>CM040240.1:133909446-134283139 GCA_022545495.1 Chrysanthemum lavandulifolium | reverse complement strand
TTTTACCCTAAAGGTAGTCGCATGATTCTAGTTCGTCGAGGCACTTTATTTTGCTTACTTAAAAATTCATGCTTACCAAGGTACAAATTTCCACCTTTTATCTAGTATGATCTAATGGTTGGGATTAACTTAAGATTTAATAGATAAACCTAAGTCCATATTTTTTTCTTGTCTTTTTGTCTTTATTTTTATTCACCTTTTTTGTCTTTTTTTTAATTCACGTTTTTGTATTAACGTCTTTTTTAATTCACGTTATTCACGATTTTTATAATTCGCGTTTTCTTTTCGCTTTCATACGTTTTCGTCTGTTTACATCGTCCCGTCCGTTTTCATATGTTTCGCCTGTTTTCCAACGTTTCGACCATTTTCTTACGTTTTCATATGTTTTCGTCTATTTTCTTACATTTTCGTTCGTTTTCATACGTTTTCGTCCATTTTTATACGTTTTCATCCGTTTTTTACGTTTTCATGTATTTTCATCCGTTTTTATACGTTTTTGTCCGTTTTCAGACGTTTTTGTCTGTTTTTATACATTTTCATCCGTTTTCTAGGTTTATATACGTTTTAGTCCATTTTCATACGTTTTCATCCGTTTTTAGATGTTTTCGACCGTTTTCTTACGTTTTTGTCCGTTTTCATACGTTTTTGTCCGTTTTCTTACCTTTTCGTTTGTTTTCATAAGTTTTCGTCCATTTTCATACGTTTTCGCCCATTTTCATACGTTTTCGCCTGTTTTTTACGTTTTCATGTACCTTCGTCCATTTTTATTCGATTTCATCCGTTTTCAGATGTTTTCGTCCATTTCTATACGTTTTCATCGGTTTCATAGGTTTATATACGTTTTCGTCCATTTTTAGACGATTTCGTCTATTTTCGTCCGTTTTCATACGTTTTTGTCCATTTTCATTCGTTTTATCGTTTCGACATTTTGTCCATTTTCATACGTGTTTATACGCTTTTCATTTTATCGTTTTTGTCCGTTTTCGACGTTTCGTTCGTTTCATACGTTTTCGTCCGTTTATGCGATCTTTTATACGTTTTGTCTATTTTATACGTTTCATGCTTATTATTAAACTTTATTATATTATATGTCTAATATCAATTGTGATGTTTAATAAAAAAGTTAATGTCTAATATCACTTGTGATATTTCATAAACAAACAAGTATGTTTTTAACCTTTAATATCACCGAGATATTTCATTGCTCAGATATTTTTATATATTATCACCTATGTGTTTTATAATATTTTATGATTTTCGATTCTAAGATAGTTTTTGTTCCTTTCATCGCAATTGACAAGCGCATATTTTTTAATGCAACCAATGTTATCTATCACTTGTGACATTATACTCTTAGTAGAAATAAAAGGGTTAAAGTCTTTTTAGGTGAATTCTTATTTTGTTCAAAAGAATGCTAATTTAATGCAACACTTGTTTGATTTTGAGAATATGTCAAGTCTCTATTTTCATAGTTTGTTTCCTTTTTATTCATTTTGATATTTTTAAGTGACACTTATTTATCTCTTGTGATATAACATTGTAAGGAAGATGAAGATTATTACATTCTTCATCATGTATGTGTTATCAGTTGTGATACTCAACTAAGAATGTTAAATACTAAATTCTTACCAGATGTGATAAGAATTTAGTATTTTACCAAGTATATATGAAATAAATAATAATAAACATCACTTATTATATTATCGTGATGATTCATTCATTTTCTTATTTGTGTTTTTAAAATATTTAGGAAGATTTTTGTGTTTTATGATAATATAAAATATTAGAAAATGTGTTTAGCGAAAACAAGAGATGTTATGATACTTTTGTTAGACTTGTGGTTGATTTTCATTTAATGGATACATTGTGCATGTTTCGATAGGTTTATAGCGGGATTTAAAATATCTATGGTTCGTCGACAAACTAAAGAATGGTTGAAGAAAGCGCATCTTTATAAACAAACGGGAATCTCAAACACGTGTGATATCATACATGATATCACGGATGATATCACCTCACCGTGATATCACATGATATCACGGTGATATCGCGGTGATATCACAAGTGATATAAACTATGATATCACCGGTGTTATCACACACGATATCACGTGTGATATCATGTGATATCACAAGTGTGGTGATATCACCTCGATATCATGTGTGATATCACCTCGATATCATGTGTGATATCACGGTGTTTGAGCTTCCCGGTTTGTTTATAAAGATGTGTGCTTTCTTCAAACATAACTTCTTTAGTTCGCGATTCAACCATAGATATTTTCAAATCCGCTATAAACCCATCGAAACATGCACAATGTATCAATTAAATAGAAAATCCACCACAAGTCTAACAAAAGTATCATAACATCTCTTGTTTTCGATTGATCAACTTTCTAATATTTCATAATATCATAAAACACAAAAATCTTCTAAATATTTTCAAAACACAAATAAAAAAAGAACAAAATCATCGAGAATCAACACATTCTTGGTTGAGTGTCACAACCGATAACACATACATGATGAAGAATGTAATACTTTTCATCTTCCTTACGGTGTTATATCACAAGAGATAAATAAGTGTCACTTACAAATATCAAAATGAAAGCGTCTCAAAACGGACAAAACGTATAAAATCGAATGAAAAGTATAAAACGTGTGAAAGCGAACAAAATGTTTGAAAATGGACAAAACATCTAAAAGCATAAAACATATAAAACGGATGAAATCGTGAAACGGACAAAACGATAAAACGGACGAAAATAAATGAAAACGTAAAAATACAGACGAAAACGTCTAAAAATGGACGAAAATACATGAAAACCTAAGAAAACAGAAGAAAACGTATGAAAATGGACGAAAACGTATGAAAACGGACGAAAACGTATGAAAACGAACGAAAACATAAGAAAACGGGTGAAAACGTCTAAAGATGGAAGAAAACGTAAAAAACGGACGAAATCGTATATAAACCTATGAAAACGGATTAAAACGTACAAAAACGGACGAAACGATCGAAAACGACGAAAAACATGAAAAGGTAAAAACGGACGAAAAGTATGAAAGAGATGAAACGTGTAAACGACGAAACGTATGAAAAGGAACGAAACGCGTGCGGCGTAAGAAAATGAAGGAAAACGTTGGAAAACGGACGAAATGATGAAAACTTATGAAACGGACAAAACGTATGAAAGCGTGAAAACGTGAATAACGCAAATAAATAAATAAATAAATAAATAACGTTAGTTTATTAAAAACGTGAATTAATGAAAAAGGCAAAAAGGTGAATATAAAGAAAAACAAAAGACGAGAAAAACGTGAACTTGGTTTAAGTATTAAATCTTGGGTTAATCACTTAATCCCCACCATTAGATTAAACTAGATGGATGGTGAATTTATTCGTTGGTAAACATTAAAATAAGAAAAGTAAAGTTAAAATCTCTCCTAATTCGTCATGTTTTTAAATATAAAGAAATGATTTTTATTTTTCTTATAATCCTATTCACATTTATTATTGTGATGTCTAATAGTATGCATAAAGGACTTCTATTATTATGTCGGTCCACTGGGATGAATTGTTTTATTTTGTTATGGCGTTCTTATCATTGATAAATTGATAAGTCATAAGTCTCGATCGTTGATAAATTTATTAGTAGTAGGAACTTTTAATTTTATGTTTAATCTTTAATTTATTGTTAGAGACGAGGTTGAGAGCATTTATTATGGTGGGTTTATGAAAAAGACTAAAAGAGATAGAAAATATTTATGTTTCATTTTAATCATAGTGGACATATTTCATTTCATGTATACATGCGATAATGAAGAGGTCCTAATCCTTAAACTTCTTTATGATTTCAATATATTTAATGCATATTAAGTTGTAAAAGTTTATGCTATAAATGTCAAAAGTCCAAAATTATAAATGTGTCGTTGTATAAATTTTTGTAAAGGTTTATCATAGCGGATGATTTAAGATAACAATTATTGCATGTGCTACTGATATTTCTAATACTCCGTAGTTTTAAGAATAAAAATTGATGAGTGGAGATAATTGCTGCAAAGGAAATATGTCAATGAACAAACAAAGATAAACATTGTGACATGTGTATTTTATTTCAACGTTTGAACAATATAGGAAATTCGGACAAGTGATAACTATATTTAGAAACGAGATAACAATTCAATAACAACACACAACCGAAAATGTAGAGCAAACCACATGTTTTTCATGGTGTTGCTTAAAGCATGTTTCATAATATTGACCAATGATGCCCATTTGTAGTGTGAATGCCTTGAATATGATGGTGTCTTAATGGATAAAGTCAGGTTAGGTTATGAAAACAATGTCCACTTTATATTACACAAAAACTTGTTTCTGATCACATGTTTTCAGGTTTTACCTTTATATATATTTTTTTTTTTGACATTATATTTTTTAATGAATATATCAAATAAAAGACAAATACTTGGAGAAGTGTAGAAAGACTTGAGAACAATAAAACTCCTAGAAAAGTTATAAAATTTATCTTCAAAATAAAGAATGTTGGTGCCATAAAAAATTATGAAATAAGGTTTTGTAATTTTGAGTTTTTATATAATTTTCAATGCAAAATTTTAGGCACAAATTTTTTTTTTTTTTATGCACAAAATTTTCATCATGTTATATTTTAATCCACAATAAAATTTTGATACATATACTAAAACAAATTAGAGCAAAAACGAATTTTTATGCACAAAATATCAATTTATAAAGTTTTAATGTACACACGTTTTTAACAACTTTTTGCATCGAAACTATACACTTTTAAATAAACTTTAATCCACCTTACATTTATCATGAATATTAGTTTTTTATTTTAACCTAACTATCCTATTTTTCATATTTTATTATGTGAAAGTTTTTAAGCAATAAAAAGAGTGACTTATATTTTTGCGATTCATATTTAAATTATAATATTTTATCTGTTTCGTCTATAATTCCTTTACGAGCCATTTGGCACATATTTTCTTCGTGATTCGCTGTGTTTATTATTGGGTCGGCTAATCGTATTGTTTTTACTAATATAACTTATTGGCTGTTCTACATTATACTTTATACTACTTTGTTTTATACTCTGATCTATTAATCATTTATAACCTTGTTGATTTTAATTCCAATTTAAATTTGTTGTATAATCCCTATTTTTGTTTGTGTTTGTACGCGACTCTATCTCTGTATGGTTGTGCCCAACAAAGGGTTTGGGGTGTAGCGGTACCAAAAACATTTGTGTGAGTTTTCAAAACAACAAAAACGATGTAAACTTTAAGAAGACGTGAACAGTTATACATATGATGCAATCTTACTTATAGTTTGATCCAATAAGAGCATGGTTTTGAAATACGTTTTCGATTCTGATAATTTGAAACCAAAACGCAAATCTCTTAAAAGATTTAATACCATTTTTTAAATGGGCTTTCAAGTTAAATCAATTTGTTTTTCTCGAACTTAGATTGTTTTTAAAGAAAAACTTATATTTAATTTTTAAATATAAATGAGGTGTTACGTTCGGCGAATTTATTTTGTCGTTTGGGTCTTTTTAAAAGCGATTAAGTATAACTTTGGCTACGCCTTGACTCTAATTCTGATAGATGCATCAGTTTAATACCAAACTTTCAAATCAATTTTTTAATAGGCAATTGAATTTATACAGTAATTTGGTTACTCTACTTTAACATACTCTACAGACTACAAGTCTACATCAATGTTAACTTGGATTGGGACTAAATCTCCATCATTATAGTTATTCTAGGAAATGAATGAACAATGTTTCGTTAGGTCAAGGATACAAAAGTGTGTTTTATCTTACCTAACAGAAACAAAAGAAAACGAAAGCCCGAGACATTAGAAAGAAAAATAAAAAGGAGAGTTGAAGTAACATGTATGGGACAATCTTGGAATGGAACCCATGACCTAGAGTGTTAATACCATAACTTTTACCACATATGCTACCCCAACTTTCGTTATTTTTTTGTATTTAGAATATATATACACTTGAATATATACCCACACACTTTAAACCCACATAAATCTATAGCAAATTGTGCAAAGTGCAAACAATTCATCAACCAACAATACTACCATTTATTGAACTTACAGCATATGAATACTTTGGGTTTCTAGTTTTGAAATAAATAAGCTGTAAATAATATAATTGCTCTCTTCAAAATCCCTAATTGTGAATACCAAAGTTTAAACCATGCATGTAAATGGAAATGTTATCGTTGTTCCTGTTTAGCTGCTAGAATACACATTTATCTTTTATATTGCAAAACGAGTGCATGATATACGTATGTTTGTATAACCGGATAATTTAGGTATTGTTGAATGTTGATGAAATATTGCAAAACACAAATGCACAATCAGTAACCAATATGCTATGCAACCATGTTTAACCAATCACAAATGGGTAATTCGACTTGCAGGGATGTTCCTCCTAGAGCTAATATGAGTTTCAAGTTCGTTCTTTTCTTAGGTCTTTCATTTGGTACCGTCTTGGGAATGGTAAAACGGCTTCATTATGGTTTGATAGATGATGTCCCCAAAGCCCCTTGATCAGTCTTACGACTGTGAGGGTTTCAACATGTCTAATAAGGTGGCTGATTTGATTAGAGGGTGGTGCTTGGGACTTGACCAATCAAATGGTTATCTCGGTTTTCTTTGTTAAATCAGGTTCTTCTTCCGGTCTTGGATCCCGATGGGCATGATACTCTTCTATGGCAAGATATACAAGGTGAATTGAGGACATTTTCTGTTGGTTTGGTTTGGGATTCTGTTAGACCAAGGGACAATGTGGTTCTATGGTCACACGTTGTATGGTTCTCACTTCTCACATTGCATTCTTAGGCATGCTTTCCTCTTGTGATTGATATTGAAGCATAAACTAAAGACACAAGACTTGTTGAAACAATGGGATATTAGTGCTTCCACTAACTTAAACCTGTTTCGATGTCCGTTTTGTGAATGCAACCCGATTCCCATGACCACTTGTTTTTCGTATGTTCGTTTTTTTCGCTCAAGTGTGGAATAATGTGAAGATCCTTGCTGGAATGCATTCTGTTTCTAGTACTTTTGATAATATTATTGCATGGATTCAGCCTATGGCAAAGACGCGTTCGGTTAATAGTATTGTTGCTAAGCTTGTGTTGGCAGCTACCGTATACTTCATTTGGCAAGAAAGGAATCAACGTGTATTTCCAAAGAAACGAAGATCCTCAAACCAAGTGATTGAAATGATCATGTCAACAGTGAGACTTAAGTTACTCACGTTTAAATTCAAGACGTCGTAAAATATGATTTAATTGTTGGAAGATCAGAAGTTGCCAAGGTCCTTAGTTGCTGCTGCGAAGGCTTAGAAGTCTTGAAGAAGTTTGGGTCATAACGTATGTTGGTGCTATATTTGTGTTCTGTTAAGTAGTTGTTTATGATTTTTGTTTTCCCATGTGTATGGCATGTCATAACATGGTAGTTAGTCGTTTGAATCACAAAAAGTGCGTTGCTAGTCTAGTAAATGTTTTTTTTGGTGATTTACTCATATTTTACCGGGTAAAAACTTTTACCCAAAAAATATTCGCAAATCATGTATACTAGTCGACTTTCACATCCCATACTGCGGATCACAACCATCGACAAACTAAATTTACTTGCTATTGACGTCCATCGCCACCGACCACCATTGCCCTCTTTGCTGTCAGCGAGTAGCAAAGTTACCCTATTAGATTTTATGAATAATCTGTCATTACACTTAAAACACTATACTTGTTAAAAGAAATAGTTGTTAATTATTTCATACTATGCTAAAATGTTTACATCCCCCCTAACCACTTGGTCTAGATCCAAGTGACCACCTGGAGTAACCTTAGGGGGTTGTTTCCCTTGAAGGTCTCGAGTTCAAGGCTTGCTAACAGGCTCTAGGTGAAGCAGAAAAAAAGGAGGAGGGTTTATTCCCGAAAGGCGAAGGTTCAAAGAAGGCATACTGCTCGTTTAAATGTCACTGTACGACTCAAAACACTAACTACTAACTAGCCGTTCTAAAAAAATGTTTACATCCCCCCATATTCACTACAAAGAATCTGCACACTACTCTACTGGTAGTTCTCTGTGGTCACATGTTCTAATGCATGGAAAACATTTAGAGAAACGTTTGATAAATCAATCCGAATTAGCTCAAGTCGTCTTAAACTTCTATGAAGTTCAGTTGCAGCTTGTTACCCAACTTGTACGATCAAACACAATATACACCGGCCAGGATCAAGTGTCCCTAAGCTGATATACACGGATCACGGTCAATAGCCACTTTAGGCGACATGGCATCGCCTCTTGCACAGTTGCACTCATAGTTCAAACCATTTTTGCCCTCCCGGAGCAACCGAGGGACCCACTCAGAAAGCAATGGGTATTTTCCTCGCAGTGTTTTGTTTGGTGAGTCGGCAAGAAAACTATGAATAGTTTCAAGACAATAGGAAAATAGCAGTTGCCAACCATCAAAGTACATGCTCCATCCCCATGTTCAATATTTCTTTATATACTTTTGAAGAAGGAAAAAAAATCAAACTTTACCGTTTATCAAATATTTGTTTAACAATTTATAAATTTACACGTATGCGGTATGCATGATCACTGACGCATGTAGTTAGAGGTAACATTACAGGAATCCTTATCATTATAGCATTTCCATAGCTTTGGTTGAATGATATTTCTTTAACTAAAGATCTGCATTTGTGTTTTTGCCCTTTTACATTTTCAATTCATGGATAGCTCTATCTCATTTGCTGGGGTACATATAAGAAATAAATGCAGGACCTATAAAATGACAAGCGAAAGAATGACATAAACAAGCACGATTATATCTTACCCATTGTCATCAATCAAAATAAAGCGCTTTTTCCGTGCTGTTCTTCCTAAGAACAGGGAATAAATATTACTGTAATAATAGAATCCACATGAAAGCTACAACAGATGGAATCGACATATTGTCTAAGTGAAATGTGTGATTGTATGTCAAATTCTGAAAAAAATAAACGTTAAAAAACAAATAACAGGGTTTAAAAATATGCTGGACAAAAATGAATATCATCATGAATCTGCAATTACAATAATAAGACGAAACACATCTTTTAATCCTTTGTGAAAAATATGAAATGTTGCAACTGTCGATTGATAAGATTACTATAATTGCAAAGCTTTTTGGCATGCCAATCAATCATGCCATAAAAACAAACCAATATTTATGAAATTAAAGAACTGCGGTCCTTGAATTGTATCATAAAAGGCTAAACAAAACCACATGATATGGTACACAAACATCCTACTTTAACAAGCTAGAAGTTCACAAAAACCTAACCTTCAAGATCATACTTCAAAAGCATATCAAAGAAATACAAACTGACCTCAAGAACATAAAATGTTGCCTGCTATCTTTGTGGGCCCCAAAATACCGTATCTTACTGTGTCTTTGATTTCTCGATCTTCACATAGGGTAGAACTCCCATAAAATAGACAACTTTTGGGCTCCATTCTCGTTGTTGGGCACGGCAAAACATCAAGAACGTGTTTGCAAAGTAAGAATTAAAACCCATGAAGACATGCCACAACGCATGACCTTGTGGGTTGACTGGCCAATTAGATATCCGGTTGCAGAAAAACCGATCACCTAACCAACACAAACTACCAATGAAAAGGGTAGCCACATAGAACTTTGCGAGTCTCTTGGCAGATATATCTTTTGTGTATATGTAATACTTGTACACTCGAGGAATGCACAATAGACACAGCATCACATAATGAACCTTGAAGCCGATATCAAAACGAATCACTGAATGAAGAACCGCAAAAGATACCCCATAGAGAAAGAGGAATGTGGGCATGGTACTGCGGTAGTGCCAATCAGGTGAATATAGGATATAGATGTAGAGGAGCATTTCCCATACCATTGGGGTTTCATCACTTTGCTGTTGCCTGTAAATGATTCTGACGGTCAATCTTCAATAACAGAAATTTACAAATTCATCTTCCAATTAGCATAGCTAAAAGGTTGTGATGACCACATGCATAGTAGTCGACTCGTGACTCAAAATTCTACTTTTTGACTCGCGACTCGACTCGTGACTCGACTCATAAGAGTCTTGATATTAAAGATATATATAAACACATATATGATATATGTCTAAAAACCAAATATGAGCAGATTACCCAACAACCTTCAGTAACACTGCAAGCTCGTTAGTTGAGGGGTACATTACAGTTAATAAAAAGTTACTAAGCATATATGTCGAATTTTATAAACTTAATCAAGCTATCAATGAATTCTCATTGAACAAAAAGTAACTGATCTTGAAGATGAGAATGAAAGAAGTGGCATGTTGTTTCTTTAATTTGGTTTTATCATTGGATGTAAGCCCTCATCAGTTTCATTAATCAAAAGCAAAGTCAAATTACACAGAAAAGATTAGCCTATGTTTATAATTTATTGCTTTTTAAGTTTCAAACTTTCAATGTACTTAAAAGTAGAGAACTTTTGGAGAGAACTTAAAATCCAATGGTTAATAGATGAAATTGGTGTTTAATTGAGGAAATTGTTGCGATATTTGGTTGGTTACCAGACTCATACGAGTCAGGAGTCGACTCGGACAAGACTCGCGAGTCACCTAGAGTCAGACGCAGCCGCGATTCACTCTACAAGTCACCACGTTTTATGCCTGAACTGACTCGACTCGTAAGAGTCGACTCGTGACTCGTACGAGTCTAACAACTATGACAACATGATTTCCAGGATATATTCTCTTAAGAGTTGAAATTAGGTTATAAAGTAGCTCCAAAATATATGTATATGAAGTGCGTTAAAAAAATTAAGTAACAATCATCATGTTTTCAGGAGACACCTGTCCAAAGTGACCCACTCTCAGATTACCATTTATTAGCCTTCTTAGACTTGACATTCAATTAAGTAAGAATCTTAACAATCATCATGTTTGCAGCCATGGGTAGTAAGCAAGCTATAGATATACATTAATTTTTTTTAGTGCGCTCTACAATGAAAAATTAGGAGACTCCGACATTCAAGAGGTGTGCTGCAGTCTTTAGGTTTCTTTTTTTGATTTTTTCTTTGTTATTTTTTTGTTTTTGCATTTCAGTTTCCGGTTGATAAACCAGAAGGGAACACATGGTGGTGTATGTCAGGTGGGGTAATTGGGTTTCTTCCATGTCTTATAGAAAGTGATAGTGTATGTGAAGTGTCTGTAACTCATAACGAGTTTAAATATATTGTTGCATTTCACCAAGCAAGAAAAAGTTGCATCAAATTTCTATTCTCGGTTTACAATAGAATTTTATATTTCGCACATTAGTGTGGGTACCCTATTGTAACTAATAATATTTTTACTATAGCACTTTTACTTTTTAAGGTCTTCTACCGAGTCTCATAAATGCATTACGATAGGGTACTGTGATATCATGCGTAACATAAAGTTCCTACAATTTGAACATGCCTACAATTATTATGTAATGTAAGTGGTCAAAGAGGAACAACAATCTAGTGTAAAAATAAAAAAATATATAATAAAATAAAATATAAAAAAAAGACACTAGCATCAACAGGCCTCTAGTTTGCTATAGCTAGGCAAGTGTAAATACATAACACAATAGAACTTACTGGTAAAGTAACTCCTACGGATCATATACCCTTGTATATTTTTTCTTCTAGGTCAAATTCATAAAGTATAATCGATTGACATGGCACAGCACTACTTTCGACAAACTGAGCTAAGTCTTGTTACAAGTCTCCACGCCCAATCAAATCACTCACTAGATTGTTTATCATGTTCTTTAGACAGCCAATTTGACATGTAGACAAAGAATTATATTCAACTCATATAAATTATGTGGGATAAAGCTTATGTGTCGTGTAATGAATTCCAAAGGATTATTAATTTATTATACATATTCAAGACTTGAGACAATTTATTAAAAACAAAAGTAAACAGGTCATAAGATTAACAATATAGAGGCTACATTTCTTAATGAAGAGTCAGTAAGAAATAAAAACAGAAGTTAAGAGAATATGTGGAAATGGTTTTAATCGATAAGGCATATATAAGAAGTCAAGTACATGAGAATGAAATTATGGTGGTCTTCAGATAAAAAAAAGTTACTACATTTCATTGTACGTAGATGTGGATAAAGATATATATACATGACAGTGTAGTTATATGGGCAGAACCATATTTTTGGCTAATGCAAAATGAATACCAGCATAGTTTTTCATCATATCACTATCTCTTAGCTCATTGATCCAAACAGAATTGCAACACAAGGGGTGTTTAAGAGAACATGTAAGCGCATTAAGAGGGTGGGGCATTCAGTATTAAAAAAGATACAACATATTTTTACATAATATACTCTACCAAGTAAATTTTTAAACATCAAAATAAGTCACTTACATACTGAAAGTAGGCCTATCATGAAATAAACAAGTCGAAAGCAAATAAGCAAATTTAAAAAATAAACAGTTTAAGAAATACAAACCAAAGAACCGTCATAAGTAGTTATCTTTTCAAAATATTTGGTCAAGTAGTCATCTGCTAATAGTCCCCAAGAATAAGTATGTCCCGAGAAGATTAGACGAGTTTAACTTTACTTAGAGGAAGGGTATTATGGCTGTCCATGGGAATCCAAAAGGTGTGATGGTGCAATTTAGGGTTGTAATTAGGGGGTGTTTGGGTAAACTTAGTTTAGATGGGTAAGCTTACCCCAACACCCCCTTAAATGAACGTTATTGATATATCAGTAAGCTCTTTTAGACATTACTGGGCGTAAGAAATAGACTCTAGCATAATAAAACTCTGGGCAGCACAGATGCGACTTGATGTGTAAGCGTAAGCTTCAGCTTAAAGATCACCATGCGTCAACCTCACTAATGCGACATGTGCAAAAACACGAAGGCACCACTGTGATGCGCACAACAAGCGCAACGTTACACGCTTTTTAAATCACATTGGTAAATATCTCAAGTTGAAATAAATTTGAATAATCATTAGATATGAAAAAACTAATTTGAAAACTAATGTGCAAAAATGGAGATGAAAACTCAGCTATTATTACAAACTCATGTTCAAAAGTGGAGATCAAGCTCGGAAATGGAAAAAGATATTGTGAAAAGAAAGCCTAATGAAAAAATGATAACATATCTCAGCTTGGATTTGAATAATTTACGAGGTACAGCTATACCAAAAAAGTAAGACGATTTTCTATCGAAATTGCTTACAAAAAGCAATAATACCAAAAAAAGTTGTAGGATCATGTGTTTCCACAACCTATCTTGTGGCCCACATATGCATTTAGCATCAGTACTAAATTAGTACACAAGGCCTAATCAGAAACATTATTACGATATCAAGTGAATAGCAACAAGATTAGGATCTCATGTGACTACTAAGTTCATTTTAGTTGCAGGTAGAATGTATTAAATGATAGTGAAGACTACTATGATTTGAGAAGCAGTATATTAGGCCACCAGACAAAGATTAAGGCGATCGAATGTGAATGCTCATGTAGAAAAAATAGCCACAAATAATAGATCAGTACAAATGAGTAAAGGTAGTCATCAAAATCTAACTTGGCTCGTTTAGTAAATTTCTGGTAAACTGATAATTCAAACATCAGTATGTTTAAGTATAGAAGTGGTACTGGGTTCGACAGAAGTATTATTAAAACTTGCAAATACTTCATAAAAGTTGAAATGACCAATCACATAGGATCCTAACATGCAATTTATGAACAGAATTTTGAAAAGCCTAAACTGTGGAAACAAAAATAAGAACCTAGTAAGGAAAAGCTGTAATGACATTACTAGTATATGCTCTCGTGGAAACCAAACAGCTTAGGAAGAATAAAATGGGGAATAATCGCATGACAAAAATAGTTTACTTACACATTTACTAGTGTGGCGTGATACATCATGCTTCCAATAGCAAGTGCCATATTTGACAAGTGTAGGACACTAAATCTCTTCTCAAAACGCTGGATCAATGAGCTTAGAAGGCCGATGAGTGCCAAGAGAATGCATGGGATATTTGATATGGTATTGTAGAATTCAGCAACATAGGACGAAAATACATAATTCTTCTCACACCATTCATGGGAGGATGTGACCGGGCCCCAAAAGCTTGATATTCCATCTGCCATATGAATGTATATATACTCTCACCAAGCAATATGTTACAGCTATATCATCACGTTTAACAAGTTGCTTTCAGTATTAGAAGTATCAACTGATATATTCCTGCAGATACCAAGAGTTTAATACTTCAGTAGTCAAATCTTAAAAATCATCACCCAACAAATTATTTATTTACATAAAATAGTTTTTACATAATTCCATCAAAAAACCACACAGATGTTCAAAAACTAAAAAAGATACTAGGAAGACGTAGGACATTCAATACAATAACATGAACCCCTAGTTGCAGGATATACTAAAAAGTAGACGCAACATAACTTAAGATTATCGGATTATGAAATGAGGTATCCAACTTCACAACAGCAAGAATATATATATATATATATATATATATATATATATATATATTTGGGGGTAAAAGGATTACCCGGACAAAATATTATAAGAGAACAAAGTTATGTACAAGGCTTTGTGGAAAGCTCCACAAATCAACCAAACAAAAACGTTCTACCAATGCTTAAAGAAACACTAAACCATTGGATGAAACAATAAAGTACGGAAAAAAGAAAACACATTTGTCACGTCGTTGCTAAAAGACCAGCCAAAAACCCCATGTCGCGCTTGATTTAACAGTCCAAACATAAAGATCCTCGAACCTCTTCAAACAATTGACGTGATGCGACATCTTTGGAGGATGAAAAATGGCGAAGCACTTATACATTATGAACCAATTTCTTCTCCAATATCTTCTACATTCGGAACATGTTCCTTGCCCCTTCTCCTTGAAAAGAAAGCACATTAGTTTCATACGAACCACTTCATAATCTGTTTGCATATTTGATCTTTTGTTCTTTGATTCCTTCCGAAAATTCTATTGTTTCGCTCTTGCCATATAAAATAAATTGTTGCCGAAAAGACTACTTAACCTTCTAACAAAACTCCAAATTGTTCTTCCCTTGCATCTTGAAGTTATAAGTGACTAAATATGGTGTCACATTAAATATATTGCATCTCTTTGAGCAGTTTACGTTAGCCTATTCGAATAAGAAGCTTAAAATTGTGTTCCCTATCAATAACCAGAATTGTAACTACATTTCCTAACTCTTGCAGTTAAGAGTTAAGACCTCTACTAAGTATCAGTTAATATCATTCGACAAATATAGTTGCTTCTGCTCAATTTATAGCCCTCTATAAGATTTTATTTAAGAAAATTCTTGCATCATGATCGGTTGGCTATATATGCAAATTTTCAAATAAAGTAAGTGATATATGAAACAGCTACATGGAAAAATTCAGTGGCGCATTAATCCTAACCTAAACTAGCAAGGCCTGAACATAAAGTTTTGATGGATACGTGAAATTCAAAAAAAATAAATTGTTTCTCATACATCTATACTAAAAAAGGCGCGTCTTTGAAATGTAAAAGGTACCAACAAGACATGTTGAGAATATAACAGTATGTACGACAGGACAATAGTTAGCATTAAACACAGCATTCTTTAATTCCATGTATTCTGCCTATTAGAATAAAGTCCCACGGCCACCAACTGTTGGGATTAGGCCCTATTGTTTTGCTCTAGGTACGGTCCTCGTGGATGAGCTCACGAGAGAACTCTGCGTCCAAATTTTAGCATAAAATCAATATAAAAACAAACTTTCAAGGCATAATTTTATTGACTTTAGAATAAAACGACGTTGATGGTACCTATGCCTACTAAAACATCACATTATCAGCATGAGTATAAACAGAAGAAATAGATAAGTACCACTAAACTTAATTACATGAAATCATCGACATTGAAGATTCATAACATTTAATAAACTGATGAAACACCATATGAGGTGATTTACTTGTATCGAACAAAGAAATTTGAATAACAGTGACAACAAGGGACCAGTATTAATAGCCAGAATCATAACTACATATGTTAAAAACTCTACTAAAAAAAAGAAAGCATGAGTTAATGTCGTTCGACACATATATTGCTTCTGCCAAATTTATGGCCGTGTACAGAATTTAAATCGAGGATATTTTTGCATCATAATCAGTTATCTAGATTATATATGCACATTTTCAAATAAAGTAATTGATATCTATAAAAGCATACAGTAGCGCAGTAATCTGATATAACTGAACCAGAAAAGTCTGAACATAAACTTATGACCATGAATTGTTTCTCATTAATCAAGATAAAAAAGGCGGGCCAATGAGAAATATCCCAACAAGGCAAGTTTTCGTCCTTCAACTATTTGCCTATTAGAAATTTAGAATAACATCACACTAACGGTTGTAAAATTAGGCCTTATTATTTGCCCTAGTTACGGTCCTCGTGGATGAGCTCATGAAGTCCAAAATTTTGCATCAAACTAAAAAAAAAAAAAAAAAAAAAAAAAGCACTAGCTGTGTGACTAAAAACACGACTTGAGATAATTTAGTCGTTTCTATTGTAGTATATTTCATTAGATAAATACAGTTTATATAAATATTTAGAAAAATAGTAACAATAGTCTGAGATGAAAGGAAAGAATTGTTGTTCTACACGTCATAACCAATAACACGGATCAATTAATTCACAGCCTAAAACTCAATATAAAGTAACTATATAGCTTTCGCCAAATATCGAACCAAAAAATAAAAAATCCCGATCAAAAGCATTACTAACTCCTCAAAATTGTAACAAAAATGAAACATAACTATTGAACCGTATAATCATAATTCACGCAGATCGGTTCAAAAAGAATTATAATGATGAAACACCAATAAAGCAAATAATGAATAGTGAAAAGATATATGAATGGATATAAAATAAATGAAAATGGAAAATGAAAGCGACCTGTTCTGTTATAATAGCATTATTAGATCATCGATTGTGTGTGAAAAATGAATTCGATAAGGGGATGGGAGGATGGGTGATAACGGCGACAAATTTTTGTTTTGGGGAATTCGATTCAGTCGGTGTATTTTTTTTTTTATTTTTTATTATTTTTTTTCTTATATCAGCAGAAAAGGATTTTAAAAGCAATATTTAGGGGGTGTTTGTTTAGAGCGGGGCCTTATTGCTTTTGGGCAACTTGCTTATTAACTTTACCAATCAAGTTGGATCATTATTAGCAATTCGAAATTAATTAATGGTCAGAACTGAATGATACTAATAAACTTTTCTCTTTTCATTAAATGTAAATCAAAAGAGTTTTGGCCGTTCAATACTAATGTACTTTTACAAATGTATCGATTTAATGAGAGTATTATTTTTTGTCCCATTTAATATAACGTATTTTCATGTTTTTGTCACTAACGAATGTGGGTGGCAAGGTCAGCTGTCAGTGAGTTTTTTATTTGTTGCGTTTACGAAAGCAACATAAACAACCCGACAACAACACAACATACACCTGCTAACCAATTTCATAAACCGTAAAAGGCATCATAAATTCGTACTTTTATCTTAACTACATAAAATGTAAAAATAGTCAAAACTTGAATTGTTGAATTGTTGAAAAGTCAATGAATGTTTAAAAACGAGTAGGCTAGGCTGATTTAATCCAAAAGGCTGTTAATTGTTAAAAAGGAAATTATTATAAGCTGTTGAATTGTTAAAAAGGAAATTAAATGGTTGTTTAATTGAGATGGATGTAAATGTTGAAAAAGAAAGGTTGTTGAATTCTTATTAAGGAAATGATTAAAAATGATTGAGTCAAATATTTTGGATGTTCAAATCGTGGATGTTGAAACGAAACCACCCTAAGAGGTTTTTTGTTGTAAAGATTTGTGTATTTTTCAAGTTTTGTGATCATCTCTTTACATTTCTTTAAACACATGGCGGGAAATTGTGATCATCTCTTCAATTTAAACTTCAAACTTCAAACATTATATATGGCAAGAGTTTTTGAAATGCCTATATAAAGAACACTAATGTATTGATTTATTTCATGGCACGAGGTTGAAATGTAAACGTTTTGATCCTAATGTCATCAATGTTGAGATTGTTGTCGGACAACACGTTGGAGTTAGAGTGCTCTTGCCAAAAATTCCTCTTACTCCATCTGAAGAAGACATGTTCCCTTTCAAACTAAAGAGAACACAATTCCCTGTCCGCCTTAGCTTTACGATGACTATGAATAAAGCTCGGGGCCAAACAATTCCAAATGTGGGTGTCTATTTGCCCAACTCTGTTTTCTCGCATGGTCAGCTTTATGTTGTTTATCTAGAGGGATATCACGTAGAACTACAAAGGTATTAGTGAAACCAGTCAAAGAGTTCGGTCAAAGAGGAGTCTGCACCTCAAATGTCGTCTACCAAGAAGTTTTACACGACGAGTAATGTGCATTGTTAGTTAGTATCTCATAATTGATGTAATATTTTCTTTTTCAGTCTCACTAAATATTTTTATATGTCGTTTGATACATGTTAAGAAATTTTCCTAGAATTGAATTGTCACATGTTACAACCGTTTGCAATTATATTTTGATATTTTCACGTTCTATTTTGAACGTTATACGAAACAGTTACCACAATATCGAATATCGTTAATTATCTGCCGCTAGAAATCGCGGCCGCTAAGCGCAGGTACTCGCCTAGTTTCTTATAAATGTCTATACAAATGTTATGGTAACACTGCTTAAATGGCTTTATTATGCCTTAACAATCTTTCATCAATTGCAAAGGAAATACATGCCTTTTACGGGCACATTCTTCCACTGTTACCTTTCTGGAGCCATCAAATTCGGCTGTGAAAGCTTGTCATATTTAAGCAGTGTATTATGATTTAAATGATGCTTTCATTTCCTGCCTGAAACGCACATACCCGGGTGCTGTACTAATTACTTTTCCACGTTTTTTATACCTTTCCATGTGTCTTAAATAGAGCAGCTCTTCTAGGTAGGTAGTATAAAGCATTCTCTACTTTGTAGGCTCTTCACAGCTTCCTGATTTAGCGGGTTTGCATTAGTGAATGTACATACTTGTAACAATATATTCTAGAATCAGGTACCTACTAAATGGGGACATCAGTATGGCCAAGCAAACACAAACACTAATGTATTTTCTTGAAAAATGAATCAATGATACAATTATTCTGGTGTTGGAAAACAATATGCCGAAAATATGATACACCATGTCCTTTTCAAAATTAATATGTAATTTAACTCTAGTTTTATATATCTAGGTAATCCTTACTTCTATTAAAGGTACCATAAACATAATGGGTGTTTGGCTAAGCTTATTCGAGGTACTCGACCATGTGCCTACTTGGTTATTCAATAGCAAAAAAAAGTTTTTTTTGTTACTGTTTAGCAGCTGGGTAGAATGTAGCGAAAATATATTGTAGGTTGTGAGAGACATGAAGAAGAGACTTACCATATTCAACTTAGAATGGTCATTCTTTTCGGTTGAGATGATCATGCCATCATTTTTATACTCTGAAACCAAATATTACTAATGAATACTGAAGACCACAATCAACTAAAAAAACTTATGTTACCGTTAAATACCAAACACGACTTAACAACAATACCAACTTAACTTTACCACAGTATATACACAATTACTATCTTTCAACATCAGCCTTCAAATTTAAGAAAAAAATGTAGAATGCACGTAATATATTGGGCAAAGCATAGACCTGGAATAATCGATTGGCAAAATCAGGGTGATAAAATCATTAGCTAATTCGTTTATATCTAAACCTTTGACCTATTTCCAAATCATAATTTCCTATAGCAAAACACAATCATTACTTTATCAGTTTTCTATTAATATATGAATCGTTGAATTAAAAGATTTAGGAGGTACAAATGCACTTATAATAGACGTGTGCAACTTTCAGCATGTTTGGCCAAAACCTGTTCCCTTAATCTGTTTGACAAAAAACACAATCCTAGAACTATATATGTGCAAGATATTATCGGCATACCTGTAGGGTAAACACGTAAGCTGATTCCCGATGCCTTTTATCGTATTTTAGACCTAGTGTTGTTATTCCAAATCGTTGCTACCACTGTCAACCTGAGATTAAAGTTTAGTAGCTAAGCTGCTAAGGTTACTTATATACCTAGTTTGATTTTTATAAACTACAAAGTTGTGTTAAATGTGGCTAAGCACCACCTTATAAGTTCCCTAAAAATAATATGTTGTAGCGAATTACACTACACAGCTTCATATAAAGAAACAAAAGAATAAATTTTAACAATTGCAGAACCCAAATTTTGATGCCCTTCACCTTCCTAAAAATTATTTGATCATGTAATTAATTTCAAGTATAATCACTTAGCGTTAATGATGATCACATTGGTCAGAAAAAAATAATCACATATCTGAATGTAGAAAAAATCAGTAGGTATTTCCAATAATGGATAATTGTGTACTGATAAGATAACAACCTCCCTACCTCCCTACCCGGGAATATGGATAATTGTATATTAATTAGTATAAAATCAACCACCTTCCCCTGCAATGGCAAGAAAGATGTTCATTTATGTTGTACAATATGGCGGAAAGAAACGTCTCGGAACACAAAACTATAGGTAGCCATTCTGACCCATTCCTTAAATGGGTCAATTTCAGTTTTTTAATTCTTAAATAGGTCCATTTAATAACTTTAGCAAAAAAAAAAGAATTGGGTCACAAAGGATTAACTGGTCAAATAGAATGAAAATATCAGCACCAACGCGAGAACATGATAAGAAGAATAAATCCAAATCTATTTGGTCACTTACCATAGCGACCACTTACATTACTCTCAAAGACAGAGCTTTCCATAGTCCCGAGAACACAAATCTGCATCAATGATGAATCATATGTAACAGGAATCTGCATCAATGATGAATCATATGTTCAAAACTATTACAATAAGTCTAAAAAAAGTAAAAGCAATTAGTTGTAAGAAAACATGTTGCATAACGTACTCCATTGTTTCTATTTTGGCATCCAATCTCTACGGTCTTTATCTATACCATGACAAAAAGTATTGCTAAAAAATTTGAGGAAAGCCATATTTAGAAAGTGATGATGACATGTTATTAGAGTTAAGTAGCGTCTCTAGTTTATATAAAACAAAGTCTTGTAAGTCATTATCAGTTAACATGCAAGTTAACAAATTGCCAAACTTAAAAATGTTTAGACAGAAAGTGGTTTGCGTTAATTAATTCTCTCTTCCTGCTTTAGTTTTCAATAAGGCTCTCGCAAGGGCGCTCACCTTTTTGCACTCCTTCGCGGGCCATAGTATGCTACCCAACAAACCACATTATTCAACATATAACTTGCCTCATTGGATGTTAAATAGAGATTGTCTTACTGGTGTTTAAGGTTGAGGGTGGTTATTAAAAGCTTACATTAGCCAAAGATGGACTTGATGTTGAATGAACTTCAATATCATGAACGTGTGAATGCCTGTGTATGTCGTTGAACTGAGACATTTTAGAACGCTTCATAACCCCAAGCTAAGTTTCAATCTCTATCCATTAAGGCTCGCAACAATGCCACACATAGAACGACGACCTGCAACAAAAATGATCAACATCTTATGCCTTAAATTAACTAAATATTCCATCAAGTAAATTCACATTTTCAGTTAATATTCAAGATACTAAATGTCCATTCTTGTGAAGAATCAAAGGATTATCATTCAAGCATTAAGTACTACTATAAAAGTGTCTAGTCCAAGTTTAGTGTGCATTCATTCGTGTAAAAATCAATTCCCTAATTTAGTCATTACTACTTATATCTGTTACTTATACTACTTGAATGGTTTTTGGATTACTTATCATTTCTACTTACACTTCTCTTTATAAGCAGAAGCAGAAAAGCAACTTAAACTTTGCCCCATAAGTGTCTGATGCTAAAAACGCATACCTAATCCAGAAAAAAGGATAATTTTTTATTGTTCTGAGGTTAGGGAGTAGAGTCAATTGCGGAAATTCAACATGACCTTTTTTATTATAATCGAGCCAAGTAAGAAACATAGATTGCATATCATTAGCACACACTTATGACTTATAAGCCCCATTGAAGTAAGGACTTAGCATTGTGTGTCATTTATTCAAATGTAATCAAAATAACCTCTATTAATCCAAACACTTCAAAAGTGGTTCTTTTCTTTACAAAAACAAAATAATCCAATAATCTGTATATATATGCAAATTCAAGCACCCTTCATATACTTAGAAATGGAACAAATTTATTGAAACACAAATAATACTCTCACGAATATACGATAAAACCATCCTTGAAAAAGTATCTAAAAGCTAACTAATGGCGCAGTAAGTAACAAAAAAACAAAATGGAAAGCGAGACAACCTTTCATAGTTGCGGACTTTATTAAGCTTTTGCAACAATCAGTCTCCCATCTGCAATTAATCCAGCTACACCCTGTATGAAATAACATCCATTAAAACATCTTGGGGGGATGCTTTAAGACGTGCAAAGTTTACAAATTCATTCTAAGCTTAGTACAAAACCTCAAAACATCTCATAGGTGCTAATTTTAAACATTAAAAAACCATAATTTACACTTAAAAACTACAAAATGAAACACACTGATTTGCTTCCCCTTTAATGTATGTTATACCTTCACCCCCATAAAAGTAGAGCAGATCAAGCTAATTAAGTTGAGCAACAAACAAACATCTCTTCTAAAGTACAATAAAAACTTGTGTTAAAAACAAAAGTCTCTGAGGAATTTCATCAAACATGAAAGATATTGGATTTCACATACACATCAAACCATAACACAAAGTAGGCGTACAAGAGTTTTAGAGAGAGAAAGTTAGAGGTTTAGGGAACTTTAGTGAAAGAAAGAAAAATCTTATTATGAGCTCCAACTCTCTACCTTGGAAGGTAGAGAGTATTTATAGTCTTACAATAAAACGCCACACAACGGGTGGGATCGTGCATACAGTGGGTAAAGACCGTCCGTCCTCCACGGTGTTACTTAACTAAATACTACTTAGCTTAAAATAACTACGACTACGAGCTTAACGATTACATATACTTGAGGTGACCGACTCTTTAATACCGGAATTTCTAATTCCTAACAATCTCCCCAAGGAGGTCACCTCAAACATAGACTAAAATTACATTGAATACAAACAGATATTACATTAACAATTGTTCTTGCATTCTTGATGTAGTACATTGCTCAAGCTCGTAGTCATTGATTCTTCTCATTGCATGTTTGGTTAATCCAAGTGGAGGTCTTTATCGATCCACGTGATAATAATTTTGAGCCGACTTTTGAGATCATCACCAACAAAAATCTCGAGACATCTATTGCGGTGTTGGTATTATGGGATGTTGTGACTTTCGGACCGACATGCTCACATTCGGATCATGATATCTTCTCATCGAGTAGCGAAGCTTTCGTTGATTCATGATATTGGCGCAGCAGCGAAGAATGGGGTGAAAATATCGAGTCATTGATGCACTTATCATGATTTCTTGAGAAATGAATGTATTGTGTGAGCATGCGGCTATGGATTGACCGCTTCACTCGATCACCGCAAACGCCGGATGTACCGCATACAACAGCTAGCAATAAAGCGCAAAAAGTGTCTTTGATCACTTTCGTTGAATTGAGGTACACGCCCATGGTTCCCCGCTGATCGAGACAAGTCTCGCCTGTGATCGTATAATTCAAGAATTTCCTTGACAGGGTTTTGCAATGCTTCTAGTCGTTCTCAAACCGAAAGTCTCAAAGAAGACAACACGGAGTGAGTGAACCAATGAATAGAGATTCACCGATTGATGAAAAGATATTTGAAAAACAATCGAGTATTGCTCAATAGAAATTGTTTTGCAATACAACGAAGGTTTTAATGAAAATCAATTATCAATCATAAAACACCTTTGATTTGAAATATTCAAGACACGGTCGATGTGCTAAAGAAAAGGGTTTTTAAGCACAATGACCGGTTTTTCAAAGGTATCCGTCAATCCATAACTCGAACTGTGATTGATTCAAAAGATTGAATCGCCCCATTGTTTCGCTCGGTTGTCACATGGTTGATCTATTTGATAGATCTCACATGCCACCCACCGTGAGCTTGTTTGATGTTGACTCCGAAGGCTTTCCATCTTCATTGTGAATATGTTTGCATATCACTCGGATGTTCCGCAATACCACAAGGATAATGCGTGGGACTCAAGATATAATCTCTTTCCACATTGTGTGAAAAGAGAGTCTTCATTGAAAGTGTCATAATGAAATTTATAGATGATCTCGTGGCTCTAGACTCAATTTGTGCATATTTGGATCCTCAGATCGGAGACTAGGAGAGGTCTCCTTCTTCAATATCAACAATCTCTAAGAGAAAGTCGATAGATAATGTAGGTTCCCGTGAGAATGAAACAAGCCCTTTTAAGAGGAACTTGAGTGGTTTGGGAAGTTGTAGTGCAGAGCGCCACCGGGTCCATGACGCCTTGTCTTCAATACCGATGTTACCATCGTGAGCATATGAATTGTACCCGGTTTACGCCCTATGGTTGAATAAATGGAGGACTATTTCTTTTCACCCTTTCTCATTCAATTCTTTTCATTCTTCACCCTTCAAGCTTACCGAGACTTCATAGCTAGAACCTTGTTGGGTTTATTCCAAGACTAGCTCTGCCTCATCCGCACTCTTCCCATATCTCATTTTCTCCTTTTATCATCATACCTAAGGACTTCTACACTAACTAGTGGATTGTCCTCGGTAGATCCCTCCGGCTCAGCGGATCATGGGAACAAATACCTAACCTTATCATCCTTATATCACCGCATATAAAGTAAATTTGGTCGGTCTATTTGGTATTGTTCATCCGCCATTTGAACCAATTGAAAACCATTTGAAAATCAATCCAGATACTTGTGATATATTATCAAAGCATTTTGTACCTGAATTGTTTTTGATATTTTTAGAACAAGAGCTCCCCCTCAACATATGCATCAAATTTGAAAATGTTTTGCACATATTAGGAAAAGACTGCACATTGAGATAAATTGATCACGTTTCAACTATTTGTGGTTTAAAATAGATGCTCCCCCTCAACATGTGCATGGAAAATTTGAAAACGTTTGGCACATGTGGGAAGAAGAGCTTGTACATCCTTATAAAACCATTTACCGAATTATTAGATTAAATCCAATATAAATCACAAATTCTCCCCCGATCACAATTATCAAACCCTTTGAGATTTGTGATCTCTTGTAGATTTAAATTGATTTTGAAAGCTTTTAAGGAGAATTGTGACTTGATTATGAAAGCGTTTTAACTGATAAGGATCATATTTTAAGACTTTAAACTCCATTGATTAAACATGCATGAATATCTTTTGAAAACAATTGAATGACAAATAACTTTTAATTTAATTGAAATCATTCTCCCCTCAATCAATGACAAAGGTTGTTGATTGAGAGATAGATATTTTGACAAATAAGTCGAGATGATTATCAAAAATAGAGTACTAGTTATTTTTCAAAGCGCTTAGTTTTCAGCAGATAAATGTTTATAGAATCGAGCATGGAAATTTTGAAAACATTATAAAGTGTAGCTCGTTTTTCTTTAAAATCGGAGTTCTCACGAGATGACAATAAACCATTTTTCTCTTTCTCTCATAATTATTATTTATTTGTTTATTTATTTATTTTTTAAGAATTGAAAACATCTAAAGTCCCGTGTCATTCTTTGAATGACAAAGACAAAGACCGTAGATATTATCGAACCGAGAAAACATGACAAATTTACAATATTTTTGAAGATTTTTCAATTTTTCGATTTTATGGATTTTGAAAGTTTTATAATTTTCTATTTGATTTTTGAGAGTTTTATAATTTTGTATTTTGTTTTTCGAATAAATATTTACAAGAGATAGATGAAGATAGACCTTTACTCCTCGCCTTCCTCCTCAAGACGTTTGAGTGTTTCGGTTGAAGGCTTTTCAAGCCAAGACGTGGAAGAATAAACTCAAACGTTCTCTTGGAAGAGCTTTGGTGAAGATGTCGCTAACCGATAATCGGTCCTCACAAAATAGAGTTCCACCACACCTTTTCCACTTGTTCCCGATGAAATGATGTCGAATGTTGATATGCTTAGCTCTTGAGTGTTGAACGTTATTGCATGAAAGAGCAATAACACTTTTATTATCACAAGACAGAGGGATTTTGTTGAATACAAAGCCATAGTCATTTAATTGAGATCTCATCCAAAGGATTTGAGCACAACAAGATGATATGGCTATGTATTCTCCCTCAGAGAGAAATAGAAGTACTCATTTGCTTCTTTGAAGACCACTCACAAGCTTATCACCCAAAACCGAGCACCTCCGACGTGCTTGACGAGTATCTTGACATCCCGCATGATCGGCATCGCATAGGTCGTTAGTGACATACCGGTGTCCTTCGGTACCAAAGTCCCATATTGATGGTTCCTTGAGATACCGAAGACCCGCTTAACCGCTTCAAGGTGCTTTTTAGTAGGCTTAGCACGGTATCTAGCACACATGCAAACAAATGAACAAGATGTCTCGGTCTACTAGTTGTGAGGTACATCGTGATCCAATCATACTACGATATTTTGTTTGGTCTACCATGATCCCCGAGTGGTCCTCATCTAGTTTAGTTCATTCAATCATGGGAGTGTCAACAGGTCACTTGAATCAAATCCAAATTTCTTTAAAATCTCATTTGCATATTTAGATTGATTTATGAAGATGCCTCCGGACTTTGTGAAATTTGTAATCCCAAGAAAATGACATTTTTCCCATCATTGACATTTGAAATTTTGAACCCATTTCATTTGAAAATGGTCACACTCATTGGGGTCACGAGGCAAAGAGGATATCATCAACATAAATTTGAACATGAATTAAATGTTTGCACGACTTCACGGTGAACAATGTTGGATCAATCGCTCCTTTGCTAAATCCGGTAGATAGAAGAAACTTTGATAGTGTATCATACCATGCCCTTGAGCTTGCTTTAAACCGTAAAGATCCTTCTTCAAACGATAAACGTGAGAAGGATGCTCTTGATTCACAAATCCTTTAGGTTGGTGACGAGATGACTTCTTTAAGATCTCCGCTCGTAAATGCCGCCTTTACATCCATTTGATAGACTACCATGTTCTTACTAGCAAGATTAGCCAAAAGATTCGATTGCCTCGATTCGAGCAACAAGAGCAAAAGATTCTTCAAAGTCAATACCCTCCTCTTGACGGTATCTTTTAGCAACTAATCGAGCCTTGTTCTTCAACACATCACCATGCTCATCAAGTTTCACTTTGAAGATCCATTTTAGAGCAATAATCATAGCACAATCTGGAGGAGGTACTAACTCCCATACATCAAGTCGATCAAACTCATGAGTTTCTTCTTGCATGGCATTGAACCAGCTATCTTCATTCATGGTGGTTTTAACATCTTTTGGTTCGATCTTAGAGAGTACGGAGTTGAAGAAGCACCATAAGGTATCGGTTGCAAGTTGTTTCCGTGTGGATACTGGACGAGAGGGATTTCCAATGATGTTGTCTAAGGGATGATCGTGAGTCCATTTTCTAAGGTGTTCATGTGGAAGTTGTTGAGGAAATGAGGTAGCAGAGTCGATGTCTCCTGAAGAAGATGGTTCTGATGACGATTCAGGATCAAATATGTTTTCAAATGGAGCATCTTCAGGAGTAGCAAAGGGATTAACTTCATCATTGATGCCAGAAATAGTACCATGATGTACATTCAAAGATTGATGATTTGTTGATGAGATCGAGTTATCGCAGCAGTGCTTCTTGACTTAATGATATTGAGACCAAGGATTGACTTCATTCTCGTGGATATGAGCGACCTCTGTTATGGAATTGTCGGTTCAATAGTACTTGGCTCATAGAGTTCATCAAACATCGGATCAAACAATTTTTCAAATCATCTTCATTGGAGGTACATATGGAATAGCAGGAGAGGAATTTGGTACAAGGATGAACCAATGGGACTGTTTTGAAGTGCGGGTCCCGAACTTGATTGTCCAGAGCCATTTGATCGGTCACCATCAAACGTGACGTGAATTGTTTTCATGATATTTCGGGTTCTCTTGTTGTAGATTCGGTATCCTTTTTGTTTGGTGCATAACCTACAAATACTCCAATGTCTCGCTTTAGCTTTAAGTTTGCCTAAATCTTGGCCCTCATTAGTTGGATAACACAATGCACCGAACACACGAAGGAATGAAAGATTAGGTTTTCATGTGGACAAGTACATATGGAGTTTTTCCATGAGCAAGTGTGAATCGGGGATCGATTTTGGGTGAAGCATGCAATGGCGATGGCTTCACCCCGAGAAACTTTAGAACTTTTGAGTAAATCAAGATTGTCCTTGCGGCTTCCACAAGAGTTCGATTTCGCCTTTCAACTACACCATTCGCTGAGGAGTTCGAGGAACACTTCTTTGATGACCGATTCCAATACTTTCATAAAACTCACTAAGTTGTTTGTTAACAAACTCGCCCATTGTCTGCTCCGATGATTCGACCGCTTTGTTAAGACGAACTCGCAATCGTTTGATGAGTTTGATGATGATATCCGAGTTTCATCCTTTGTCTTTAAGAACTTTACCTGGTGAATCTAGAGAAATCATCAACCACAACTAACACATATTTCTTCCCAAAGATATTTTGCACTCTCGTGGGTCCACATAAGTCCATGTGAATTATATGAAGAACTTCGTGAGAGTTAGTAGGTTTGGGTTTATGGGCATACTTCTTGCTTTTTCCCAATTGGCATGTCGAACAAAGATGATCTTTTCATACTTAAGTCTAGGTAAACCTACAACTAAGTCCTTTCTCGAGAGATCATTGATGGTGCCAAGTTCAAGTGATTGAGACGACGATGCCATAACCATGACTTTGTTTTTGAAGCCTTTGACAACAAGCAAATTGGAGAAGACTTCATCATATCTTCGATAGAGATGGTGTATAGATTTGAACCACGTGAACCTCTCAAAAGTTCCTTACCATCAAGTTCTCTAACGAAACAAGTATGTTTTCTGAAGGCTACTTCTAGATCAGAATCGCAGAATTGACCAATAGAGAACAAAGTTATGACCAAGACCTTCTACATAATATACCCGGAGATAACACTTTTACCAACAACATAATATCCATAACCCATAATTGCACCGAAATGATCATTCCGAACCTAATCGTCTCCGATGAATTTGCTCACGGTTCATGAGCCGCGACCGGTCGCCAATATATGCTTGGAACAACTGAGTCCAGTACCACGTAACGATTTGAACGATCTACAGCTTGAACACGCACAAGAATGGATAATCGATAATTGGGATCCCATGCAAGAATGGGTTCCATTTGGTTAGTAACAATGGTTGGAACACCCACATCGTAAATAGAGGCATTCATATCGAAATTGATGCAATGGGATCATTATGAATAGATGCAAGATTAGTGTCTCAGATTTGCCCTATTCAAAGTGTGCTCACTTCTTAAGGGAATAGTTCTACCAAGAGGCATCCATTTTCTAGTGGGCGTTGCTCGATTAACCTTATGGCCCACGGTATCCATTGATAACCTATCTTACTAAATGTTCTTCCCGGGTTTCCACCGCTTTCTAACTCTCTTTAGCCTTTGCCTTTTAGCCTTTTTAACATGATTGTTTTCAATAGTAATGTTAATGGGGGTATGACAAAGATTAGACAAAACATTCACACCACATTCATGATTAGAAATGTAATTCAAGCGACATCATTACAAGGAATGCAAATAGTATTAGAATTGAATTAATTACAAGACGCCTATGGCTAATACTAGAATCAACAAGATTCGCTTTATTCGACTCAAGCTTAAAGTTCCTAGGTTGGTCTTCTACTCTCTTCCAATGCACATTCTTAGCTTGCGAGGTCCTATCATTCCTTGTATTGTCTTGAGACTTTGACCGCTCGCTTTAATGTCACCGATTACTCCTATAGAGGAATGGGAACATTAGTTGGTTTTGCTACACTTTGCATCTCCTGCTTAGATGTTCGGGATCCGAATTATATGCGTGTACACTAAGGTTCACTTTCTTAACACTAGAAGTGCTGGGATTTGTACTCCTAGAAGGCACACTAGAGTTCGCTTTCTTAGCATTAACATATCTGGAATCTGAACTACTTAAAGGCACACTAAGGTTCACATTCAAAACATTGGGCATCGAATGAATATCATACTTGGCACTAGGCATCGAACATGGAATCAAATGATTAACTCTCTCACCTAAGGACTTTGGGCATATTGTGATTAAGCATTCTAGAATTTCTTGAGATCGTTTGGCATATAAGCATGCATGCCCAATTGCATTATCAAGTGGTTTCTCTAATTTATCCTCTTCAACAATCTCACGTAGACATTCTAGACAATCCTTAAAGGATGAGAAATATGTTTGAATAGCAAGTTTGTTATTCCTGAGATGAGGGGGAACATATTTCATAGACAAAGCATATTTATTACAAGAGTGTAGCTTTGATACACCATTCTCCCCATTGGTCATTGGCGTTTTCCCTTTTACCTGGCTCTTCAGATTCTCAATTTCCTTTTGCAATGAAGCTATTTGTTCGTTGTTTTTGTTACGAGTGACCTTTATTGATTTAAATAACTCATTGAAATGACGTTTAACCTTTTCATTTTATTCTAGAAAACTTTCGTTTTCCTTTTGTAATGCATTTACTAAGTTTTGAAGATGAAACGTTTGAGAATTATGAGAATCTAAAGGAGGAGGCATTTGGGAGCCTATCACATTGTTCTTTTGACCCTTTAATTGAGAGATTTGGGCTTTCAATTTTCTAATCATGTTACAATGAGCATGAATCTGTTCATCACGTTTGTTTATTTGAAAAACTGCATCAAACTCTGGAGCATCTGAGGATGTCTTGATATTTGAAGTTTTTACATTTTCTTTAAGATGTTGATATTTTAGTTGTAGATTAAAATGTTCAACCTCTAATTTAGAAAAATGTTTAACCACATTGTCGTGATCATCCAGTTCAATTTTCTCGCTTAATTTAGAATTAGTCTTTTCAAGCTCAATGACACGATCATGGGAGACTTTCGTGGCAACAGATAATTCATGAAATTGAGAAGCGTTAATGGAACAATTTGTAGCAAAGAAAACACATCTTGAGCAACACATTCATTAATAAGAGTCTCATTCAATGTAAGCAAGTTCTTCCTCTCAATCTCATTATATTTTAGTGCACGCCATAATCACTAACCTCAACTATCATTACATCAAATTCCTTTTCCATTTCTTTAATGTCTAAATTCATTCCCTTTTAAGACTTTCAAAATGATCTTTTAGTTGTTTAAAGAAAGGCATGACTTCGATTAAATAACATTCTTTTGTTTGCTCAAACCCCTTTCCCTTCAAGAATACCAAAGGTGTGATCCTTTTCTTGCAAGTTTTCTCAAAATCAACAAATAGTTGAAAGATAACGATTGACCGATTAAGGTCTTGCTTTTAGTGGCAATAGTTCTAGGAACTAGATGCATTGGTGTATTGGGAGGATACACAATGCTTTAGGCATTTTCCTAAGGGAGGGTTTGTTTCAACAATATTTTCCGCTTTCGCTTATCTAAGTCCATTTTCCGAACACTTGTTCGGGAGTCAACAATGTTTGAGGCTTAAACATGTTCAAGGAGATCCAATTCTCCTTTTGTAGTCATGGGGTGTGATAATTATTTTCTTCTCTTTACATTTAGGATCATCTAGTTTCTTGTTCATCTTCTCCTAGTGACTTCATCGATTTCTTATCTTCCTCTCGCACTTAACGCAACTAGGTTTTTGTCTAGGTTTAAGAATCTCATTGCCATCATAGATTACACTTTGAGTCGCTTTTGCAATCTTCCGCACTCGTGGTTGGGTTTATCTATAATGGGAACACTATGCTTATTGCTTAAAACTCTATGCTTAGTGATTAAGTGAGCATTCAATGGTATTTCCTTGTACGCATAACTTATTTTCAAGCTTGTTTTTCAAGGTTTTAGATTAGAAAATTCATTCAAAAGTTTTGATTCCTTAGCATCGAATTCTTGCTTAAGCATTTTAACATTTTCTTGAAGTTCTTGTTTTTGCTTAGCGCTTTATAAAGCTTTTCTTGTAAGGAGTTTAACTCTTGTTTTAATACTTCTTCTAAACCTACTTTTCTAATAGTTGTACGCATTTGGTCATCCATTTCCGCTCACGGTGGTCAACTCAAATTTTGCACGTTGTTCATAAATAGCAACACGCTCTTTATAGGCATTCGCCTGAGATGATGAATCATCGTAAGGCACATGCGCAAAGTGAATTCATCAAAACATAATCATTATTGATTGCGAAGATGCATCACTTGGTACAATCTCACTTTCACTTTGTATCACATATTGATCATATGGGACAACATTGATATTACCCATATTTTCAATATCCGATTCAATAAACATAGTTGATTGTGCTGTTATGTATCTTTCGCTCATCAACTTCATCGTATAATTTTAATACCTCAAAATGATTTTGTCTTTGGATGGACCACTTGTGGTGATGGAGAGACTTTAGAGAGACCATTGGAGAAATGCTAGCCATGAAGATGGTTTGTGCGCTTGGTTCTTCATCAACATCGTAGTCGTATGCATCACAATCGCCTACTTGAAAGGCATTCGATGATTATGGCCTATCTCCGAATTGGTTGCTCATCCACATCTCGCATCATATGTCTTAGCATTTCCTCGACCAAGAACAACAACTCCTCTTCATCCAAAGTCGCACCATTATCCCGAGCTTGCACAAGCAACATCTTATCCCCGAAATACTCAAGATTTTGAGGCGTTTGGTGATGTTCGCGCCCTTGCAATGTGTCCTCACCTCCACAATTGTAACATTTGATTGGCTTTGCTTGACCACGATTTCTATTCCTTCCTCTATTCGATTTGCCACATAACCTCTACCACTCCACCTCTTGCTTGTTCATATTGTCGTTCTTGAACTGGTTGCACCGTAACCTTCCCATCTCTCGACCAAAGCTTGATTATGTGGATTGGAAGTAGTTTTCAGATTGTTGTTGTGTGAAGAGAGTTCATGTTTTGACTAATCGTTAAGAGCTAGTTGATTAATGAAGTTTCCACGTGTGCATCAAGTCGTTGTTTGAACATAGGATCGGCATGAGTTTGTGATTACCATTACCCATGGGTATGACTTGTGAGGCTTTGGTTGTGATTCCATGTTTGAGTAGAAATGCGGTTGAATCATTTGAAGAGCTTGTCTCTCCCCGGTTGGTTTTGAATTGATTAAGAATCCTTTTTCAAACATAGCATGTCTCTCATTCGAAGGAGGAAGGCATAGAGTTGCTCATAGTTTGTATTCTTCAATCCTTTGGTTAGCTTTACAGAGGTGACAAACTTGTGCCATTTGGGATTCATGTTGTTCACAAACTTTGAGTTCAAATGAATGTTTGGCATAGTCATTCGATGTTCCTCATATCATTCACAAGCTTGTGGAATCTCACAGTACTCATAAACACTCTCATCCGGTTTCATTTTGAAGTGTTCAAATTCATCATAGAGTTGTGATTCTCTGTCTTCCATAGTTAATTCGTAACCCGAGAGAAGCATCTTGACATTATCCCACACCGCCTTTGCTTCGTGTTGTGATTGATCGCCTTGTAGATATCTTTTGGAAGACCTTGAAGTACGATGTTAAAGCCCCGATATCAAGATCGAATCTCTTTTCTCTTTATCATCGAGCTCATCATATGTCTTTGGTCCATCAATTCCATAGATCATTGTTCCATCTTCACCAGTATCAATTAAGTCTCTAGTAGTCTCAACCCGATATGGTCCTTCATCAATGGATTTGAGAATGTTGACTCCATTTTCCTTTCCAAGACAATACACCGATTCATTGAGCCCAAGAGTCGTAGTCGGCTATGTCAAGCATGGGTGGACGAGTATCCGAACCACCGCTTGAACATCCTCGAACAAAGGGAGATGATTGTAGGTACGTTGGTAGACATGATGAAGAATTAAACGGATTTTATAACTCTATGATTAAACCGGAAATAGATTATTTCACGGATTTTACTAAATCAAGAGAAACCGTATTCAAAGGATATCACCCAAGTCGCTAGGAAACCTTAAACCAAGTCGCTAAGTGCCAAGTCGCTATATAACAACTCGCTACAATCCAAGTCGCTAGCAAAATTTTGACAGCAATTCGCTAAGCACCTAGTCGCTAATTTGTCAAGTCGCTAAATAGCAACTCGCTAGGTACCAACTCACTAACACCAAGTCGCTAACAATATAAAGTACAAGTCGCTAACTTACACCAAGTCGCTACGTGTAGTGGAGAATCCACTATGTGTACTTTTTGTCGGCTTGTCTCAGTAGACAAGTCGCTAGCTCAAATCGCTAAGACCTTAAACAACAACTCGCTACCAAGATAAACTATCCGTGGCTCAAGTCGCTAGCTAGAAAATCACAAAAACACCACTTTTCAATCCAAAACAACCCAACCACGATGATTCAAGCCTTCAAAATCAAAACCTAAACACTTGTGATGATTCTAAACACAAAAGTACTATCAAAATTCAAACTTTAACACTAGAAATCACCCAAATGATGCAAAACCACTAAACTTTTTCAAACTCAAAACCACCTAAAACCACTAGAAATCCAAAGATATGTAAGAGATGATCTAACCATGGCTCTTGATACCAATTGAAAGATATTGATTTCACATACACATCAAACCATAACATAAAGTAGGCGTACAAGAGTTTTAGAGAGAAAGTTAGAGGTTTAGGAACTTTAGTGAGAGAAAGAAAAATCTTATTATGAGCTCCAACTCTACCTTGGAAGGTAGAGAGTATTTATAGTCTTACAATAAAACCACACATCGGGGCATACAGTGGGTAAAGACCCGTCAGGGTGTTACTTAACTAAATACTACTTAGCTTAAAATAACTACGACTACGAGCTTTCTAACGATTACATATACTTGAGGTGACCGACTCTTTAATACCTGGAATTTCTAATTCCTAACAAAACACCTAGCAGGCATCAACACAACCCAACTATTAAAAATCATGCATGTTTCTACAGTCTTTCGAATAAACATAGGACATGTTTATATATTGTATACTCATAACATCAAATAGTCCTGAATTTTAAGTGTCAATTTCCCCCGATAATGCTCGTATTTTATATCATTTATATGGATTTACGCTTGTATTCCTTTATATTTCACTTTCAAGTAAATTATGAGCATTAGAGCTTATGAGACGCGAATTTGGATTTTCTTAAAGATTTATGATAGTATGCCAACTGTGAAGAAGCTATGGCGTAACTCACTCTCTCACATTACGCCGTAGCTAGTGCGTTGACTCAGAAGACTAACTTAAAGGCAATTACGGCGTAACTCCCAACTAAGGTTACGCCGTAATCAACTAGGTCAAGAAATGTTTTGTGCCTCCATCAACTACGCCGTAACTCCTTACAAGGATTACGGCGTAATCTTAGCAAAAGTAACATGTATTGAAGATACGGCGTAACCTTTTCCAAGTGTTACGCCGTAACCTGCTTACCGAGAGCATTATTTGAGGAATTATTGAAGTTACGGCGTAACTCTCAACTCAAGTTACACCGTAACTAGATCGTGCCTATAAATACCAAATACTAATTTCGCATTACACATCATTCACTCACAACTCAAAAGCGAGAACGTGAAGAGGGTCCAAAGGCGGATCATTCGAGACATCTGGAGCCATTTCAAGGAGAAATCACTCCCTAACGATAAGCATTAGCGATCATTTTATCTTTACTTTCGATTCATGTATTTCATTATGTTAAACATTGAATTCTTTGTTTCTTTTAATATGAGCCTAGTTATGATTCCTTGATTGTTTTGTTTATGTTTACATGCTTCCGTATAATTGTTTCTAGTGTATGCATGCATAGTTCGTTGGTAATTACCCTAGCTTCGGTAGTTTTGAATGGTGGTCGTATCTAGTTGCTTAGGAGAATTGAACAAATGACCCTAAGTAGTTAGGTGGACTTGGGGAGGGTAAGAATTAACCAACTGACGACCCTTCCTCGCTTGTGCGAACTGACCAAATGATCACCGGTCGTTTGGATGAACTTAAGAAGTTAGGGATGAGTGTTTGAGATGCTAGCGCCCGGGCACTCATTATTTTGAATCTTTGGTGCATCTGCTGCTAGTACACTTGAAACTGCATCACAATAATAATTGTGATGCAGTAACTTTGGTGCATCTGCTGCTAGTACACTTGAAACTGCTGTTGGATCTGCTGCTAGTTATAAAGTTACCGCATCACAATAATAATTGTGATGCGGTAACTTTGCATCTATTTCTTTGGTACACTTGAAACTATTTGTTGGATCTGCTGCTAGTGATAAAGTTATCGCGATGCATTAATTTTGGTGCATCTGCGCTAGTACACTTGAAATCGCTAGTTATAAAGTTCTTGCATCACAATAATAATTATGATGCAAGAACTTTGGTGCATCTATTTGCTAGTACACTTGAAACTGCCGCCGGATATGTCGCTAGTTATAAAGTTACTTGCATCACAATAATAATTGTGATGCGACAACTTTCAGTGCATCTATTGCTAGTACACTTGAAACTAACGCTAGATCTGCCGCTAGTTTGAATGAATCTACTTCTTGTGATGCAGTAACTTTTATAATAGTGATGTAGTAAAGCAAATTTGCCGGGAAAAAAAAAATTTGCCAAAAAATTTTTTTTTGGCGGGAATTTTTTTTCCGTGAGGTGAGGGTGGGGGTGGTGACACATGTCATATGACGTGGCATGATGATGTGGCAAAGTGACACATGTCACCTCCGCTTCCTTCCTACCCTTCTCATTATAAGAAACTTTTCATTGTATCCCTACCTATATATATATATATATATATATATATATATATATATATATATATATATATATATATATATATATATATATATATATATATATATATATATATATATATATATTTATATATACATTGTTAGGATTTAGTAAATCCAGTTATTAAAGAGTCGGTCACCTCAAGTATATGTAATCATTAGAAAGCTCGTGAGTCGTAGATTATTATAAGTTAAGTAGTATTTAGTTTAAGTAACACCGTGGAGGACTGACGGGTCTTTACCCACAAGATGCCCGATCCACACCCGATAGGTGGCGATTTATGTAAAGACTATAAATACTCTCTACCTTCCAAGGTAGAGTTGGAGCTCATAATAAGATTTTTCTTTCTCTCACTAAAGTTCCTAAACCTCTAACTTTCTCTCTAGAATCATATTGTACGCCTATTTGATCTTATGGTTTAGTGTGTTTATGAAATCCAATATGTTACAAATGGTATCAAGAGCCATGGTTTGATCATCTCTTACATATCTTTGGATTTCTAGTGACTTTTAGGTGGTTTTAGAGTTTGAAAAGTTTAGTGGTTTTGCATCATTTGGATCATTTCTAGTGTTAAAGTTTGAAACTTGGGTGTAGTTTTGTGTTTAGAATCATTGTATGTGTTTGGGTTTTGATTTGGTAACCTTGAATCATCGTGGTTGGGTTGTTTTTGGATTGAAAAGTGGTGTTTTTGTGTTTTTCTAGCTAGCGACTTGAGCCACGGATAAGTTGTCTTGGTAGCGACTTGCTTTGTAATTTGGTAGCGAGTTGAGCTAGCGACTTGTTTATTGAGACAAGCCGACAAACAGTACACTTAGTGGATTCTCCACTACGGTAGCGACTTGGTGAAAGTTAGCGACTTGTACTGAAGTTTGTAAGCGACTTGGTATTAGCGATTTGGTGCTTAGCGAGTTGCTATTTAGCGACTTGACATCTTAGCGACTTGGTGCTTAGCGAGTTGCTATTTAGTGACTTAACATCTTAGCGACTTGGTGCTTAGCGAGTTGCTATTTAGCGATTTGACATCTTAGCGACTTGCTGTCAGAATTGCTAGCGACTTGGTTCTTAGCGACTTGGTTCAAGGTTTCTTAGCGAGTTGGTTGATTTCTGTCTGTAATACGGTTTTCTCTTGATTTAGTAAAATCCCGTGAAAGAATTCATTTCCCGGTTTAATCATAGAGTTATAAAATCCCGCTTAACTGTTAACATGTCTACCAACGTACCTACAATCATCTCCATTGTTGCCGAGGATGTTCAAGCGGTGGTTCGGATACTCGTCCACCCATGCTTGATGTATGATCACGACTCTTGGGCTCAAAGAATCGATTGTCTTGTCTTGGAAAGGAAAATGGGGTCAACATTCTCAAATCCATTGATGAAGGACCTTATCAGTTGAGACTACTAGAGACTTAATTGATACCACTGCAGATGGAACAATGATCTATGGAATAGGCGGACCAAAGACATATGATGAGCTCGATGATAAGGAGAAAAAGAGATTCGATCTTCGATATCGTGGCTTCTAACATCATACTTCAAGGTCTTCTAAAAGATATCTACAAGTCGATCAATCACAACACCGGCCAAGGCGGTGTGGGATAATGTCAAGATGCTTCTCTCGTGTTCAATTAACTGTGAAGATAGGGAATCACAACTATACGATGAATTTGAGCATTTCAAGATGAAACCGATGAGAGTGTTTATGAGTACTTCAGAGATTCCATAAGCTTGTGAATGACATGAGGAACATCGAATTACCATGCCAAACATTCACTTAACTCAAAGTTTGTAAACAACATGAATCGAGAATGGCACAAGTTTGTCACTACGTGAAGCTCACTAAAGGATTGAAGAATACAAACTATGAGCAATCAGTATGCCTTTCTTCTACTGAATGAGAGACATGCTATGTTTGAAAAAGGATTACGGAGCGCTCAAAACCAATCGGGAGAAACTAGTTCATCAAATGATTCAACTGCTTTTTTCACCAATGATGGAACCACTACCAAAGCATCTCAAGTCATTCAAGATCCATACTTCAAACGACTGATGCCAATCTTTGTCATGGAACACTTTATCAATAAGTCGGCATATATGGTTAAACAAAACTTAACCTTCTCTCCACATACCAACAAACTTCACACTAATAATGAAATCGGGGCGCATCCAATCTACACAACCATGCTTTGGTCGAGATGGAAAGGTTACAAAGACAACCAAATTTCAAGGAAGACAATATGAACAAAGAAGAGGTGGAGTAGGAGGAGGTATGTGGAAAATCGAATAGAGGAAGGAATGGAAATCAAGGACAAGTAAAGCCGATCAAGTGTTACAACCGTGGAGGTGAGGACACATTGCAAGGAATCGCACATCACCTAAACGCCTCGAAATGCAGAGTACTTGAGGATAAGATGTTGCTTGTGCAAGCTCGGGATAATGGTGCGACTTTGGATGAAGAGGAGTTATTGTTCTTGGTCGAGGAAATGCTAAGATATATGATGCGAGATGTGGATGAGCAACCAATTCGTGAGATAGGCCATAATCATCGAAATGCCTTTCAAGTAGCCGATTGTGATGCATCGACTCGATGTTGATGAAGAACCCACTGCACAAACCATTTTCATGGCTAGCATTTGTCCAATGGTCTCTCCTAAAGTCTCTTCATCACCACAAGTGGTCCATCCAAAGACAAAATCATTTCGAGGTATTAAAATTATACGATGAAGTTGATGAGCAAAAGATACATAACGGTACAATCAATCGTAATTATTGAGTCGATATTGAAAACATGGGTAATATCAATGTTGTCCCATATGATCAATATGTGAAACAAAGTGAAAGTGAGATTGTACCAAGTGATGTATCTTATGCGATCAATGATGACTATGCTTTTGACGAATACATCGCACGTGCCTGATGATTCGTTATTTCGAACTTAATGCTTATAAAGAACGTGTTGCTATTTATGAACAACGTGCTAAGTTTGAATTAACCACCCGTGAAAGCGTGAAATGGATGACCAAATGTGTACAACTATTAGAAAAGTAGGTTTAGAAGAAGTATTAAAACAAGAGTTAAACTCCTTACAAGAAAAGCTTTCTAAAACCGCTAAGCAAAAACAAGAACTTCAAGAAAATGTTAAAATGCTTAAGCAAGAATTCGTGTTAAGGAATCAAAACTTTTGAATGATTTTTCTAATCTAAAACCTTGAAAAACAAGCTTGAAAATAAGTTGTAAGTACAAGGAAATACCATTGATCGCTCACTTAATCACTAAGCACGAGTTTTGAGTGATAAGCATAGTACTCCCTTGTTGAGGAACCAAATCCAGAGGTTGTTAAAAGGCTAGAGCTGCCCATAAGGTAATTTATGATGGCAATGAAATCCTTAAGCCTAGAGCGAAACCTAGTTGCTACCGAGTGCAATCGAGGAAGATAAGAAATCGATGAAGTCACTAGGAAAAGATGAACAAGAAACTAGATGATCCTAAATGTAAGGAGAAGAAAATAACTATCACACCCTATGATTACAAGAAGGAAAATTGGATTTCCTTGAACAAGTTTAAGCCTCGGATGTTGTTAACACCCAACAAGTGTTCGGAAAAAGGATTTAGATAAGCAAAAGCGAGAGAATCTTGTTGTAACAAACCCCTTTAGGAAAATGCCTTCACGATCGTGTATCCTCCCAATACACCAATGCATTTAGTTCCTAGGACTATTGCCACTAAAAGCAAGACCTTAATCATCAATATGTTATCTTTCAACTATTTGTTGATTTTGAGAAAACTTTTAAGAAAAGGATCACACCCACCGGTATAATCAAGGGAAAGGGTTTTGAACAAACGAAAGAATGTTATTTAACTGAAGTCATGCCTTTCTTTAAACAACTAAAAGATCATTTTGAAAGTCTTAAAAAGGGAATGAATTTAGACATTAAAGAAATGGAAAAGGAATTTGATGCAATGATAGTTGAGGTTAGTGACTATGAGCGAGCACTAAAATATAATGAGATTGAGAGGAAGAACTTGCATACATTGAATGAGACTCTTATTAATGAATGTGTTGCTCAAGATGTGTTTTTCACTGCTACAAATTGTTCCATTAATGCTTCTCAATTTCATGAAATATCTGTTGCCCTGAAAGTCTCTCATGATCGTGTCATTGAGCTTGAAAAGACTAATTCTAAACTAAATGTGAAAATTGAACTGGATGATCACGACAATTTGGTTAAGCATTTTTCTAAACTAGAGGTTGAGCTTTTTAATTTACAACTAAAATATCAACATCTTAAAGAAAATATCAAAACTTCAAATATCAAGACATCCTCAGATGCTCCGAGTTTGATGCAGCTTTTCAAATTAACAAACGTGATGAATGATTCAAGCTCATTGTAACACGATCGAAAGTTGAAAGCCCAAATCTCTCAATTAAAGGGTCAAAAGAACAATGTGGTGGCTCCCAAATGCCTCCTCCTTTAGATTCTCGAATTCTCAAACGTTTCATCTTCAAAACTTAGTAAATGCATTACAAAAGGAAAACGAAAGTTTTCTAAAAGAAAATGAAAAGGTTAAACGTCATTTCAATGAGTTATTTGAATCAATAAAGGTCACTCATAACAAAATAACGAACAAATAGCTTCATTGCAAATGGAAATTGAGAATCGAAGAGCTGTGTAAAAGGAAAATGCCAATGACCAATGGGGAGAATGGTGTATCAAAGGTTCACTCTTGTAATAAATATGCTTTGTCTATGAAATATGTTCCCCCTCATCTTAGGAATAACAAACTTGCAATTCTAACATATTTCTCATACCTTAAGGATTGTCTAGAATGTCTCTGTGAGATTGTTGAAGAGGATAAGTTAGAGAAACCACTTGATAATGCAATTGGGCATGCATGCTTATTTGTCGAATGATCTCAAGAACTTCTAGAATGCTTAATCACAATATGCCCTAAGTCCTTAGGTGAGAGAGTTAATCCTTTGATTCCTTGTTCTATGCCTAGTGCCAAGCATGAAATCCATTCAATGCCCAATGTTATGAATGTGAACCTTAGTGTACCTTCAAGTAGTTCAGATTCCAGATCTGTTAGTGCTAAGAAAGCGAACTCTAGTGTGCATTCTAGGAGTACAAATCCCAGCACTTCTTGTGTTAAGAAAGTGAACCTTAGTGTGCTGCATGTAGTTCGGATCCCACATCTAAGCAGGAGATGCAAAGAGTAGCAAAACCAACTAATGTTCCCATTCCTCTACAAGAGTAATCGGTGACATTAAAGCAAGCAGGTCAAAGTCTCAAGACAATACAAGGAATGATAGGACCTCGCAAGCTAAGAATGTGCATTGGAAGAGAATAGAAGACCAACATAGGAACTTTAAGTTTGAGCTGAATAAAAAGAATCGTATTGATTCTAGTATTTGCCATAGGCGTACTTGATACGCTTACACGCAGCGTTCGGGGTCAAAGGAACTTCCTTTTAAATCGAGCAAGTTTTTCAACACCCTAGGCGTTGAACCTAATCGTTGTCTTTGTAGTATTAGGGTAAGCCACGGAGTTGATATCGTTCTCTAAGGAATAGGAATGCTAGTGAGAAGTTACTACGCTAAGGTTGGGGTTGAGGAAGATTATTTTTATCTTTTATGTTTTTTGAAAAGGAAAAGTACGAATCTCGGGGTTTGGATTTGGGGGTTGGTATTTCTACCGATTACTCTACTATTATCTAATTATCTAAACTAAGGTGGTGGTAGTCTATGTCTAATTATTGTGTACTGTATGATAGTTTAAAGATGTGTTTACTTAGGTTTTACTACTCCTTAATTATCTCCTATTGGTGGTTGAATTGTCACATCCTTATTCCTAATTGCGTTGTGTGTCTAAAGTTGTAGGGTATGCGTTTCTCCTACTCTTTGAAGTTACCAAAGGGTCTCGTCTACAAAACCCACAAGGGATGATAAACTCTAACTCTAAGGCCTCTTTGGATGGTTTAGCTTACAACAACTCAAAGTGCTATAACCTAAGGTTCACAAAGATTAATCAAGCATTAAGTACACAACGAATAACCTATCGCATTACTAGATCATTAATTAACTAAGATAAGAAACAACCAATCAATATTCAATAATTAAGTTTCATACTCCCTAAGCAAACACACAAGTAAATTAGCCGGACATGGAGAACATACAAGCATACACATAAATAATTGAAGACATAATTAAATTAATGAAGTAAACAACTTATCTTGGTGTAAGATAGGGTTTAGAACCCTAAAAGGAACGATATTAAAAGGAACCTTCAAAAAAAGGTACATTTTAAAACCTTATCAGTACTGTAATTAATTCGAATTCTGATACTATTTGCAAACCTTGTAATGATGTCTGCTTGAATTCTGTTACTAATCATGAATGTGGTGTGAATGTTTTGTCTAAAAGTCACAAATCTCCGATTAACATTGTTAAAGCAAAATATCATGCTAAGAAGACAAAAAGGCAAAGGCTAAAGAAAGTTAGAAAACAAAGGAAGCCCACGGAAGATCATTTAGTAAGATAGGTTATCAATGGATACCGCTGGCCATAAGGTTAATCGACAATGCCCACTAGAAAATGGATGCCCTCGGTAGAACTATTCCCTAAGAAGTGAACATACTTTAAATAGGGCAAATCACGACTCTAGTCTCGCATCTATTCATAATAACTCCATTGATTCAATTTCGATATGAATGTTTCTATTTACGATGTGGGTGTTCCAATCATCATACTAACCAAATGGAACCCATTCTTGCATGGGGATCCCAATTATCCGATTATCCATTCTTGTCGTGTTCAGCTGCGGATCGTTCAAATCATTCTCGTGGTACTGGACTCAGTCGTTCCAAGCATATATTTGGAGACCGGTCGCGCTCATGAACCGTGAGTAAATTCATCGGACGATTAGATTCGGGAGCGACCATTTTGGAGCTATTATGGGTTATGGAGATTATGTGGTTGGTAAAAGTGTGATTTCGTGGTATATTATGTGGAAGGTCTTGGTCACAATCTGTTCTCTGTTGGTCAATTACGTGATTCCGATCTAGAAGTGGCTTTTAGAAAACATACTTGCTTCGTTAGAGAACTTAATGGTGTAGAATTATTAAGAGGTACTCGAGGTTCTAACCTATACACCATCTCTATCGATGACATGATGAAGTCCTCTCCAATCGCTTGCTATCAAAGGCTTCTAAACAAAGTCTTGGTTATGGCATCGTCGTCTCAATCACTTGAACTTGGCACCATAAACAACCTTTCGAGAAGGATCTTGTCGAGGCTTACCCGTTAAAATATGAAAAGATCATCTTTGTTCACTTGCCAATTGGGTAAAAGCACGAAATATGCCCACAAACCAATACCCACAAATTACGTAATGGAAGTTCTTCATACCCTTCATATGGATCTATGCGGACCAATGAGAGTGCAAACGATAAATGGGAAGAAATACATTCTAGTAGTTGTTGATGACTACTCTCGATTTACTTGGGTAAAGTTTTTGAGGACAAAGGATGAAACTCTAGATGTCATCATCAAACTAATCAAGCGACTTGAGTTCGACTCAACAATACAATCGAGTTGTTCGAGCGCACAATGGCACGAGTTTGTCAACAAAGACTTAATTCGCTTTTATGAAAGTGTTGGAATCGGTCATCAAAGAAGTGTTCCACGAACTCCTCAATGAGCGATGTAGTTGAAAGGCGAATCGAACTCTTGTAAAGCCGCAAGAACAATGCTTATTTATTCGAAGGTTCCAATGTTTCTATGGGTTTGAAGCCATTGCCACCGCATGCTACACCCAAAATCGTTCCCTTATACACACCTCTCATGGAAAACTCCATATGAACTTGTTCATAAAGGAAAACCCGATCTCTCCTACCTTCGTGTGTTTGGAGCTTTGTGCTATCCAACAAATGACGATCAAGATTTAGGTAAATTAAGAGCAAAGGCAAATATTGGAGTTTTGTTGGTTATGCACCAAACAAGAAGGGTTACCGTATCTACAACAAGAGAACCCGTAATATCATAGAAACAATTCACGTTATGTTCGATGAGTGACCACCAAATGGCTCTGGACAACCCGCCTGGACCCGCACTTCAAAACAATTCCATTGGTTCATCCTTGTACCAAATTCCTCTCATTACTCCATATGTACCTCCAATGAAGATGATTTGAAGAAATTGTTTGATCCGATGTTTGATGAACACTATGAGCCAAGTGCTAATGAACTGTCAATTCCCACAACAGAGGTCGCTCATATCCACGAGAATGAAGTCAATCCTTGGTCTCAATATCATTAAGTCAAGAAGCGCTGCTGCGATAACTCAATCTCATCAACAAATCATCAATCTTGAATGTACATCATGGAACTGCTTTACGCATCATTGATGAAGTTAATCCCTTTGCTACTCCCGAAGATGCTCCATTTGAAAACATATTTGCTCTGAATCATCATCGGGACCATCTTCTTCGGAGACATCGACTCTGCTACCTCGGTCCCTCAACAAGCGCCACATGAACACCTTAGAAAATGGACTCACGATCATCCATTAGACAACATCATTGGAAATCCCTCTCGTCTAGTATCAACACGAAACAACTTGCAACCGATGCCTTATGGTGCTTCTTCAACTCCGTACTCTCTAAGATCGAACCAAAAGATGTTATAACCGCCATGAATGAAGACAATTTGGTTCAATGCCATGCAAGAAGAAATTCATGAGTTTGATCGACTTGATGTATGGGAATTAGTACACTCCAGTTGTGCTATGATCATTACTCTAAAATGGATCTTCAAAGTGAAACTTGATGAGCATGGTGATGTCTTAAAGAACAAGGCTCGATTGGTTGCTAAAGGATATCGTCAATAGGAGGTATTGACTTTGAAGAATCATTTGCTCTGTTGCTCGTGTCGAGGCAATCGAATATTCTTGGCTAATCTTGCTAGTAAGAACATGGTAGTCTATCGGATGGATGTAAAGGCGACATTTATGAGCGGAGATCTTAAGGAAGTCATCTCGCCGCCCAACCCAAGGCTTTGTGAATCCGAGCATCCTACTCACGTCTATCGTTTGAAGAAGGCTCTTTACGGTTTAAAGCAAGCTCCAAGGGCATGGTATGATACGCTATCAAAGTTTCTTCTATCTACCGGATTCAAGAAAGGAGCAGTTGATCCAACATTGTTCACCGAAGTCGAGCAAACATTTAATTCATGTTCAAATTTATGTTGATGATATCATCTTTGCCTAGACCGACCCCAATGAGTGTGACCGTTTTCAAATGAAATGAGTTCTAAATTTCAAATGTCAATGATGGGACAAATGTCATTTTTCTTGGGATTACAAATTTCACAAAGTCCGGAGGCATTTTTATAAATCAATCTAAATATGCAAATGAGATTTTAAAGAAATTTGGATTCGATTCTAGTGACCTGTTGACACTCCCATGATTGAACGTACAAAACTAGATGAGGACCACTCGTGGATCATGGTAGACCAAACGAAATATCGTAGTATGATTGGATCACGATGTACCTCACGGCTAGTAGACCGAGACATCTTGTTCGCCGTGTGCATGTGTGCTAGATACCGGGCTAAGCCTACTAAAAGCACCTTGAAGCGGTTAACCGGGTCTTTTGGTATCTCCAAGGAACCATCAATATGGGACTTTGGTACCGAAGGACACCGGTATGTCACTAACGACCTATCACGCGATCTTGATCATGCGGGATGTCGGGATACTCGTCGAAGGCACGTGCGGAGGTGCTCAATTTTGGGTAATAAGCTTGTGAGCTGGTCTTCAAAGAAGCAAATGAGTACTTCTATTTCCTCTACAGAGGCGGAATACATAGCCATGTTATCTTGTTCGCTCAAATCCTATGGATGAGATCCCAATTATCGACTATGGCTTTGAATTCAACAAAATCCCTCTGTCTTTGTGATAATAAAAGTGCTATTGCTCTCTCATGCAACAATGTACAACACTCAAGAGCAAAGCACATCGACATTCGACATAATTTCATCGGGGAGCAAGTTGAAAATGGTGTGGTGGAACTTTACTTTGTGAGGACCGAATACCGGTTAGCGACATCTTCACCAAAGCTCTTCCTAGAGAACGTTTGAGTTTATTCTTCCACGACGGGTCTTAAGAGCCTACAACCGAAACACTCAAATGTCTTCAAGAGGAAGAAGAGGAGTAAAGGTTTCCTTCATCTATCCCTCAGAATATTTCTTGAAAAACAAAATACAAAATTATAAAACCTTAAAACTCAAATAGAAAAATATAAAACTTTCAAAATCCATAAAAATTTGAAAAATTCGAAAAATCTTCAAAAAATATTGTCATTTTGTCATGTTTCTCTCGATTCGATAATATCTATGGTCTTGATGTTGTCATTCAAAGAATGACACGGGACTTTAGATGTTGTTTGAATTTAAAAAAAAAATCAAAAAATTAAAAAAATATTTTTGGGAGAAAGAGAAAAAATGGTTTATTGTCATTTCAGGCAGTAACCCGCTTTTCAAAGATAGAACAGATCCATACTTTATCTTGGTTTTCAAATTTCTTGCTCTGACTCTTTAAACTAATCCTTACTATCTAATGAAAACTAGTTGTTTTGAAAAATAACTCGGACTCTGTTTTTGATAATCATCTGGACTTAAAAAGTTTGTTAAAAAATCTATCTCTCAATCAACAAATTATGTCATTGATTGAGGGGGAGAATGATTTCAATTAAATCAAAAAGTTATTTGTCATACAATTGTTTTCAAAAGATAATCATGCATGTTTATTCAATGGAGTTTAAAGTCTCAAAATCCGATCCTTATCAGTTAAAACGTTTTTCATAATCAAGTCACAATTCTCCCAAAAAGCTTTCAAATTCAATTTAAATCTACAGAGATCACAAATCTCAAATGATTTGATAATTGTGATCGGGGGAGAATTTGTGATTTAAATTAGATTTAAACTGATAATTCGGTAAATGGTTTTATAAGGATGTACAAGCTCTCCTTCCCACATGTGCGAAACGATTTCAAATTTTCCATGCACATGTTGAGGGGGAGCATCTATCTTAAACCACAAAGATCTGAAACGTGATCAATTTATATCAATGTGCAGGTTCCCTCTTGTATGTGCAAAACTCTTTCACACCTCAAGGCACATATTGAGGGGGAGCAAGTTTATGAAAACCTCATCCTATCAGGGAAGTGATATTGATATCTTTTAGAAAATGGTAATCAAAGAAGTTAATTCTTTCACTTGCCTCCGTGTGCAAAACAATTTCAAACACTTGATGCACATGTTGAGGGGGAGCTCTTGTTCTAAAAATATCAAAACAATTCAAGTACAAAATGCTTTGATAATATATCACAAGTATCTGGATTGATTTTCAAATGGTTTTCAATTGGTTCCAATGGCAGATGAACAATACCAAATAGACCGACCAACTTTACTTTATGTATGGTGATATAAGGATGATAAGGTTAGGTATTTGTTCCCATGATCCGCTGAACCGGAGGGATCTACCAGGACAATCCACTAGATAGTGTAGAAGTCCTTAGGTATATTGAAAAAGGAGAAAAATGAGATATGGGAAGAGTACAGATGAGGCCGAGCTAGTCTTGGAATAAACCCAACAAGGTTCTAGTTATGAAGTCTTGGTAAGCATCAAGGGGTTGAAGAATGAAAAGAATTGAATGAGAAAGGGTGAAAACAAATAGCCCTCCAATTATTCAACCTTAGAGGCGGATACTGGGTTCAATTCATTTGCTACGGTGGTTACCAAGGTAACATCGGTATTGAAGACAAGGCGTCATGGACCCAAAGATGCACCGCACTTCAACTTCCCAAACCACTCAAGTTCCTCTAAAAGGACTTGTTTCATTCTCACGGGAACCGACATTATCTATCGACTTTCTCTTAGAGATTGTTGATATTGAAGAAGGAGACCTCTCCCTAGTCTCCGATATAGGATCCAAATATGCACAAATTGAGTCTAGAGCCACGAGATGATCAATAAATCTCATTAGGACACTTTCAATGAAGACTCTGCTTCACACAATGTGGAAGAGATTATATCTTGAGTCCTACGCATTATCCTTGTGGTATTGCGGAACATCCGGTGATGCGCTAACATATTCACAATGAAGATGGAAAGCCTTACGGAGCCAACATCAAACAAGCTCACGGTAGGTGGCATGTGAGATCTATTCAATAGATCAACCATGTGACAACCGAATGTAAACAATGGGGCGATTCAATCTTTTGAATCAATCACGGTTCGAGTTATGGATTGACGGATACCTTTGAAAAACCGGTCATTGTGCTTAAAAACTCTTTTCTTTAGCACATCGACCGTGTTCGAATATTTCAAATTAAAAGGTGTTTATGATTGATAATTGATTTTCATTAAAACCTTCGTTGTATTACAAAATCAATTTCTATTGTGCGATACACGATTGTTTTTCAAATCTTTTTTCATCAATCAGTGAATCTCTATTCGCTGGTTCACTCACTCCGTGTTGTCTTCTTTGAGACGTTCCGGTTTGAGAACAACTAGAGCATTGCGAAACCCCGTCAAGGAAGTTCTTGAATTTTACCGATCACGTGCAACTTGTCTTGATCAGCGGGGAACCATGGGCGTGTACCTCAATTCAACGAAGTGATCAAAGACACGTTAAATGCGCTTTATTGCTAAATGTTTTATGCGGTATGCCCTACGTTTGCATATGATCGAATGATGCGGTCAATCCATAGCCGCATGCTCACTCAAAACATTCATCTCAAAAGAAATCATGACTAGTGCATCAATGACTCGATATTTTCACTCCATGCTTCGCTACTGCTGCGCCAATATCATGAATCAACGAAAGCTTCCGCTACTCGATAAGAATATATCATGATCCGTAATGTGAGCATGTCGGTCCGTCTGTCACAACATCACATAATACCAACACCACAATGGATGCCTCGAGATTTTTGTTGGTGATGATCTCAAAAGGCTCAAAATTATTATCACGTGGATCGAGAAAGACCTCCACTTGGATTATCCAAACATGCAATAAGAAGAATCAATGACTACGAGCTTGAGCAAGGTACTACATCAAGAATGCAAGAACAATTTTAATGTAATATATGTTTGTATTCAATGTAATTTTAGTATATGTTTCGGTGACCTCCTTGGGGAGATTGTTAGGATTTAGTAAATCCGGTTATTAAAGAGTCGGTCACCTCAAGTATATGTAATCATTAAAAGCTCGTAGTCGAGATTATTATAAGTTAAGTAGTATTTAGTTTAAGTAACACCGTGGAGGACAGACGGTCTTTACCCACCGTATGCCCGATCCACCCGATAGGTGGCGATTTATGTAAAGACTATAAATACTCTCTACCTTCCAAGGTAGAGTTGGAGCTCATAATAAGATTTTTCTTTCTCTCACTAAAGTTCCCTAAACCTCTAACTTTCTCTCTAGAATCATATTGTACGATTTGATCTTATGGTTTAGTATGTTTATGAAATCAATATGTTACATAATATATATATATATATATATATATATATATATATATATATATATATATATATATATATATATATATATATATATATATATATATATATATATATATATATATATATATATATATATATATATATATATATATATATATATATATATATATATATATATATATATATATATATATATATATATATATATATATATATATATATATATATATATATATGTATAATATATATATATATATATATATATATATATATATATATATATATATATATATATATATATATATATATATATATATATAGTAATTAATGAGCATGGCGGGCATGTCTTATAATTATCGTTGACATAATTTGCTATAGCAAAAGAAGGAGGGTAATCGTAATGATGGAGTGCAACTAAGGTGGAACGTTTCGACCTTGATGTGTGGGTCTTGAGAGGCAAGAAGATTCGTGACATATTGTCTGAATCTCTTAGACCGCTCTTAAGACCGTTACAAATCAATGTGCAGCACATTTAGAGGTTGTTTGGGATTCTGTATTTACTCTGGTTATTAGAAGAAGCAAATAATAGAGGTGGTTGATGGTCCTAATGATGAGGATGAGATATTTACTTGCCCTTGAAAGCTAGTGAATTGGTATTCATGGTCAAGTTTCTTCAATTTTGAGTGGAGGTTGTCAAGTGATTGCATTAGACGCCACTATATGTGCAGCAATCTGCCTTCATGATCAAGGTTCTTCAATTTTGATCCATGTGTTTACCTTGCAAAACTTAATTGATTTTTCTTGTACCCCTTGATGCTTATTTTGTTGTATAGTCCACTTATTCATGAGAACACGAATGCTTGAGAGCTCAAAAACTGACGTATTAGGAAGGCTGACCTGATGATTTAATATAGAATAGACTTGATCTAAGATTGGTTGTACATGCATAGCTATCATTCCATCAGATGGTTTTATGGCCACCATCGTATCCATCATCCATGAAAGCTTTTGGATGTGTCGATATCGGTTTAAGAAAACATATGACAAAGCATACAATAACCAGGAGACGATACAAACATCACTTCTTTGCGAGCATTGTAAAGCCTCCTCATATTTGTGCTCATAAACCAACCTAGACAATTCTTTTGTCGGATCCACCGGTGCTTTAACCTATTATGACCCAACTTTGTAAATTTAAAATAAAATCATCGACCTTATCTCGAAACTTGAGCTTATTCAAAGAACGCCGTAAAACAAGAGCCATGACGAATTTTGAAGGTAACCACCACCACCATTGGGTAGAGCTGCTCGCATTTCAGTCCTAACTTGGTAGTAAGCTTTCTTATTTTCATGTGTAGCTTTGATTGCTGCATGAATACTATCAGACACGGCATACCCGAACCTGTTAACAGAAGTTGTTGGGCTTTTGGTAGTGGTTCATTTACCAGAGTTGGTATCGCTTAATTTACTGGACCTGGTGTTAGTGCCTTTGCTGGTGGCAGCAAGTGTGGACCACTTACGCTGTTAATATTTTTGCAATAAAAACACTAAAAAAAATAATGCATATAGACCTGCACAAACTTGCATTGAAGTACGCGGAATCACTCAATCGGCGATATATACATTTTATCATGTCCAATAGAAATCACTGAATACACCATAAACTTACATACATACTTAAAGTAAGCGGGCCAAGAATCAATAACAAAAGTGGAGATCCATGGTACGTTGAATCTGCAAGCTAAATAAATCATTTAAGCTATACAGTTTGATCATGTCTAACCTTAAGCTCCTTTTCAGCTTCTTTTCATCTTAGTTCACTTTGTCTTAGTATACCCACATGCTCTTTCAACTCTTCTTCCACATCCTTCCCTTCTATATATTTTTCCCTATAATTGGCCTGTATAAATTAAAACATCAAAAATCGACAAATGGTACCAAGATGTAACTGATATTCACCTAAAATAAGTATAAATAACAGATACGAAACTAAAGAATACACAACATTCAACTATAAAATTTGATCGTGTGTGCCCATGTGCATGTATATGGTCTAAACGGTCAATAGACTCTCTCCATCTCACCTTAATAACACGATTTGCATGGTAGTCATCAGCCTCCTGATCCACCATGTTTTCGTCATATTCATCTCTCAATTCAGTTTCATCATGATATTTCACATTTGTATCAGCAAGAGACATCTAAGCTGGACCATTCTCTGCAATATTTTCATCCTAGTCATCACGGTCCTCATCATTGTCATCGTCATCATCTCCCATGTCGTCATCTTCATCAATCAGATTATTGCCACCTCATCATCAACATGGAAAGCCATTTAAAGTTGATCCGAGTTATGTATCCCACCACTATCTTCCATCTCACCATGCATGAAGCCCACGCTTTAGTCTCTTCCATGTCAACTCCCATTTCCAAAGGTCTTCTTTGTGACCTCATGCCGACTATTTTGATTAACTTCATTGTCCCCGAACTCTCGGCCTTTTTCTTCTTGGTGAAACGGATAATGCATGCACAAAAATTAAGAAAAAGATGCAAACTTTTACGTTGTAAGTTTTAAGCATTCTAAAAGAATTGGCAAGTAGTGTTGACAAGTATCACAAGAACCCGATCTATTTTGACCTATCACCAAACAACGAAAGGCACTTACTTTCACCACGATTGCGGGTATCTTGCAATCATTTATAAAGCTCATTTTTGGTTCACTTTGGGTTGTAATACAAAAATGTCTTTTTTCATCAAGAAATATCCAACCACCAGAACCCTCATGGTCAAAGTATTCAAGATTGTATTTTGAAGACTTTTTACCATCAATGCCATCCTTTTCAAAGGTGTCAGTTTCTATAACATCTGCCTTCTCTTCATTATTCACACTTATAGTTCCATTTGTTTCACTTGGTTCAGCAAAATCGTTGTCAAAACTAACTTCTTCTTTTGTTATGATACTTGAAATGGTTTTCCGCAAATCACCTGTACTAAAAGAATTTCTGAACCTTGTTGAACTTGACGTTTCTGAGTCTTTTAACTTATCTTGGCTTGATTCTGAGATGTCATAATAATCTTTAACTGTGGTATCCTTTAATAATCGTAAGCTTCCATCTCTGTATGATTTAGTACTTAAAGGCTTGAGAGGCACTCTATCTTGATATAAGTTCATACAACATAACCTTTTCAGGTAACATTTTAACCATTTAGTACATATGAATCAATTATGGGTTAAATTTATCTACATACCTTACACTTCTTGCAAGCATACACAACCATACTATACCGACTAAGTGTAAAATTAGAATGAAAACACAATTTAGAAATATACTAATGCAAGTTGCAACTTACAATGCTCTAAGAATTTCTAGCCATTGTGGCGGACTTTCAACACATATGAGCAAGCCAAACGTAACTAAAATACATTTGAAACCATATTAATATTGTTTTATGCATTAATAGACAAGTAATAGAATATACATGCAGTCGTATGTGTGCAGTAGAGTTCGACAACCGTAAGTTTTATAATCCTTGAGAAAAGATAGTGAGCATTTCCTGCAGCCTGTGTCACATATGACGATTAGAAAGGCAAAAAACTCCAGAAATTATATGAGTAGTAGCAAGTTATGGCCCTTGCTTACATATTCTAGCTACATCTAGGGGTGATGCTTACAAACAACCTCTGCGCAATCGTTCAATACTCCTTTTGCAAACAGTAGATGTGCCCGGATCAGCGGCTGTTACCATAAGAACATCAACGTCATTTAGATATACAGGGGAGTGAATAAAGACGATAATGGGGTTTTACGACAAAGGTATCATTACCCGAAAGTGAGGTTGAAGCTGTCCTTTTCCTCTCACTCACGGTTCCAGTCACACTCCCAGATGTTGCATCCAGTAGGCATAAAACAAATAAGAAAGCATACACATAGGTCGTTTACACATCTTCGGACGCAAATATCGAACATGAGAATCTCACCGTAATTAAAACCATTGTGTAACCTTTCAGCGGTCAATAACCTCTGTTATGTGCTAATGTCTGCAATTCGTTTCAACAACTCTAAAGGAGTTCCAAGTCATGAGCATCGGCAGCTGAAAGATCGCTTCTCATTTGGACAACTGTGGGAGCATCTACGGCAACGGTTCCCTGCCGAAAGGTCCCATAGAAAATCCAATACAACCTGGCCACTCGTTGCATCTGTATATGGTGCGACAAAAAGTCACTATAACCAATGCCATAAGCACATGCATACCATACTTTTAGGGTGGAAAAAAGCAGACCAATCACCTCGGGTTAAAGAAACATCCAGAATTGACGTTGCAATGACATAGCATCACAACCGTAAGATCACTTTCCACCTTCTTCAATTTTATGCCTCCCATTGCTACTTACATCGGTTGCTGCGAAAATGTCGACAGCATGAGTAACACGAGTTTACGAAACAAAGAATAGTAAACAACTTTGTAACCAACAATCTATTGCACTCGTGTTCATCGGTTCAAATAAATAAATAATACACTATTGACATCAATAATACACATTGAGTGGTTGATGTCTATGACATAAATAAAGAACCTATTTAGCTCAAATACGCTTTATGCAAGAGAATAACAAATTCCTTCTGCATGTATTAGGCTCTCATGGGCCATTGCATTTATTTCTAGCGTGTGTTGCTTTTGGGGAATAAGAAGCTTCAAAACCGGATGCAAGGAGCTCAAGTGTCGGTAAGTAGCTATTACAAATGCTTCCATACAGGCATGAACTCACAACCTAAAGATCCAATACATGAACTTATGGTCATTCAATTTATTTTGATGTCCTTCTTGTAAAGACAAAGCTGATCTGAGACAAATAGTAAACTGCTGAAGCTCAACATACCAATGATGAATAAGTTGGTGTACTCCACGTCATTAGAGCATAACTTAGTAAATGTGTGTGTATATGTAGCATATCGTTAACCTATATCGCCTAATAAAAAAGTCGTCATTTTTCATGATACTTTGTCATTCCACCTTCTAACTTCATATATAAATAAATAAAAAGTAAATGATGCAATCGTTTTAGCTTGAGACTTAAAAAGATTGAAAAATTACGGGCTAAATGTTAATGACCCGCAATAAGGAAATCATCGGTGATATTTTGCATGCATAGATGTGGATTTGATTTGAAATTCAACAGTTAACAGATACCTCATCATTTAACCACGCATTAGGTCTCAAACATTGCAAAGCTTCCCTATGACCCGCAAAGAATACTAAATTACATCAATACATATCTTTAATACTATTTCAAGGAACCAACATGGGTTAAAGCTAGAAACACTCTAAAACTTATTGGCGAGAATAGCATAGTCACGCATGTTCACCCGTGATAAATTTCCATCCGTTCATAAGCGGATCGAAGTAAATTCATTGTTTGTACAATGAAACTTCATCACATAAACCTTTAATCAAGTTCAATGCATAGAGACATAGACGGATTATACAATTAGACAGTTGCATAGATACTTAGGTAAATCAATAGGTAAAGAACATTGGAATGTAATACTTTCTTTACCTCACATACCTCTATATTGTCGCTTAAAGACATTATATCGGCCTCGAGATCTCTCGCACCGGATTCAACTGGTGATACAATAATATCTCGATCCGAAACGATCATTAGATGAATGAATATTAGGGTTTTTGAGAAAAGGTATATTATGAATGAACCGTATATAATTTTCTATGTATATGTTTTGTTTAGGGTTACCTAAGTTATAGGGATTCTCCTACATAATTGGTTGCATTGATTTATAATTTTGGACTTGCAACATATATTCCAAAAAAACATGTTGCCTTAGTGGTAAACACACATGTTGTTTATCCAAATAACCAAGGTTCAATCCTTGCAAGGCTCCTTTTTTATAAATAATTTTCGAAAATAACTATAAAAAATCAAAAATTTACATAAAAATCCAAAATTTACAAAAATAATTATTAAAAATTTCGAAAATAACTATAAAAAATCCAAAATTTACATAAAAATCCGAAATTTACACAAATAATTATTAAAAATACGAAAATTAAATATTATTGCTTAGGTGGATTAAAAAATTGCTTAGTTGCTTATGTGGCATGAAATTGGACATATAATGCCTAGGTGGCATGAAAATGATTATGTGGCATTGAGGTGGCATTGAGGTGGCATTGAGGTGTCCATTGAGGTGGCATTAGAGGTGGTAATCATTAATGCCAAATAGTTTCATGTTCGTTATATATAATAAAAGAAATAGAGATATATCGTATGTCCCAAGATACCAACTGTGAAAATCAACATGAAACTAAAAAAGCCTTCCATAAAAAAATACGGAAAAAAAAGTGAGTGATTATATTCAACCAAAGTCCGGACCAATATCTTACTCTTTCCACCATACCACACATCATACCATGATATTACAATACTACTCATCTCATTGACGAACTCATTCTGTAAACGACACTCACCGTCCTAAAGTCATCGATACCATAGATTCTATCATTTATTCAAGATTTATCTGTTCACATTTTACTTTTGTTACTAAACCTTCAAATATCCCAATGGTAGGAAAATATCATTGATGCTAATGATTTACAGTAATATTTTTTAAACAATAACACCCCAAATAGCAAAGATTACAAACCCCAACTTTTCACACATAGAAACTTGTAATATAAGGATGAAAGTATTTTATGGAATGAAGAAGAAAGGTTTGAGCAGTATTTGATGAAAAGAGGCAACAGTTGAAAACTACTCGTATCACATGGAGAAGACAAGAAGAAAGCTAAGAAGATTAAATGAATTGCTTATTGTCAGGATATGTACAACTCTCTTTACCACCTCCCACACACAATCAGCCGCATGACTTGTACAAATCAAGTTCTATATGAGACAAAAATTCATTTTTATATTAATTTATGAAAAATAGACAAGTTTTAGTCAACCATGTTACTCGATCTGATATTGTTTGGTCAAGTCTCCACCAAACCAAGCTTCTCTTGTCACATCAACATTTAAATATAATCTACACCCGTTACTATGTTTTTTAGTACAATGAAGTCAAGCGCTTGAGTCTTTGACCACTCGATCTCCATATTTTGTCATTGTCAAACTCAATTCATTGGCCATACTTGTACAGTTGTACCTGAACAAACAGTACAAAAATCTGAGTAATACAATAAATGACAATTATAAGAATTTTACATATACTTGCAATGAAGATGATATATTAAAATATTAATTTATAAGAAATTACCAATATCTATTGCAAAGGTTGGAGCCTTAGCTCTTTTTTGCGGTTTTGTTATCCAAAAAGTTTATAAAACAATTTTCTTCTTGTTATTTCAGATGTGTAAACTTGTTTTACGAAACGCAATTTAGTACCTATAGTAACAATGCATGACATAATCATAGAAAATGAAGCTGACACTTATTTTCAAAATGTATTATTAGATCATAACAAGAATATACTTTTAAAAGCATGTTTGTGCACATCAAGAACATATGTAATTTCAAGCTTTAACGGAACTACGAAAGTATTACAGTAGATAGAATCTTGCTAACTTTAACGCATATAGAAGTTTTGTATCCCAAAAAACAGAGTAAATTTACATTTTCTACCATTACTAACCGAACATAAAGTGGATAATCTTGATACTTACTTTAAAATAAAATTATAAATAGTGTATTAATCACATTTTTTTAGTCGAGCGTATAAGTTGCAACCTACAAGAGTGCAAGGGATATTATTAAAACATTTGCCCCTAAATAAAAGACTGAAAGAATTGAAAGAACCAGTAGACAGAGCAGAATGAGCAAGGTCCTCCTTTCTTGTTTTCCTTCGTGACCAACAACTAAACCATCACCAAAGTCCTTACAAGTTAACAGTCTCAAACTCGTTTAGCGACACCATTATATTCGAGTCATTAACCTGCTCACCTGCACATGCATAAAAAAAACCAAAAAAAGAAAATAAAATAATAAGTTATGACATTTCAAAATTATAATATTAGAAAGTAAGAAAGTATAAAATAAGCTTGATATAGGGATGAGAGGGTGAGAGATCAGAGAAGTCACGTTCTGGGTTGTATGGAAAAAAGTCATAGAAGTCATCAATCCTTGAAGTGATGAAGTCATGCCATCATGGCCGACGTGACATTACAAAAGCCAAAGCACACATATTATAACTCAATACTTGTAAGAAATACCTAAACAATAGCAAAATAACCACAAAAAGAGTCACTTACAATGATGTCTGGCAAAAAGATTGTCTGCAAAAAGCTCTTCATCTTTGAAGAAATAGAGGGGAGCAAAGGGTCTTTTTAATAAATGTGGAGTGAGTTATCAGCTGTCTCTAATTTTAAGTATAAAAGAGGGAATAGCGGCTTACTATTTGGAGTCCACTTGGCAAGTTTTGGTGATGCCATAGTAATAAGAGAGGTTCCTCTTATAGTATATATATATATATATATATATATATATATATATATATATATATATATATATATATATAGAGAGAGAGAGTCCGTTCTAGAAAAAGTGTAATTAGATAGAAAAGTGAGAAAAAAATTATAGGGTAGATTATGAAAACACTTGAAAGTTCAAGGTAAAAAAGAAAAAAACAAAAAAGAAAAAGAAGGAATTGACATTGTATCAGATCCAAACAAACACACACTCCAGATTCACACACACACTCCAGATTCAAACACACACACTCACCGTCACCACCACCACCATCTCCACCGTCTTTCGTCGTGCAACCAGTGCACCGTCGCGCAATCAACACCGCACCACAACGACATCAATATTTTACCTCAACCACAACATATTCCTGGTTAGTTTTCTTCACGAATTGATCTTCTCGTTCATGTGTTTAAATTAATATTCCTGGTTCATTGATTAGCATACCATCACTTATAAGTGCATTAATTTTGTCAACTGATCAGGTTAAAATCAATTATGTAATGATTTTTTAAGTTTTGTTGAAAGTTTATCATAATATTATCATGTTTTTCTACCACATATGAAACAAATGTGACAAAAAAATGCATCAAGAATGTGTTTATTAAAATTGTTCACCAAGTGTTTGATAAAATGTTTGAATAAGAATTTATAACTGCGATGCACTAATTTACATCATATGTGTTTAATATTGAATTATATGACATCTTAGGGTATCAATGTGTATATTTGCAACATCCAATTACACAATCTTAGAGCACCAGCTTGTATTAGTGCATATGTGTTTATGATTGTTGCATCAGGTTAAATGTGTGTAAGATCAGTGCATCAAATTGCATCTTAGGGCATCTTTTATTGTGCTTAGTGCATCAGGTTAAATGTTAGGGCACGATAATGCATTATTATTGAATTATAACATATCTGAGTGCATCTGTGTTTGTTGTTGGTGCATCAAGTTAAATGTATGTCCATATGTATGTTTGATGCTGTAGATTTTAAATTGTTATGCAATAGGTGCATCAGGTTACATGTTAGTGGTTGGTGCATTAGGTTACATGTTAGTGGTTGGTGCATCAAATATTGTGTAAGGCTATATGTTCAGGGTTGGTGCATCAGATCTTTGAGAATATGTGTGTAAGATTAATGCATCTACGTGTCGGTGTTTATTTATGCCACATAAAGTTCGATTAGGTTGTGTGTAGCCTAGTTTTGTATTTCAAAAAGTTTTTGCATGTGCGTATGTATGTTTATTGCAATAAATTTTACGTAGATCATGTTACATGTATGTTAGTGGTTAGTGCATCAAGTATTAGAGAATATGTGTGTAAGACATCTGTTTGTATGATTAGTGAATCACAACACACCTTAAGAAATCTGTTTGTTTGAATTAGTGCATTAGGAATAGGTTATGCGTAAGTTAGTTATACTTTTCAAAAAAAATTGTATGTGCATATGTATGTTTGATGCAGTAAATGATGTAGTAGGTGCATCAGGTTACATGTTAGTGGTTGGTGCATTAGGTGTTTGTGGAAGGTTATATGTTAGTGGTTAACGGGTCGGGTCTTAAGGAATCTGTGTGTAAGATTAATGCATCTGTATGGAATATTTTAGTGCATCTATATTATAATACTTATTATAATAATTATGAGTAAATATGAATATCCAGATGATATGTTATACATAAAAAGTGTGGTGCAAAAACTCTTGTAAGAACATCATAATGGGACAGAGTTCAAACTTAACTTACTTGTAGTGTTTTTCTCAATCATCCGTGACTGTCCAAAACTCGGAACCGTCATCCAGAAGTTTTTGTCATGCAACAAGAAAGAATAAGACATCGTGAAAATGGATTGGTGTACGTATTTATTGGAAACAATGAAGAAAACCCGCAAACAGTACAAAAGCTCTTTAAGTGTCGGAGGGCCAAGACTCTTGATGGCGGTAAGTAAAAAATTAAACCATAATATAATTATGAAATTTATATTCTTATCAGTTTTTCTTTTTCCATATTAACTAACTAGTATATGAATTAGTTGTAGTAAAATTGTGTATATTTTAGTGTATCTGCATTAAAAAAAATGTATCCGTATGAAATATAGCATAAGGATTATTAAACTCATTTGATATTTTTTATGTTTGGCAATATACTAATATTGCATAAGGATTATTCAAAATCATTTGATGTTTTTGTATGTTCGGAAATATTGAATTCATTTAATATACATTGTGGGTGTTTGGAAAATATACTAATATGTGTGCATTTAGGGCATTTGTATCTAAAAAAATAAGGCGTATGTATGCAATACTGCATAAGGATTATTCAGCGATGTAGTAAACATTGAGGGTGTTTGGCAATATAATAATTTCTGTACATTTTAGTACATCTGTATTAGAAAAATAAGGCATTTGTATGGAATATTGCATGAGGATTATTAAGTTGTGTTTAGCAATATAATAATTTATGTACATTTTAGAGCATATGTATTAAAAAAAATAAGGCATCTGTATGGAATATTACATAATGATTGTTCAACTCATGATGATTGTTCAACTAACTCAGGTTATGTTTAGCAAATACACATTTGACCTGATCCATATGCAACTTCCTGGAATGGATAATTTTAGTGACGAAGATGATTTTGTCAGACGAGAAGATGACATTGGTTATTGGTTGAACTTTGATGATGATTTGGTACAAGATGACGACTTTATAGGCATCAAAAGGTAGAAGATTTGAGAGGATTCTCTTAATGTTTCAGATTTTGCAAGAATTTGAAAATAGTCGTTGCTTAGCTTGTAAAAATCTTATTTGCCAGTTTTTGTTTAGCTTAATATATTATGAGACATTGTATTCTGATTGTAGCATCACTCATCAATGCAAAATGCATCTTTTGTACATGCAAGTTAAGTTTATAATAAGATTAGTTCGTTCATAACATGACTAGTTCTTTGTATGTTTATTGCTATCTTTTTGTTCAATTATATTTGTAGGTTCATATTTTTAACTCCCAACCGCACAAGAAATTTTATTGTTAATAGACAGCTTTAGCCCTTCACCTCTATTACATTTAGTAAATGCATTTGTTTTATCATTCACATTAATGGGTGTGTTCATTATCATCTATAACTTTAGTGCATCTATTTGAGGCACTTTAGTGCATCTTTTTGAGGAACTTTAGGCACCCGTTTGATGTATTTAGTGCATCCGTTTGTATCATAAAAGTAAAACAAGTTCAATACTTTTAGGTTCATGAAATTGACGAAAATGCGGCTCCAAACAATGATAATAAAAACATGGTTAACGGCCAATCAAAGATTCAATCTGACGAGCCTTCAAAGAAAGACTCTGCTGAGATACCACTTGTTACATCATCCACTGATAACAACATTCCAAAGCAATGAATGTGATAAAGAAATAGATTTATATTAAAACACACAAATATAGAATACGGAACTTAATTATAATTAAATCTTGAAGATGAAGTCGGTTCATATTTCTAAACGCAATACTAATATATACAAGATCTATATAAATTGCATATCTTATTTACTACAGGGAGTTTACAACACAAGATGTAAATGCTAGTATATACTTTTCATGGTACACTTATTCAAAACCAATTCCTTTGCGCTAGTTTCATAAGTGGGATAACTTTTATGTATGAACGTTCCATGTTCATCTGTATTAGGTTATGCACTTTAGCATCCACTCCAGACACTATCAAACATACAAGTACAAGATTAGCAAACTATATGCAATTATAGAAAACATCCATAAAATACAAAAATTACACACAAAAGGGAAACATGATAAATATGACGCACTTTACTAATCTATTTGATGAATTTTGTTGCATCTGTTTGAGTCACTTTACTGCATCCGTTTGATCAAGTGAATGAATTTTAGACATAAATCAAACGAAGCTCTACCTGATGTGTCCTGATTTGACTTCTGATAAACTTTAATACAAAAGGCAACAACATGGCATGCAACTATATGTATCATGATCAGTTCATTGCAAGTTTTATCACTTTTCACTGTAAGTTTTATCAAAGTCCAAACCTATTGGAAATTAGTAAGGTAAATATCATTTGTGGATCGAAACTTGTAACATAACTAATTACTAAGCTAGCATATAGCATCACGGATAAGGAAAATAAAAATTACAAAAGCTTAATCTACCTTCTACGCTTTTGTTGATCTCTGAAAAATGTGTTGGACCGTTTCCCATAGTGAATTAGAATTTAGTTTGCTGCTCTCAATTGCCAATCACATACACAACAATTGATCTACCAAGTATAAATGTCCTATTAAATTTCACTTTTATATGTTGCAATTAATTTCATATAAGATATTGTAATCCTATTATTTTTGTTTGTAGTGCCTGTGTTGCAACTTCTATTTTTCAAGGATTACATCAAAGTCAGTTTATATACTTTAACTATTTTTTCTATCAGTGATATAGTGTCGTTGTGTGTTCCATCCAGTGTGCGTGTTTGTCAAAACCCTGCATCTATTACTATAATGACTAAGCTGTTTTCTTGCATCTTATGGATTCTAGTTGCACAAACGAGTAAACATAAAAGTGCACGAAGAATCACAAATACCTAACAACTAATTGCCTAACCACTAATTGAAGCCATCATGTTACATTCATCTTTTTAGCGAAATAATTGGCGGAGAGCCATAGTTTATACAAAAAGCGAGGTGGAACGGTGTATTGAATAATTAGCAACAAGTATACAATGTTAAACACAAAATAAGCTTAAATAGTCACAAACTAAAGTAAAAGAACACATAACCGATGGCTTGTAAGATGGTTTTAGTAATATTATTGTAGTAACTCGTTTGTACATATTCATGATCGAGTCGGTCCACATTTCCTTACATAATCAGTCATCTCCTCGCACTCAAAATCCACACTCGATGTGTAAAATCAGTGCATCACATTTATAAAATTTAATTTAGGCATTTTATCAAACACCTTGTGTGCAGTTTTTGTAAACATGATTCCAAGTCATTTTTACAAAAGCACTTAAAACGACAACAAACATGATGATTACCGAATCAAAATTCATAAAATAAACCCATAACTCACAATAAACAAATAAATGGTACAATTAAACTCTAACAAACACGTATATTAGCTTTATTTTTTATCTTTGATAACAAAACTAACAAAATTATAATCGAAAAAGGTTTAAAAACTTACTTTGATAAGAGATTCATGACATTAGAACGAGATGATTGAATGAATCTGATAGGAGATCATGTTTATTGTGTTGACTGTGTTGAGATTGAAAGTAATAATCACTTGAAAATGAGAAGCGGGGAGAGAACCTGAGAATGAAGAAGAGGAAAAAAAAGGAAAAAATGAAAAAGTTAGGCATTTTATATGATAGAGTGACAAATAGAGATGAATTCTGATGACTTACCCTTAAAGAATAAGATACGTTACAATCGGCTCTCAGTAGTTTAGTGGTAAAAAGAGGAGGTAATCTAACGGTTGAGATCACTTCTCTCACTTTTCCACCAAGATCAACTTTTAAAACCAATTTCTATATATATATATATATATATATATATATATATATATATATATATATATATATATATATATATATATATATATATATATATATATATATATATATATATAGAGAGAGAGAGAGTGCGATTCCGGAGAAAAGTGTAATTAGAGAAAAGTGAAAAAAAGTTATAGGGTCTAATTTGAAACATCTCAAACTTGAGTAACCACCCCCATAAAAAATTTTTTTCCCGCCAAATTTTTTTTTTGGGCAATTTGTTTTCCCGCCAAAATTTATAATCGTGATGCACCTTTTTTGTGTGCATCGAGTTATAAAAATTGTGCATCATAGTTATAACTAATTTTTATAAGCGTGATGCACCAAATAAAAAGTGCATCACGAGTTATAAAAATTTGGCGGAATATTTTTGGCCAAAAATTTTTTTGCCCCAAAAAAAATTTTGGCGTGAAATTTTTATTTTTATTTACTTGGGGGGTGGGGTAGTCTTAATTTACAAAACTTCCTTAAAGAATGAAGAAAAATACAATTAGGTCCCTGTAGTTTGGTGTGAAAAAAGGGTGGGGAAGAGGGGGTGATTCAATGGTTGAGATTACTTTTCTCTTGAGATCAACTTTTTAAATGATCCAAGCTCTATATATATATACTAGCTTCATAGCCCGCCCGGATGGGCGGGCTAGCCTCAAGAGTTTACCAGTTAATAACAAAAGATCATGTAAAGAATCGTAAAGAATACCATATGCATAATGAAGAAATCTAAAATGTGAAACTAATATATTAAAGATATAACAAAAGTACAGTCAAATTCTTAGTTTAAAGTTAATAAATAACTTTTTGGTAAATTTTATGTAGGAGTGCAATTTGTATAGTTTTTCCTCTTGGTGGTGGTATAGAACCCTCAATCCATTCTTACTCTCTACTCGTTCAACGACCACATATACCTTGCCTATCATGTGGTACTATTGTTTATTAGATTTCCAACCAAACAATAACTAATGTTTTAATTTTTGTTGTGCACATTGAACCATTTGGGCATATCTTTGTCTTCTTGTTAAGCTTCTTGTTGCTTTCTACTAATCTCTTCTTTTATTTTTGACATCATGCCGAATTGTCTACTCACATTCATCCAACACCATATATGTCGCATGCATTTAAGGTCTAGCTGGCAGCACTCCCTCTAAAGCCTTGCACAAATCATGTGTCAAAAAATCAGGAATTCCATAGCGAACTGGATATACAGCTTAACCCTCATAAATGGCCCTTCAGTTGAAGTAACACTAAGTACCGATAATCAAAACTATACTGAATGTTTATATAATACATAATATGATGAATGGCAATGAAATATAGACCCCGCATTTCATTTTTCGAAAAGAATTAATAATTACATCAATATTTCCCATACGTATGATGTATATATATATTAAAAAAAAAAGTCCTATAACTGAAAGTGTACATACCAGCAGAAATGGTTGCTTCATGAACCACAACATCGATTTCGTTAGTAGTCACACCAAAGGGCACAACACAAGCACCAGCATTCAAAACCTCCCTTGCTGTCTGTCAGAATATGTTTATAAGCATCGGAATGAAAAATATTATTGCTAGCTAGCAGTTGATACAGTGTCGTATTTCTGTACATATCTAAAACTGATTTAAGATAATATAGAGTGCAATTAAACTGGCAAAAAGAACTTATTTGTTTCTCTCATTCTCTCAATCATCTTTAGTGATTTTATCTTTAAAACAAAAGCATTTAAAATACCATTACATCCAAAAAAAAAGGAAAAAAAAGGAAAAAGGTTATCTAGCATTAATATTGATAGTGGCATTACCTCAACAACATGTTGCAGATCACTGAAGGGCTCGATTTTTGGATTTCCCTACAATGTTGCACTATTAATATCATCAGAAAACTACATCAAATGCATATATGCTGTGTGCAAACAATGTTCATAAAGCGTCTATTAAGAATGCGCAGAATAACTTGGAAAACTTGACTAATAATTAGTCAACTCACATCAAGTGCCCAATCTGGTAGCTCAATTCCTGCAGGTACTACCAGCTTCTTTGAAATGTGATACGATCTCAATGGTCTGCATAAAGTACCTCTATTAAAAACCACCACATATAAAAATTGACATTTGTTCAAAAAAATAGTCCAAAGGCATACCCTGTCCAATCAAAGTGTGGAGTTTGCGTAGTTCGAAACTGTCCTTTCCTCAAACAATATAACCAACCATCACTTGGTGTTTACTTGATCCAACAGACTCCAACTTCGCCTTCAAATGAACATCCTTGTGTGCCCCATGACGCCTTAAAACAATCCTAAAAACTATCAACATCAACAATAAAAACATCCCATTAATCCTTAACCTAAGCTAACTTCATAAATTTTGCACAAAAGCATGGCCCATCGTAACAAACCAGAAAATGTCAATCTTGTAGTGTTGACATCAGGTCTAAAAAATGCAATAGCCAATGCCCAAAAAAAAAAAAAAAAAAAAAAAATGCCATGTTTTTATACATATACAATATTTTTTTATGCAAGTAACATTTGAATTTTCGTGAAATCTAAAAATCATATTCTGCAAAAACTGCTAAACAATATGTCAATCAAGTAAGCAATCCCATGCACCCTACAATATATACGATTCCATAAGAAAATATATATCTTAAATAAGCAATCCCAACACCCCTCTGATGTACTACAGTTACTGCATCTAATGTTCCATTTCTTCCAAAAATATTATGCAAGCCAAGTTCTATTAGTGTTTCTTAGTATTAATTAATATATGCAGTTTTGTAAGTGCATATTAAACTACTTTTTGGATATAAAGGTACTCGTGGTTCAAATCATAGTTTACCAATGTAAAAATAAGAATATTAACAAATTCTAATCGTTTTTAAGACAAATATTTATATGAATCATTATAAGAAGATTAAAAACAATAGTTACCTTATGTGATGATGAATTATGGAGATGATGAATTGAACAATAATTAACTCTCACACTACCAATACAATAATACCCAAATCATTTCAAATCATCCGTAATATCTTGAAACTTTTTGAAAATCATACAATCATACCCAAAAATAAATGATTCAAATTTAGTATTGAGTGAAGGAATCTCGCTTTTTCTTTACGAAAAGCATTTTCGGGATGCATATAGTGTGGATGATTTTAGAAATAGGAGTAAATATGTGAGTTATTTTAGGGGTCGTGGGTTACCATTTTGACCGGTTTTAAATAGATTTTGAAAAGTCAATAGAGTAGGAGTTTCTGTTTTGACAGCATGAGAAAAAGGAAGATTGTAAATGTTTGTCTTAAATATAAATGTGGGAATGCAACTCTCTAATACAAAATCAAGTCTAGTCCATTGGTTGAGTATTTGTTTATGGATTATCAGACACAAGTTCGAATCTTGCAGTGGCCTAAATTTTTAATCATTTTTCCGGATGTTGTGCCATGTAAGCATTTCCATGTCATCATTATAATGACAAAAAGTTAAAATATATTGTCATGTTTACCTCAAACGATAAACGACAATTCATTTATGTATCATGTGATAAATGGGTTGTAGAAGATAGTGTTTGGATTTTTTTTTGTTTCGGGCTGTGATGGCTAGTTGCATCGAGTCCTTTCTCCATCAAAACATACCTATACATCTCTTGACTGCTTATTTAAGAACCCTTTCATCATAACTTATATTGACCCATTTATAAGTAGTGGGCCAATTTTGCCACCTAGCCATCTAAGGATATGATCCTGTCACCATGACAATTTAGCATTTCAGACATCTATATTCGTATAGTGGGGCAATGTACTTGCTCCGTCACAGTGTAATGCAATATTTTCATGGTTAGAATGCTCAGCACAAATTGTAAACATTTTTTGGTAAGTTTTTCAGAGCGCTGATAAAACTCTTAGTGTTTGACTAATACTTTAAGCCATAACTCTTACAACATGAAAGAAGCAAACATTTCCGTACTTTTTAGCCTCAAAGGACATTTAGAACGTAAACATATTTGCTAGGCTTCACTGACACAGTTTTGTTTATATGTAGCGAGACAGATATTATACATAAAAGTTTACCTTGTATAGTGCTTTGCGATTAACACCTTCGTTCTTGGTCGTGCCGCTGATGACAACGTCGTTGCTTCAAAGAAAGCACAACCACTCCACCCTTAAAAACTATAAATATTTTAGCAATATATATAATCCTTTTGCTTAACTAACATATATAATCCTTTTAGGCATTTCATCAAACAATTGGCAACCTATTTTCTCACATGTATATTTTATCATATTTAGAAGGAGATAGGTGAAGATCCATACCTTTACAAATGCAAATATCACTTTGTTGGGAACTTGAAGGTGAAATCATCACATACTAATTACCATATGCACTTCCCTTAAACATATACCTATGTAAAAATAAGAATATTAACAAATTCTAATCGTTTTTAAGACAAATATTTATATGAATCATTATAAGAAGATTAAAAACAATAGTTACCTTATGTGATGATGAATTATGGAGATGATGAATTGAACAATAATTAACTCTCACACTACCAATACAATAATACCCAAATCATTTCAAATCATCCGTAATAGCTTGAAACTTTTTGAAAATCATACAATCATACCCAAAAATAAATGATTCAAATTTAGTATTGAGTGAAGGAATCTCGCTTTTTTCTGAAAAGCATTTTCGGGATGCATATAGTGTGGATGATTTTAGAAATAGGAGTAAATATGTGAGTTATTTTAGGGGTTAGGTGAGTTACCATTTTGACCGGTTTAAATAGATTTTGAAAAGTCAATAGAGTAGGAGTTTCGTTTTGTGACATGAGAAAAAGGAAGATTGTAAATGTTTGTCTTAAATATCAATGTGGAATGCAACTCTCTAATACAAAATCGGGTCTAGTCCATTGGTTGAGTATTTGTTTATAGATTATCGACACAAGTTCGAATCTTGCATGGGCCTAAATTTTTAATCATTTTCGGATGTTGTGCCATGTAAGCATTTCCATGTCATCATTATAATGCCAAAAGTTAAAATATATTGTCATGTTTACCTCAAGCGATAAACGACAATTCATTTATGTATCATGTGATAAATGGGTTGTAGAAGATAGTGTTTGGATTTTTTTTTTTTCGGTGTGATGGCTAGTTGCATGAGTCCTTTCTCTATCAAAACATACCTATACATCTCTTGACCGCTTATTTAAGAACCCTTTCATCATAACTTATATTGACCCATTTATAAGTAGTGGGCCAATTTTGCCACCTAGCCATCTAAGGATATGATCCTGTCACCATGACAATTTAGCATTTCAGACATCTATATTCGTATAGTGGGGCAATGTACTTGCTCCGTCACAGTGTAATGCAATATTTTCATGGTTAGAATGCTCAGCACAAATTGTAAACATTTTTTGGTAAGTTTTTCAGAGCGCTGATAAAACTCTTAGTGTTTGACTAATACTTTAAGCCATAACTCTTACAACAAGAAAGAAGCAAACATTTCGCATTTTTAGCCTCAAAGGACATTTAGAGCGTAAACATATTTGCTAGGCTTCATGACACGCTTTTGTTTATATGTAGCGAGACGGATATTATACATAAAAGTTTACCTTGTATAGTGCTGCGATTAACACCTTCGTTCTTGTCGTGCCGATGACAACGTCGTTGCTTCCGACAAAGCGTCAACCACTCCACCCTTAAAAACTATAAATATTTTAGCAATATATATAATCCTTTTGGCTTAACTAACATATATAATCCTTTTAGGCATTTCATCAAACAATTGGCAACCTATTTTCTCATGTATATTTTATCATATTTAGAAGGAGATAGGTGAAGATCCATACCTTTACAAATGCAAATATCACTTTGTTGGGAACTTGAAGGTGAAATCATCACATACTAATTACCATATGCACTTCCCTTAAACATATACCTATGTAAAAATAAGAATATTAACAAATTCTAATCGTTTTTAAGACAAATATTTATATGAATCATTATAAGAAGATTAAAAACAATAGTTACCTTATGTGATGATGAATTATGGAGATGATGAATTGAACAATAATTAACTCTCACACTACCAATACAATAATACCCAAATCATTTCAAATCATCCGTAATATCTTGAAACTTTTGAAAATCATACAATCATACCAAAATAAATGATTCAAATTTAGTATCGAGTGAAGGAATCTAGCTTTTTCTTTCTGAAAAGCATTTTCGGGATGCATATAGTGTGGATGATTTTAGAAATAGGAGTAAATATGAGTTATTTTAGGGTCGTGGGTTACCATTTTGACCGGTTTTAAATAGATTTTGAAAAGTCAATAGAGTAGGAGTTTCTGTTTTGACAGCATGAGAAAAAGGAAGATTGTAAATGTTTGTCTTAAATATCAATGTGGGAATGCAACTCTCTAATACCAAATCAGGTCTAGTCCATTGGTTGAGTATTTGTTTATGGATTGTCAGACACAAGTTCGAATCTTGCAGTGGCCTAAATTTTTAATCATTTTTCCGGATGTTGTGCCATGTAAGCATTTCCATGTCATCATTATAATGACAAAAAGTTAAAATATATTGTCATGTTTACCTCAAACGATAAACGACAATTCATTTATGTATCATGTGATAAATGGGTTGTAGAAGATAGTGTTTGGATTTTTTTTTTGTTTCGGGCTGTGATGGCTAGTTGCATCGAGTCCTTTCTCCATCAAAACATACCTATACATCTCTTGACTGCTTATTTAAGAACCCTTTCATCATAACTTATATTGACCCATTTATAAGTAGTGGGCCAATTTTGCCACCTAGCCATCTAAGGATATGATCCGCCACCATGACAATTTAGCATTTCGGACATCTATATTCGTATAGTGGGGCAATGTACTTGCTCCGTCACAGTGTAATGCAATATTTTCATGGTTAGAATGCTCAGCACAAATTGTAAACATTTTTTGGTAAGTTTTTCAGAGCGCTGATAAAACTCTTAGTGTTTGACTAATACTTTAAGCCATAACTCTTACAACATGAAAGAAGCAAACATTTCCGTACTTTTTAGCCTCAAAGGACATTTAGAACGTAAACATATTTGCTAGGCTTCACTGACACAGTTTTGTTTATATGTAGCGAGACAGATATTATACATAAAAGTTTACCTTGTATAGTGCTTTGCGATTAACACCTTCGTTCTTGGTCGTGCCGCTGATGACAACGTCGTTGCTTCCAGCAAAACTGTCAACCACTCCACCCTTAAAAACTATAAATATTTTAGCAATATATATAATCCTTTTGGCTTAACTAACATATATAATCCTTTTAGGCATTTCATCAAACAATTGGCAACCTATTTTCTCACATGTATATTTTATCATATTTAGAAGGAGATAGGTGAAGATCCATACCTTTACAAATGCAAATATCACTTTGTTGGGAACTTGAAGGTGAAATCATCACATACTAATTACCATATGCACTTCCCTTAAACATATACCTATGTAAAAATAAGAATATTAACAAATTCTAATCGTTTTTAAGACAAATATTTATATGAATCATTATAAGAAGATTAAAAACAATAGTTACCTTATGTGATGATGAATTATGGAGATGATGAATTGAACAATAATTAACTCTCACACTACCAATACAATAATACCCAAATCATTTCAAATCATCCGTAATAGCTTGAAACTTTTGAAAATCATACAATCATACCCAAAATAAATGATTCAAATTTAGTATTGAGTGAAGGAATCTCGCTTTTTCTTTACGAAAAGCATTTTCGGGATGCATATAGTGTGGATGATTTTAGAAATAGGAGTAAATATGTGAGTTATTTTAGGGGTCGTGGGTTACCATTTTGACCGGTTTTAAATAGATTTTGAAAAGTCAATAGAGTAGGAGTTTCTGTTTTGACAGCATGAGAAAAAGGAAGATTGTAAATGTTTGTCTTAAATATCAATGTGGGAATACAACTCTCTAATACAAAATCTGGTCTAGTCCATTGGTTGAGTATTTGTTTATGGATTATCAGACACAAGTTCGAATCTTGCAGTGGCCTAAATTTTTAATCATTTTTCCGGATGTTGTGCCATGTAAGCATTTCCATGTCATCATTATAATGCCATGTAAGCATTAGTGGCGTGTCTTGCTTAGTCTCATATATATGTATATATATATATATATATATATATATATATATATATATATATATATATATATATATATATATATATATATATATATATATATATATATATATATATATAGTACCATTATTAGATGCGATGACTACAAGACTCATTTAGACCAATAGAATTTAGTATTAATTAACATTTTTATTTAATTGAAAAGGGCATAATAGTCAACCACATTTTAATTTTTTTTGAAATTTATTAATTAAAAAACGTTTTTAAATTCCCTTAATTTCGGATTTTTTTTTTTTTTTTTTTTTTCGGTCGTTATACATGTTTGAAAATGAAGTGCATATATGTTTTTTATAAATATTGATTTACATATGTTTTTTTGTGTACAATTGGTTATACATCAAGCTTGTATTGCTTAAAATGATACTTACACATATGTTTCTAGCGTACATTTTTAATTTTCGAAATTTATAACAAAAACATAAACATATGCGTAACCTCTAAATTATAACAAACCAAAATATAAATAGTATACACAAAATTGATATCAAATGAAATACAATATGAATACAAATGTATCTTGTTAAGTATATATGTACATCGCCAACCAAAACATGTGCACTCTTCTAAAAACATGTGTGCACTCTTCCACTAACATATGTGCACGTTATTGCACGCCCAAAACATGTGTGCCCTCTTCTAAGAACATGTATGTTTGCGGTGTCCACGTTGTGCACGCCTTTCAAAGACATATGTGCACTCTTCACTTTATCTTCCAATTCATCAAATTTATTAGAACATAGGTCCATGCCTTCCAAAAACATGTATGTTTCCTGTGACCACATAAACTTCAATCAAAAACGTATTTATAAGGGGCTAGGCGCTCACTTATATAACTAGACTAGCTTAATTGTCAAAAATGAGCTTACTTAACAGATAACTAGATATGTATTTCAAGATCTGTAAAGATAATGATATATTTATATATGCTTGATTTTAGGATATCTACATGTGCTTATTCGGATACAGATACAAACTTTGATGAATAAGCTGGATTTTTGGAAATTAAGGCATAACTAGTATTCTCTTTAATTAACCTTGTGATATCACTATGTGACTAACACGATATAAAACACAATAAAGTGATAAATTTCAAACAGATATAGATGCTCCATTATTACCATCGAAATAGCGGCATCGTTATCGCAAAACATCCACACATGCTACGGCGTTTCCATACGCCAAAAAAGGATAAGAATCCAATGCATATCGCACCATTCAAATGATTTTATATTAACCTCAAAACATATCTGCACATACTTGTATTGATATTATATGAACCTTACAACATACATGCACACTTAACATATAACGCCTAAATTATTTTAATCAAACACAACAACTAAGTATATCAAACACTAAATCCAATAGATGGTCACTTCATATCAAACACTCCTCGATGATAAATGCGTGATTCTCACTTCTTCGAATAATAAATACTTATCACATTGCCATGTCTGCAGATCCCTTTTCAAAATTAAACCGGACCTTTACTGGTGAGTCATTATCCCCTAAACCTCAAACCCAAATTTCTTTAGTTCTCATATTAAATAGTTGTTGTTCTCACCAGCACACCAATATCAAAAAACCACCAGAAACACCAATAAATTTATAATCAAACACAAAAACTAAACCTAGTAAATTAACAAAAAAATAAAGATCTTAAACGAACAAAAGAAAACAAACACAAACCATGTCTTTTTTTTTCATAGATACAGATCTAAAGATATAATACAAAATCTCTTGCAACCAATGGAAACCAGTCAAACCACAAAATAGTCAAAGCTTAACATCTTGATAACAATTATAGATTAATTAGATAAAAAAAAAGTTTACCTATTCACACAATTGAAAAATATACGGACATTAATTCGACTTTTCATCATCAAACCTTTTACTTATTCATCTTTTGTGATGGCGACTTGATTATACGGCTGCGATTATTAAATTCAACCCCGAACAAACTTAAGATTGCGATTTGATTATACGGCTGCGACTATTGAACAACGAAACAAGGTTTTGGAGGCTGTGGGAGGGAGAATCTAGGGTGGATGTGATTTATTGGCAGTTTTTTTTGTGTGGCCGAATATTAGGGTCCGTTTGGTTGGGGTGTATGGGTATGGGGCTATGACTTTGAAAGTCATTGATGTTGTTTGGTTGGTTATGGGGCCCACCACAATGGAATGAGGATACCCATATATGAAGGTTTCCTCATATATGATGTGCATGAGTGGTTTCTTCATACCATCAACTATCATTCTATTCTATATCAATACCCATACCCATTGTGATTGATAAGGACAAACCAAACGCATCCTTAGATCTAGAGAGGAGATGACGCAGGTTTCTGGGGTGAGTTACTAGGGTTATTTTATTTATTATTGATATTTTGAAATACCATAAATACCCTTCGAAATTTAGATGATTTAAATAAATGGAAAGTAATTTATTAAATCACGATTGGTTAAGAATGAGTCTTTGTAAAATCTTGTATATAAAATGGGTCTTGCATAGAATATATATATATATATATATATATATATATATATATATATATATATATATATATATATATATATATATATATATATATATATATATATATATATATATATATATATATATATATATATATATATATATATATATATATATATATATATATATATATATATATATATATATATATATATATATATATATATATATATATATATATATATATATATATATATATATATATATATATATATATATATATATATATATATATATATATATATATATATATATATATATATATATATATATATATATATATATATATATATATATATATATATATATATATATATATATATATATATATATATATATATATATATATATATATATATATATATATATATATATATATATATATATATATATATATATATATATATATATATATATATATATATATATATATATATATATACTAGTTTTAAGAAGCCATGATGGTGGGCATGACTTATAAATATCGTTGGCAGATTTTTCTATAAATAAGGTTGGAAAGTGTACATGTTGAAAGAAAGGGATTTCATTGAAATACATGATGAGTATCGTTGTGTTAATGGGTTTAGCTATTTGTGGTCTTTATTGATGGGTCAATACCTACATTCTAACTGCTTGAATATTTGTTCCACTATCTTGTGAAAAATGTTATAGATGCTTTCAATGTCCTCCCCTCAATAAAATGTGTAGCATAAAAATTTACTAAAAGACATCACATATAGTTCTAGATATATATATATAAGTGCTATTGACAAGTAGGATGTTTCGTCATTTAAAATAAGTATATACCGGCACAATAGCTGAGAGATTACAACAATATAACATATATCATACCATAATAATTGCGCCAAGTTATAGAAATAATCAACCCGCCTATTGAATTTTCCAAGCTCTGTTTAAAGGGATTAACAACTACAGTTACGTAACTATCTATTATACTTTTGTAAGTTGTAAAGGGTTCAGTGTACGATCAATTCCATGCACATATCCATCACCCGTCATTACACAAATAATTATACATGCCCACAACGCAGATAATGCTTTTGCGACTCTCATTTGTGTTTTATCATTGTTAAGTTAAGGTTGAATCGTCCTACGCCAAATGACACATCTGATCCCACAGTAAGCATAGCCACCTAATTTGAGATCATTAAAAATATAAATATGAATACTCTTTACATAGTTTATGTCCATATTTGACATACACAATCATAAGCAAAGACATACTCCGTTAATTCGCTAATTAGTGAGTTTGATAATATTAGTATGATTCCCTACAACTAAAAAAAATGTCGTTGATATATAGTCATATAGAAAGAGAATTGACGGATTATAATATTAACATAAAAAAGACAAAAAAAAACCAAATTACTTGGTGATCTAGATTTTCGAAGACTCAACTTCTAGGCTTTGTCACATACACGAAACCATTTGTTGGGCATAATAGACATGCCATTATCTGCGCAAAATAAGAACTCCATGTCACATTTTAGTAGAACGCAATATGTGCCACGTAATACATCATTAATAAGAGACCAAATGATGCATCGATGCATCCAACGTTATTAGTAATAATCTCATTTGGTCCTAAAAGTTTATCAAACTATAACTATGGTACCAAACATCAATTGTAGTACTAACTGATATCAATATATTTGTAAAAACCAAAAATGCTACGAACTCGGCAAGCAGTGCCTCACATTCACCATGTTAAGCTTTTATTGATATGGATATTTGCTCTTGTAGCATGAATATTATGCATCTGTCAAATGGCTATTAAGAGATCAAACAAACTTTGAAACTTAGGGACTTTTAGTTCCTGAACCTAAATATAAACCTTTGGACTTGTAATAGATCATAGAAAGAGGATCAAATAAAAAGTAACCATTTCATAAAAAAAAACCATTTCGTAAAACTTGTTCAGAATTTCTAAAATGGAGGTTAGGGAATGAAAATCGCAGAAAATCATTTAGAAACAAATAAATAACGCTACCTTTTACGAACAATAAAACTAAGGAACATAGGAGAATGTGACGAACACAGAAAAAGTAATGACAGAAACTCATTCTTTCATAATTTTTTCATCGATTCTTAATGATTTTCTCTCCTCTTTGTTGTGAGAATTCAGACTTTTTGAACAACTTTTTTTTTCTATTCATCGAAGACACGTGACTCGTCCTCCTTCCTTTTTAGACTTTTTAGGAATAAACATTTCGTATACTTTGATAACTGGACTTCTTTGTATGTATTTTTTACTACTTCTAGAAAGCTATAGAAAGCTAGAAACCTATAAATTGGACTTTTACCAGTAGTAAAAATATTGTTATTGAATAAACATTGCGTATACTTTGTAAATTGGACTTTTTTATGAAATAATCGCATGTTGCTCCTCACCTTTTAATAATTCTTTTATAGACACTAAAAATAAGAAATACGCTATTTTAGCGATTGATACAACATGCGATTAAACATAACAGCAATTAAAGTTACACCTTTTAATAATCGCATGTTGCTCCTCACCTTTTAATAATTTTTTATTGACACTGAAAATAAAAAATTGCTATGCACCTCGCGGTCATGACATGAAGGTAATTTTTTATAACCAAACTTATCAGTTTAAACCTTATATTACGAAAATGTCACCAAGAGGAGTCATGTTACATTCAGTTGTATGTTCAGAATATAGTAGTGACTTTACAACTGGTATAAGTTTCAAACGGTATGGTTATATGTGGGTTTTTTTTAATATTTGAAAGGTTGTGAGGGATTTATATCACCCGTAGGTAGGGAGATATAGTTTCTTAATGAAAAATAGATTATGGCAATGCCATATCGAGATACATCTTGCTTTCACCACCATGCTATCGACCATAGGGCTAATGTCTTTTATAGGATTCATATTCAGGCCTTAGAATTGAGAAAATGCATATGTTAATAAAACTTGTAGAGTTTGCATGATTATAATAAATAAGTAGATAATTCATAAGTGCATGCTTCAGCAAATTACCAATTGCATGTGATAATGATGTCAAAACAACATTTGCTGAAGCGAATGGCCCGAATGTAATCACAGGAAAAGTAGGAGTGATCGTAAACTTTACTATTGATTCTTTACGCAAATCAATCTATAGAATATATAAGAAACAAATGAATTTTGTATATTGCTAAAGGAAAAAATGTTATTTTGTATCTGCTTGGCTTCTAAGCCAATTAGTCCGTCGACGTCGCTAATCAAACTTTTAAGTCTTTTATCGGTGAATATGATCTCTCAAGAGTTGGTAGCACTCACGATATATATTCAACAGGATTTGTGGCATAGGCTCGAGTGATATACTATTTCATCTACATTGTTTACTCACTTTTCACAGGGTCTTCTAACTTTGGGTTTTGAATTTGCTTGACCTCCATTAAATAGGCATATAATGTACATGTAACTTGGCCATAACAGATGAAAACATAGTTGCCTATATACCTTTCTGTACGTGGGGCGGCTTCTTTTGTGATTTACTGACGTTTTTGAATTCAACTTCTGTATGTCAAGCTACCTATCATAAGACATCTGCAGGACAATCAAATATAACTCATTGGGTCGCTCCAACCCACATTCAGTTTGGTTTACATGATATCGCAAGAAAGCGGTAATGCTTTTCACACCCATCACCTAATTCAAAATTAATCATATTCTCAAAAAATAATAATTATAAAAATAAAAATTACCAGTTGAAAGTTGATAAATTTAGTTTTTGAGGTCCATAAAGCAGAAACACTCTTCATGGTTGTCTCTCCCTATTAAGAATAAAAAATGAAGTGTAAGTTTCTGAAAATTACGATTCGAGCATACATAGTTCTGAAAAGTAGCTAGTGAGTAAATAAAGGTTGTTGTGAAACAAAATCATCATAAACCGTATCTGATAACGATGAGAATGAGCAAATACATAACTTTAGCATATCTACTCTTGAACAACGCCATTCTACTAAGCGAAAGACTATGTGTTGCACCTGGTAGTGGCACTATTTACACATATGAAAATGTTAACGGCATGGCATAGCAAAACGGCATGGCATAGCAACAATATGAACTACTATCAAATCCATATTCTATAGGAAAAAAAAGTGGTTCGTGAAATGAGACAAAAAAAAGTCATCCAAATATCCAGTTATGTCAAATAATAGGCGAATGAATAACTTTTTACTCATAAGAGAAACACTATTGTTGTAATTTGTATGAAACCCATTTAGTCGAAACTGATTATTTGAAGCTTTTAATAGTCATACGATGACAACAAAAAACAAATTATTTGACCGATATTTTATAATCAAATAATGAAAATAGTAACCTATATGCATGTGAAACATTTCGAAACAGAATGTGCAACTTGAATTGGCAAATACAATATACTCGATATGAGTTCAAAACGTAGATCCAAATGCTCACTAAGTTGACTGAAAGGTTATTGAGTTAGTTTATTGCTTAAGGTATCACAGTTAGTAGTTATAAAGAAATATTTAGAGATTTAAGGCTTATGTACCTAAACTTGTATTTTAAGCAACTTGAAGCACTCAATTGCCTTATCCAACATTGAAGATTTGTCGAACTGCAAATAAATAAATTAAAAGGATTCATAAGACATATAAGAACTGACATTAACAACAACTGCATAGAGCTCAATAACACTATAACGACACAACGCGTTTATAGGGTCTCCAGTGAGGTAAAGCCATTGCAGCCCAAATCACAAAGGAGGCTAACTGATGTAGTTTTCATGTAACAAAAAAAATATGTCGCTAAACATGAAATTACCGCATACCTAATATCTTAATAATTTCATGTTTTCGGTCCTGCTTCAGAAGGGCCTGAAAAGTCATCAACTTTATAGGACCCCTATGACCAGACTCGTCATGTTAGGAACAAACTAATTCACGGTAACGTAACAAAATCTTCGAATTACACACTCATTCTAACAATAGCATAAGCAATTATTTGGACATGAAAGGGTCATTTAAACATTTTGTATGAACAAACAAAATGGGTACACTATACCCAAACTGATGTACAATGGTTACCTCATTAGACACGACCTTCTTTTGACCATTACCCAAACCGCCCCATCTTGACAAGTCTAGAGTCAATCAATTGAAAATCTTGTCTTCCGCCACAAATAAATTGTCCACTTTTTAAAGTAAAATACTCCAAGATACCAATTGGGCTCTGCACAATGAGGATTTATTTCGTACAAATTTAAATAAAAATTATATAAATGCTTCATAACAAATCAATAGTTTATCACGACCTGAATGATGCGCGTTAAATCCAATTATTTTTTCTTGAAACGACCTACATAACCACCTTGACCTCAAACTTCTTTTTCGCTTCTCATCTGTTTTACCCATATGCATAAAAAGATAGATGCATGAGTAACTTACTATTGCTAAACCGTAATGAGTGAATTCCAAAATAAGTTTCTCAATAGCGAAAGTGTGTGAAACCTACTCTTTTCCCGGTTCTTTGAAGCGTCAGAAATGGATTATGGCAATGCCATATCGAGATACATCTTGCTTTCACCACCATGCTATCAACCATAGGACTAATGTCTTTTATAGGATTCATAGTCAGGCCTGAGAATTGAGAAAATGCATATGCTAATAAAACTTGTAGAGTTCGCATGATTATTATAAATAATTAGATAATTCATAAATGCATGCTTCAGCAAATTACCAATTGCATGTGATAATGACGTCAAAACAACATTTGCTGAAGTGAATGGCCCGAATGTAATCACAGGAAAAGTAGGAGTGATCGTAAAATTTACTATTGATGATCATTAAAACACTGTTGATAAGTGTTATGTGAATTTTTTTATAACAATTGCCTTAAAACCTAGTCTGAGAACATTTAAGAAAATGCAATTTCAACGCTAAATAATCATTTTCATACCAACTGAAATTGTTCACCAAATTATTTTAGAATGTGTTATCAGACTTATATGGCGTGCCAAGTTTGGTGAGTTAAGGTTTGAGTGTGGGTTATCGAAATTAGGACATGAGATGTTTGAGGTTGGGTTGCTTACCAATCACCAGCAAGAGGCTGAAAGCTGGCGTCTTTGGCATCCTCGGTTGCAATGTGCTGGTCATGCCATTGATACAATATAACATAATGGGTACCATAGGCAAATACAATTGCACACACAGGTCAAACCAATAAAAAGAAATATAATGAAACCTCAGTTTGTCTTACCCTTTTAGGTAAAAAGTTCCCAGACGTCACCCAGACACACACATTGCAGATAAACATTTACCGAAACTTGAAATATTAAAGGGTAAGTTTCACGTACCGAATGAGGAAAACTGGCAACATTATGAGTAGAGTCATATGATCATCCGTTGAAAACTTATCCTTGTCAAAAATGTTCTGCATTACAAATATTAAAGAAAAGCTTATCCAACTAAATTAGTTTTATCATTCCTAGAATAGGGTCCTAATGTTCCCTTCATATATGATAAAACTCGTGGCAGGTTTTATAGTGATGGTGTTATTAGTTTAGGTGCTCGTGGTGTTATGTATTTTCTATCTTATCGGTTGCTTATTGCAATAAAACTTCTTTTTCGTTCAAAGAAAAAATTATGGCACGTTAAAGATAGTTGCATCTAATTTGTTTTAAATAGGTCAGTTAGGATTATTCTTTTGTTAACAGAAATAGTTAAAAGAGAAATGGGTCAAGACCTGAAGTTATCCATGACATAAATATATACTAATCCAAAGACCTGAAGTTATTTAATGTTGAATTAGGATACTCACATCCATGTGTTGTTCCACATTTTTAAAATTAGATGATCTTGTAATGGAAGTGTGAGGTTCTTGCACAGTTGCACATATACACATTGACATCAGTTATTCAAAACTTTATAGGCTGCGACTCCCAAAAAATTTTGCTCCTCGCAATACCTTGGCTATGCGACTCCCAATAATTTTTGCTCAATGTCTGTGACATCAAGCTCAACAGCTGCGTGTTTTTTTATAGCTTCTGTCCACTGCTTCTCTATTGTCTCCTTTTATCGGCTTAATCCTTGTACTTCTCTTGTGATATCTTTGTATAACTTATCTAATATCTTCACTTCTTCCTCATCATCTACTGATGAGGTTTTGGATTTTCACATTTACCCCTAATACCAATGGCCACAAAAGTAAAATACCAAGGTGACCACAATACCAGCAAATGGCTTTAGATTTAATAAAACAGTCACTTCAGCCTATGATCTACCTAAGGCGTTCGCAAGATCTAATCAGGGAGGTTCATATTGATGCAATAGAGATATACACGATTCGTTCCGGTCTTTGGAAGACAAAGATGGTGAGAACATTCTTGAGCTCTTTGACTCTAAGCGTGCCAACTTTTACGAAAGATGATATAAAAAGTTTTACTATGTATTACAGAACCACATAAAATACTTACAAACATATTATACAGATGGAAAATTAAGCATGTTGTTTTAGGAAAAGAACACATGAACATACAAAAATCTAGTGAGTAATGACGCAAAAAATTGCAAGAAAAAAGGATGTGCGTTTACGTATAATCTAGAAAACAGTGCCTAATTCAGATACCAATTTTGTTGTCCTTATTAGAGCGAACCTTTTTTCTTGTAAGCCATGACATGATAACTTGAACCAAACTCCTTAGGCACTGAATAAAAAATATAAAAGGTCGGATATCAACGGGGCCAATGAATTAAATTAGGGTTTTGTGTGATTAATGAATAAAAGGTCGGATATCAATCAAAAAGATTATTAAAGATTATTAAGCTATAATTAAGGAATAGATATGGTGGATAATTGGTTGTAGGGGATTCTCATAGTTGCATAGGTTTATAGATTATAATATGCAACATAATAATCAAAATAACTTGTTGCCTAAGTGGTAAACACACAAGTTATTAATGTTACTCTTACAAACAACCCAAGTTCAAATCTCACCATTGTTATTTTTTATAAAAATCGAATTTCACAAAAAAAATATTAAAAATTTATATAATTTATACATTAAATCCGAAAATTATATACTATTGCTTAGGTGGATTAATAAATTGCTTAGTTGGACAAAAATGCTTACGTGGCATGAAAAAAATAAATTTTAAAAATGCTTACATGGCGACAATGTGATGACATGGCTGATAATGAATTACTGGGCAATGAGGTGGCGTTTACGTGGCATTATCTACGTGTAACGTCTCCTGTTATATATAATATAGATATATATATATATAGAGTGAGGATCATGTGCGGATATTTATTTTTAGTGCGGACGTGCAGACGGATCTGGACCGCCCATTCAGGATCGATCTTGACTTTTGTAAAAAGTCAAGATCTGCGCTTCTTCACGGTACCAATTGACCATGTAAGCGATTTTTTAATTTTTTCCTTTTGAGCGATCCTTACTATTGTTATCTTCTTTCATTTTTTATTTTTTGATTTTTCGACCACTTTTTGTTTTCTTGATTATGAGTCCTACCGTGATATTAATGATATTTATGAGTTCTAGTGTGATATTATGAGGCGTGATATTATAAAATGATGATATTATAAAACCAAGCGTGATATTAAGTTTTTACATGTAAAAATAAACTTTGATATTAAGAAACATATGATAGTTACTATGATATTAACAATTTTATTAAAAAAAATATGATAGTTACGGTGATATTATGATTATATTAAAAAGAAAAAAAATTCACGTGATAGTAAAAAGAAACCGTGATATTAACATTTTTTATTAAAAAGGAGCAATGATATTAATAATATTAGTAAAAAAACAAAAAAGTAGCGTGATATCAAAGAAAAGTTAGTGTGATATTAACAATTTGTATTTTAAAAAAAAACTTTACGTGATATTAAGATCAAATCTTGACTTTTTACAAAGTCAAGATCGATCTTGACTTTATCGAATCGGATCTTGACTTTATAAAAAATCAAAATCGACATAATATCACAATACCTTTAATCATAAGCGATTTTTTTTGAAAATTTTTCGTGATTCTTAAATATTTTTCATCCTCTTTATTTTTAATTTTTTGATTTTTGAATTTTTTTTTTTTTAAAAGCTACTTGATATTTCCGCACCATCCTACTTAAAAGGCTAAAACCCCCGATCCCTTCCTATATATATATATATATATATATATATATATATATATATATATATATATATATATATATATATATATATATATATATATATATTCTCTTATGCTCTTTTTGTGTTTGAGTGTTGTGTTTGTGATGTGTTTGTATGATGTGTTTAATTGTTTTGAGTTTGCAGGTTTGGCAGGAAGAAGACGAAGTGTGTGGGTTGTACTTGTGGCTGCAAGGTAAAGTGATTAGGATTTACTCATTTTTATTGATTTTGAATTGGGCCAAGTTTATTGTTTTTAGACTAAAATACACCGTTGGTCCCTTAACTTGGCATGGTGCATCGTTATGGGACAAAACTGGGCCTTTTCATCGCCACAAGTCCAAAACATGGCCATTAAATGCCAGATTAGTCCTTTGACCAAGTCAAAGTCTGATTTTTGTTTTGTAGTCGAGGGTATTTTAGTCCATACACATTTATACTTTTATAACACATTTATATTTTACCCCTTCATCTTTCATCCTCGTCATCATCTCCCCAAATCATTCATCTCCCTAACATCATCCAGTTCATCATCTACCCATGTATGCATTTGCCAGAAACTTGGAAATAAATGTGTAAATGTACAACTCACCATAAAAGAATTGTAAATGTACAACTCACCAATATATACTAGGGTTATCAGATTCTACTAAATATGTAAATGTACAACTCACCATGTATGCATTTGCCAGAAACTTGGAAATAAAAGAATTGGTATTGTCATAATATATATGGTCAAAAATGTCACTAGTAGTTACTAATTCTGTTTTCCTAATTGTGCAGTATGACGTGCATGGGAATCTACTGGGTCTATTAGCAGCTCATCCAGTAACTCCATTAGTCTCACTCCACCACCTAGACATAGTCGACCCAGTATTCCGGGCATGCCTGAGCACAAGGCATCAAACACTTGCTAGAATCGCTTAAGTATGATTACGCAAGTATCATCTGACGATCCATACTGCTATGACAAGAAAAGAGAATGGTCAATTTTAGTCTCATGGGGTTTTGCAATCCAAATTATAAGGGGAATTATGTCGCCAAGAGTGCTTGAGACACCCTCTCGCACATTCCTAAATTGGCACAGAAGGCTCGATTATACAACATATGCATTCAACACTAGGCATGTTTCAAGGAACCCATGCGAGAAACCTTTTGTATATTATATGAGCTCAGCTAGATATGACAAAGCGAGAGGGAAGATCATTGGGATTTACACTCTTCATAGAGAAAGGTACCCTCATTGCAAATGGAAGATAGAATCTCCTGAAACGATTGAAACAATCATCGTCCTAAAGAAGGAAGACATCAGTCGTTGGACAAAGGTACACATGCGCTATCTAATATATCAGTCTCTAATAAAATGCATGACATGTTCGTTATCCATTGTTCTGTTGTTTTTAGTATTCCTGTCCTTTTTCACTATATCTTCCTATAATTTCAGTATAATTTATTGAAAGGATTTATGTCTCCAAGAAGCATTTAAACAATTAAAAATATAGGAAAAGAGTGGTTTGTGTGTGAACAAGGCATTAATGAGTCTGAAGACAGAGCATTATGTATAACTGGTTCATTTTTTCTATCGCAGGCACCAAGAAAGGATTGTTGTAGGGTCCTGCCTGCTAATAAGAAAGGTATTCTATACTTGTGGGTTGGTAATTGTCGAACAAATGAGGTTATCGAGTTATAAGCTCTGCAAGTGCGCCTAATTCGATGAGCGTATATCACCTCATCATTTACACAGGCGAATAGGGGATTTGGATCAATGGCGGTTTCTTTTCAACAAAATTGCGCCTCGGATGATTCAACAAACAACATGAACAAAAATTGAAAAGTAATTGCGAGAAAAAGTTTAGCAATTTTCTTGTATTTGACTTTCCTCTTTTTCATTTAATAGACAACTTGTGTGTAAATTTTAGATCGGAAAAATGTCTTGTATCTCGATTACAAATTTTTCATGTCTTTGTCAATATACCTTTGATCCGCCTTATCGATCAATCAAGCTAAAGTTTAACATAATGAACATAGCTACTATTCCTTCTTCTATGTATACTCTTACTTGATCTAACTATAGCATAAAATGAATCAAAGAAAAGAGACTACCGGTTTAGCGGTTTGCCATACAACACGGAGAATCCTTGTCTGATCGGCCTTCTCCACTTTCGGTGTGGTGCGGCCTCATTGCTTGTGCTGGATACAAGATTCTTGACTCACGAGAAGCAGGAAAAAGTCTTTGCAACACGTGGGCGATAAGAATGCTTTTGGCTCATGTGAATCGAAACTCATTAAACTCTTGAGAATCGGATAATGCACTTGGCTCATGATGACGAGGCTGAAGCATTTAGTTCATCGAAGCGAGAAAGGCGCTTTTGGCTCGAGAGATTGAAGATAAGGCATCGAATCATGGTTCCATTAACAATGCATTACGATCATGAGACTCCAATAACGAAACATTTTTCATTGACTCGTTACCAAGATCTAACGAAGCATCTGGCCCATCAGAAAGTGACATGAAACCATCCGGTGGACTTTCTAATGCCAACACAGTTAAATCAACATATGTAGCTTCACTCTCTTCCTACGGCTTCTTGTTCTTACTTATCGGTACAAATCGAGTTACCCCATCCTTCGTCTCCAACTCAACTAACAATGAATTTATAAATATCAGAAACACAATCTTAACAATTCCAGTATTTAACAAACATCATAGCAAAAAGCGGTCATACTTAATTTTAGTAGCACATACCGTTATATCATTAACAGATTATAACTCGATTACTCGAACACGATTCATAATTAAATCGATATCCACAATCGCCATTATTCATAAATCCTAGCTACCTCAAAACACATAATTACAAAGCGAGATGAATATTGAGCAAAATTAAAACTAAAATTGACGATAAAGCGATAAAGCGATACACAGGTCTTGAAACACCAAAGGATGAAGAAGCGAGCATAACAAAAAGCAGGAATAAGATGAATGAGTTTATAATTCATAGCGATATTGAGCTTCATCCTTGATTCTCTAAATGCGCCACCGCGGATTACGGATTGAAGATCGGAAGGCCATGGAGAGGTCGGATCTGGATAACCTAGTATATATTGTGAGTTGTACATTTACAATTCTTTTATGGTGAGTTGTACATTTACACATTTATTTCAAGTTTACGGCAAATGCATACATGGGTAGATGATGGCCCGGATGATGTTGGGGAGATGAATGATTTGGGGCGATGATGACGAGGATGAAAGATGAAGGGGTAAAATATAAATGTGTTATAAAAGTATAAATGTGTATGGACTAAAATACCCTCGACTACAAAACAAAAATCAGACTTTGACTTGGTCAAAGGACTAATCTGGCATTTAATGGCCATGTTTTGAACCTATGGCGATGAAAAGTCCCAGTTTTGTCCCATAGCGATGCACCATGCCAAGTTTAGGGACCAACGGTGTATTTTAGTCTTGATACTCTGATGAACTTTAAAGAAGCATATTATACTTGTTTTTAATTTTTTGAACAAAAAGTAGCATATACTTGACTGTGTTTTAATTCTTTTTATGCTTTCATGTTTTTGTTTCTTTTGCGATTGTATTTCATTCTATTAACTAATAACTATTTATATTTATCATTGTTACTGGTTTATAGGATTTGAATGTACTCGATTGATAGCATGGGTGCATTCGCCACTATTTTGTAGTGAATTAAAAACATATACTATTTGCATATTATTGTTTGGCAAACACAAATTACTATTTGGTAAGATCACGGACCAAGAGCCACAGGTGAATGCTATGACGACTTTAACACCATTATCATCCTCATCACCGGGACCAGGAGGAAGAGGGACGGTACAACAAAGGAAACCGGGGGACTTTATCTTGACTTTCATCCTATGGAAACAGGAGGAAGAGGGATGGTTTTGTCCATTCACAGCATTGTAGTACGTAGTTCTTAAGAGCACAAGTGTTCAGCAAATGTCTTTCTTTAAACGATTTCTTATCATCAGGTTTACTTTTGGGTATATATGATTACTTACATCTTAACTCTTATATCCTGCTCCCACATGATTGTGTCTTAGTTGTTGTTGTTTAGATTCGACAATGTAAAAGATCCAGAATTTCACTATATAATAGAAATATACTTTAGTTAATAACATGGAGAAGACATAGTAAAAATTAAAAAGGAAAAGGGAAAAATCAAAAGAAAGAAAAGAAGCATATGTCGGCTATGATGACTAGAACAATCTTTAGCTTTTACTTTAGCGATTTTTAGCTTTTACTTTAGGAATTCATCATCTTCAAGAATATGCTTTTACTTTAACGATTTTTAGCTTTTACTTTAGGAATCACTAAAGTAAAAGCTATTCTTGAAGATGATGAATTCCTAAAGTAAAAGCTAAAATCGCTAAAAAAAGCTAAAGATGTTCTGGTCATCATGACATGCTTCTTTCTTTCTTTTGATTTTTCCTTTTCACATTTTACTATGTCTTCTCATGTTGATTAACAAGTATTTCTATTATATCAGTGAAGTGGATCTTTACGTTGTCGAATCTAAACAACAACAACAAGACACAATCATGGGGCGAGGATATGAGAGTTAAGATAGTAATCATATGCCAGTAAACGATGATGAAATGGTTTAAAGAAAGACATTGTGACACACTGTGCTGTGAACTCGTACTCGTGAATGGACAAAACCATCCTCTTCCTCTGCTTCCATAGGATGGTCAGATAAAGTCCCGGTTTCCTTTGTTGTATCCTCTCCTCCTCCCGATCGATGATGATGATGATGAAAGTCGTCATGCATTCACTGTGGCTCTTGATCGTGATCTTACCAAATGAGTAATTTGTGTTTGCCAAACAATGGAATGCAAATAGTATATGTTTTAATTCACTGCAAAATAGTGGCGGTCTCACCCATGCTGGTCGAGTACATTCAAATCCTATAAACCGATGAATAATGATAATATAAATGGTTATTAGTTAATAGAGATGAAATACAATCGCAAAAGAAACAAAACATGAAAGCATAAAAAGCTAAAACACAATCAGTATATGCTACTTTTTGTTCAAGTAAAAAACAAGTATAATATGCTTTAAAGTTCATCGAGTATCAGACTAAAATACACCGTTGGTCCCTAAACTGGCATGGTGCGTCGCTATAGGACAAAACGGGACTTTCATCGCCATAGGTCAAACATGTCCATTAAATGCGGATTAGTCCTTTGACCAAGTCAAATCGATTTTGTTTTGTAGTCGAGGGTGATTTTAGTCCATACACATTTATACTTTATAACACATTTATATTTTACCCTTCATCTTTCATCCTCGTCATCATCGCCCAAATCATTCATCTCCCCAACATCATCGATTCATCATCTACCCATGTATGCATTTGCCGAAACTTGAAATAAATGTAAATGTACAACTCACCATAAAAGAATTGTAAATGTACAACTCACCATATATACTAGGGTTATCCAGTCCGAGCCTCCGGCGACCTCCGATCTTTAATCCGTAATCCGGTGGTGGCGAGCGAGAGAATCAAGGATGGAGCTCAAGATCGATTATGAATTATAAACTCATTCATCTTATTCCGGTTTTTGTTATGCTCTGTTTCTTCATCGTTTGGTGTTTCAGTACTCCAGGTATCGTTTTATCTCCTTATCGTCAATTTTAGTTTTAATTTTGCTCAATATTCATCTCAGTTTTGTAATTATGTGTTTTGAGGTAGCTAGGGATTTATGAATAATGGCGATTGTGGGTATCGATTTAATTGCGTAACTGTGTGTCTGAGTAACTGAGTTATAATCTGTTAGCTGATATACTGGTATGTGCTACTAAAATTAAGTATGACTATTTTCTGTTATGATGTTTGTTAAATACTGGAATTGTTAAGATTGTGTTTCTGATATTTATAAATTCATTGTTAGTTGATTTGGAGACGAAGGATGGGGTAACTCGATTTGTACCGATAAGTAAGAACAAGAAGCCGTAGGAAGAGAGTGAAGCTGGATGTTGATTTAACTGTGTTGGCATTAGAAAGTCCACCGGATGGTTTCATGTCACTTTCGATGGGCGGATGCTCGTTAGATCTTGGTAACGAGTCGATGAAAATTGTTTCGTTATTGAGTCTCATGATCGTAATGCATTGTTAATGGAAATCCATGATTCGGATGCCTTATCTTCAATCTCTCGTGAGCCAAAAGCGCCTTTCTCGCTTTTAGATGAGCTAAATGCTTGATCTCGGTTCATCATGAGCCAAGTGCATTATCGATTCTCAAGAGTTTAATGAGTTTTGGATTCACATGAGCCAAAAGCATCATTATCGGTTTCGTGTTGCAAAAGACTTTTCCTTGTTTCTCGGTCAAGAATCTCGTATCGAGCACAAGCAATGAGGTCGCACTACGGTGAGTGGAGAAGGCGATCGAGACAAGGATTCTCCGTGTTGTATGGCAAACCGCTAAACCGGTAGTCTCTTTCTTTGATTCATTTTCTGCTATAGTTAGGCAAGTAGGAGTATACATAGAAGAAGGAATAGTAGCTACGTTCATTTTGTTAAACTTTAGCTTGATTGGTGGATAAGGCGGATCAAAGGTATATTGACACATGAAAAAATTTGTAATCGTGAATACAAAGACATTTTTCGATCTAAAATTTACACACAGTTGTCTATTAAATGAAAAAGAGGAAAGTCAAATACAAGAAAATTGCTAAACTTTTTCTCGCAATTAATTTTCAATTTTGTTTGTTGTTTGTTGAATCATCCGAGGCGCAGCTTTTGTTGAAAAGAAACCGCCATTGATCCAAATCCCTATTCGGTTGTGTAAATGATGAGGGGATATCGTCTATCGAAATTAGGGCGCACTGGCGAGCTTATACCTCGATAACCTCATTTGTTCGACAATTACCAACCCACAAGTATAGAATACCTTTCTTATTAGCGGCGGGACCCTACAACAATCCTTTCTTGCTGCTGCGGCGAAAATGAACCGCTTATACATAATGCTCGCTCTTCGTGTCATTAATGCCTTGTTCACACACAAACCACTTTTTCTGTCTTTTTAATTGTTTAAATGCTTCGAGACATAAATCCTTTCAATAAATTATCTTTGAAATATAGGAAGATATAGTGAAAAGGACGGAATACTAAAACAATGTGGAATGGATGAACATGTCATGCATTTTATTAGAGGCGATATATTAGATGGCGCATGTGTACCTTTGTCCAACGATGATGTCTTCCTTCTGGGGCGACGATTGTTTCAATCATTTCGAGATTCTATCTTCCATTTGCAATGAGGGTACCTTTCTCTATGAAGAGTGTAAATCCCAATGATCTTCCCTCTCGCTTTGTCATATCTAGCTGAGCTCATATAATACACAAAAGGCTTCTGGCATGGTGATTGGCTCCAGACAGTCAGGTTTTATCACACAAATCAACCACTTGTGAATGGTCAACCGTAATAAAAGTTCAAACAGTCTAGAACCAATGCAATTAAGATCAGAGGAATATAGTGTTTCCCCGGGTCGTTAAGTCCCAACGAGGTGTGAACACTGTAATAGAACGAATTCGTGATCGGGTGAATATTGAATGGGAAAAGGTTTGTAAATTGGAATATTTATATCTAAAGAAAAAGTTTGTAAATTACAGGCGCTTAAATGCAAATTAAAGAAAATTAAAAAGCTACATTATATTAAATAAACGCTATCACTATTTTTAAAATTGATTTTTCTTGATTTATAAAATAAAATAACTTAAATAAACTATTTTAATTAAAGAGTAAACCTAAATTATCTAAAAACGTGACCTAGAATGAAAAGCGTCGTTATATATAAAAATTACAGCGAGTCATAAGAAAACGTAAAGTTTGTAAAATAAAGTCCTCTGAGTGTAAAACAATTTTCTTACTTAATATATGACAAAAAGAAAATTTTAGAAAAAGATTTATATATTTTTTTACTTTTATATTTTTATTATGAATTAATACTATTTTAAACTAATTAAATGATTAAAAATACTAAACATTTTAGAAAATTCTACAAAATTACGAAAATACCTTAAACACTCTTGAATATAAGAAAAATAAAAAATGGTGCCTTGCTTATTGAAATCTGTGACTAAAAAGGAATTAAGCTGGTGGGTTTAAAACTGAAAGGTCTTTATATATATAAAGCTGCAAATATAAACATAGAAAGACCCAAGGGCAAAGTGGTTCCAGGTGTGTGTGCTGAGGCGTGGGACAGTGATGCAGAAGGTCCTGAGTTCAAATCACAGCAGCTCCAGTTTTGGTATTTTTAATATTTTTGAGCTCTTTCTTTTATCAAACCAACAATTAGCTAAATCTAAACTATTTTTATAAAAACTAACTTATAGGAAGACACTAAAAACAGTAATGATAAGCTGGAAAGAGAAGAAAAACATAAACTAAGGAATCAATTAGCAAATGTTTAATAGATTATCTAGAGCTACAAAACCAAACAGGACCTAAAACGGACTTAAAGGCACTAAAAGCTATAGGGAACTTAAGGATCCTACAATAAGCTAAAGGGGCATTAAGAGAACTTAAACAAGAAACTACATCTAACCTATAGTAGCAAATAAGCTAGAATCAATATTGAAATAAGCACTAAAAGTGCCTACTGATGTACCAGCAGTCCAAAGGGCAGAAAAAGGAGCCTTGACAAGCTAATTAAAACACCAAAATAATCTCTTAATACTACTTAAAGGCAAATCAGAATAACTTGGGACATTAGACTACTATAGTGAACAAAAATCAAGTTCTAAACTACACTAAATAAGCAGATTGGTTAGCAAAGACAGACCTTACTTGGGACAGAACATGTGGTGCAGGGCAGATACATAGCAACTCACCAACTTTGAGCAACAAGCAAACTAAGCATAACATTTTTTTGATTTTTTTCCTTTTGCAGTAAACAAAACCAACAATAGAACTTGTGATTTTTAATTTTTTTAATTTTTTATATCAACTAAAAATGATTTAAAATTACTCTTGAAACTTACTAAAGCTATATTGAATGAAAAATGAGACTAAAATCATTTAAAATTTGAACTTGAAAAATGCATATTAGACTTAAAATACTTGAAACTTTGATTGTAAACTCTCTAATTCTAACAACTACAACTATTTGACTCAATTACATTTACCCAAAAACCATTTAAAATCAAAAATACCAAACACTCCCTTATGGATTTGAAATTGCCATTTTACTTAAAATCTAAAATGAATTCTAACTAAATATGATCTGAACTTATCAATGAAACAGTAATTTCGTTTTAAACTCAGAAACCAACCCAAACTCAGTTGACCTTCCCTGTTGACCCATTTTGACTTTTGTTGACCAAACTTGACTTTTTGCAAAATAGTTGAAATCAGAAAAGGGCATACAACAAGGAGCACATATAAGCTATATTAAACTTATATGAGCTTATTTAGGCAAATAAGAATAGCTTATAAGTAATAAACAACAATGAAAGCTTAATTGAAATTGAGACAAACTTGAAAACTAAAATTTCATTAATAAGCGAGATTACATGATTTAGATTAAAACTAAGTTTAAAAACGGTAAAGAGACGAAAAGATAATGGTAGATTTTCTAAAAGCAATGAAAAGCATGAAGAACACTTTTAGCGGGAAAAAGCAGTTTTGATTTGGAACATGGAATTGATGATTAAAACACTTGAAATATGATTAATATGATTCATACAATACATAATTAACAAAACCCGACTATTTTTGCATAAAACTTAAAATAGAATTACAAGTTACACTACGAATTGGTCTAAAAGCGGGACAACGGTTCTCTGTCTTCTTTCTTCTTAAATAATCATCTTTTGGGGTCCTTGCGGACTTTTGAGACTATCCCACCAATTCTGAGCCTTTGATGTGGTCTAATTCATCCTGACCTTTGATTTCCACTTTTGGAGGAAAAAGTCATATTGACAGTTGTAGATTGCTTGTAGGTTTGAAGAAGCAATAAATGCTTCTTGGTTATTTGTGGAGGTGGAGGGGACATGGCAGGATAAGGTGGCCAAGTTGGGATGGACAGGTGGTGGTGGTTTTGAGCAGTGGAGGGTGGTTTTGGTGTGTGAGGGAGAGGGAACAGGGAAGGAGGTTTTTAAGGGAGTTGGTTTTGACGGTTTGACTTGGGTTGGGTTTATAATACAAAGGAAATGGGCTGTAGTGTAGTTTTATTTTGGATCCGGTTGGTTTAAGTAGTAAAAGCCCAAGGACCAAAATTGCAATTTCTGAATTCTTGAAGGGTTAAACCTGCAATTTTCCCAAAGTTAACACAAGGGCTTAAATTGTAACATGTGAATAGTACAAGGGTATAGTTTGATAAGTTTCCATTTTTAAATACCCAAGGACTATTTATGTAATTTTTCAAAGTCAAGGGACTAAACTTGCCATTTTTGCAAACTTGAACTTCAAGGTAAAATTTGTCATTTCATGATTCTGAGGGACTATTGTTGATTTTCTTCAAAATATTTTATCCGGGGACCATTTACGACAATCTGTGAAAGTTCGGGGGCCAAGCGCCAATTTTGTAAACTTTGTTGTTTTCATCGCTAATCCTTTTTCATTTGTAACACATAAAAACACATTTTCATGATATTTGTAACATTTATATAGTCATTTGTGTGTTTTGGGTACATTTTGTGGGTTTAAACAAGGTAAAATATATGTGTTTTAGACACATATCAAATCCCCACACTAAACTATTGCTAGTCTAGCAATCTTTTGAAACTTTAATGGATTTCATCTCTTTACCAAAAGCCATTACTTACGGAGTAGCCAATTGTTTTAGTTCAAGTAAGAACCTTGGTACAATGATAACGAATGATTTTTAGCAAATCATAAGCTTTCAACGGTTTTGATTTGTCTTTACCGTGCCGTTTGCTACGGACTAATAACTCTTAGATAAATTATCAATATTATCTTTGGTGGTGATTACCAATTATGGATTTCAATCGCCTTTACCACAAGCCATAAACTTGCGGGCTAGTCAACTCTTCACTAATTAAAGATATGGTGGTGAACACCATACAATTTTGGGCAAATTGCAAGCCATAAGCGGATTTGAGATATCTTTACCAAGAGCCGTTTGCTCTGGATTAGCCAATCCTTATGTGGGTTAGACAAAGACCTTGATAGATCTTAAGCACTCGGAGATCGTTAGTGTTGCCTATGTAATCACAAGCAAACTAATAGAAGATCTCTACAACTCGTATTTTTTAGCGGAATGTAAATACAAGTTATAATAACTAAGAACTCTTTGATCCTCTATGGATCTTTTGATTATAGAAACTCTATGTTTGGATATTTTACAAGACTTGAAAGACTTAGAAAAACTTATCTATTACAAACTATTATGGTTCCTTTTATAGGCAAGAAACCCTAATGACTCACGGCGTTTACAACGTCGCTCCTAATACAAACATAAACAACGCATGCATCTAGACAAGCATGCAACTAATCATATTGTTTTGCTAATCATATTGTTTATTACGAGTAAGCTCTATACAATCTGGCGTAACCTATCTTTCATACTGTGACTTTTCTGCATCTCTGACCTACATCTGCGCTTATCTCTCCTCGTGGATTCGCACTTTCGGTGAATCACGATTTACCTTTAACACTTCTGTGAAGTATAACTTGAGAATCCATTCTTCTTGGCGAAATCTCTTGGCGAATACTTGACGAGATCGATGGTTTACCTTAATTCCCAACAATCCTCCCTAAGCTGGAATTTGACTAGGTTAAGTTCGGTTTCCTTGATAGATCGTTAATCTTTGTTGAGGATTGTACCATCTTATGACAAAATTTCCAAACAAGATCCTCCCATATCTTAAACACTTACGAGCTATGAAGGTCCGGTTTCTTGAGGATCGGCAACAAAGATTCGGAAGAAGAACATCTCTATGATGGTGAGCGTGAAACACGGATCTTTGCGACAACATATGACATCATGTACATCAAAACATATAAGTTTCATACTATTCTCATCACTTCCGGTGTGTTAACTCCTGTGAGAGGTGAATCATTGAAAATAATGGGTTTGATGTCTCTTTACCAATAGCCATCACTCTTGGAGTAGCCACATGTTTGAGTTCGAAAACTATGGTACATTGATAACCATCGATTTATTGGCAAACCGGCAACCATATAAGCGGTTTGACTTGTCTTTACACATGGCCGTTTGCTCGGGACTAGTCAATTCTTAGAATTGGTGAATTGAGAACCAAATATGGATTGATTGCCTTTACCACATGCCATATACATGTGGGCTAGCCAATTCTTGGATTCCAAAAGGAATAGACCATGGTGAATTGATGACCATACAACCCTCGTGATTAAGCATGGGTGGTTGTAGACCCTATGATTTTGAGCAAACCATTACTGACTATCAACAGTTTGTTGTGTCTTTACCAAAGTTGTACCCTTTGGACTAGCCAACTCTTTGACATACACAAGGTACATCGGTGAGTTAAAACCATCGAATTGTACAACAAACAAACACATAAAAGTTAGTTTTTTTTTTTTTTTTTTTTTTTTTTTTTTTAAGAAATTGAAAAATAACACGAAATAGACAAATAACATAAATAACACAAACTAAATGTAACAAAACAAGGTAATGCGAGAGAGTACCAAGTACCATGATAAGGATGAGGATGAGGCCTATTCTTTGTTGTAGAAGTTGAGTCTTGATCAAACCCACCAATGTTAAAGCGAGACGGTCTTTCATTGCCAGCTGGATGGGAGGAATCTCAATTTCGACTAAGCATCCTTTCCATAAGTCTCTTGGGCAATGGATACTTTCTTCGACAAACATGCGACGGTGATTCCACCCTTAGTCTCAAGCACATGCACACGAGGAGAGGATAGAATCTCCAGGATGCAACCTTCCACCGATGTGAGTTCTCCCAAATGGAATGTGCTTTACTATTGGGAGAATGAGAGTTTAACGGGACTTGAAGATCTCCGGTAAGAACATCCCGAACCTTGTGGTTCCTTGTTGCGATAATGGGTGGTAACACGAGTGTCTGAGAAAGCAAATGCGCCTGTCTACCAAGTGTAGAATTTCCTTGAAAGGTGAATTCCATTGAAGTGGAGTCCTTCGATGAATGACATTCATCTCATCATCCTTGATTCAATCGACCAACACATTTGATCTCCTCGGGAAAATCGTGTGAGAACCCTCTATAATGAAAGTTGAGTCATCGACTTCAAGATCGAAGGAGATCTTTTGGCCATTCTCTTCTTCCTCCCACCGGGCTTATAGATTTCCCCGGAGGAGCATTTTCATCTTGAACATTTGTGGTAAGACTTGAAGAGGTAGAGGAGACTTAGTTGGAACACCTTCACGTAGTGCATTCATCTGTGAAGCATCTTTATCGCCCTTTTGTTTTTATTTCGTGAGATCGGCTTCCTTAACTTTAGAATCTTCTTGTGTGTCAATGGTTGCCACGGATGAAGTGGGGCGATATATCGGTGCTTCGGGAGAATTGGTAGATGGTTCGTGAGATGGACCCTTGTCGATGAAGAAGCAACTTGATGGATGCTTGATGAAATGATTGGAGAAGTCGCCTTGGGTGGAGCATCATCAGACTTGAGTCTTTTGGCTTCTTGAGCAACTTCATTCTCAGCAATCCTTTTCAAGTTGGTAGAATGTGTTGAAGATGATGATTTGTCCCTCATGATCTGTTTATATTTGCGAAACAGGACATGATCAGGAAAAGCCTTGACTTGTTTCATTGTTAAGCCAGAGTTGTACATCGAGCATTGATTTTCACCACCATTCTCATTTCGGTTTAGTAGGAGGTTTCTCTTTGTTCTTCGAGCTTTGATGGCTCTCTTTTGTGCAATAGCTTCTTGCTTCCTTTGTCTTCCACGAGCCATCATTTGCTCCACATAATTGTCCTTGTTGAAATCTCCACCTAGTATACTTTGAGCAAGAGAAGGTCTTGAAATGACTTGCTCGGTTAGAACATCCCGATGTTCGGTGAGCATCGAACCGCATTTCATCCAGTTCTCTTCTTCTCTCGGGAGTTAAAGATGAAAAGTCCTCTGTTTCAAGTTGTTGAGCCAATACTTCACTTTCCTTTGACTTCTCAAACTCGGCCAATCTACTTGCTTGACCTAGTCTTTCCTCCTCACTTACAGTGCGGACCAAGCTCATCTTGATTATTACATCTTTCCCTTTATCATCGGGCTTCTTAGCACACTCATCTTGATTATATCAGCAGCGGGAACCTCGATAGCAATACCGGGTCAAGCTGTAGGAGAAACATGTTGATGCAGATTATCAGCTGGAGTGGTCATGGCAACAACATCGAAAGATCTGCTTGAAGGTGAAGGGCTGTTGGTTCTTGAGCAGATGAAGATTGACCATGATCGAAAGATACATCCTCCATTTGCACATCGGCGATCGCACCTTGTCAACACGGGTTCCTTTGAAGCTTGAAGAAACCTTATGTAAATAAGATCTCTTTCTTCTTTTGTAAAAAACGGGTTCCTTCTTCTTTGAGAGCGGCAACTAATGATGAAGGATCATTGAGAGAAACATCGACCAACATATCAAGAGACCCAAAATGAGGTACTTCTTGTTCTTCATCGGAAGAAACCACAAGCTTCCTTTTGGAGCCCCTTTAAGTTTGTCCTCTAATTCCTTGACTTGATTCTGCGGTTCTTCAATCTTACTACCAAGAAGACTTGGTCTCTGCAAGCTCCTTTTCGGACTAGTCACCTCGGTAGCATACACATTGACAAGAGCATAGGCAGATGAGAGTGTAATAGGGTCCTCGGCTCCACCAGTGATTGCTCGTGGTAAGGGGAGCTTCATTGGACCTTCGGTAGAATCATGGTCATGCTCAAAGTGAGGAAGATCTTCATTGAGAGGATCCCTAACGGGACTTGGTGTGGGTAGTCTATTAAGATCGGACTCATCATGTGTAACTAGTGTGGGTGTTGGTGGGACAAGGTGGGTGATGCGGAGCAACATGAGTTGCTTCAGCAGTTGATGAGGGCCCTCATCAATGTTAACTAATGGATTACCATCGGTAGCAATAGGTGAAGAAGGAGGATCATTAGCCACATTCTCCTCATCGTGACCTCATTGCCTTGGGGCAACATGGGCGCAAGCAAGGATGATGTTCCCCACGAAGTGAGTTCTCATGGTTGCAAATAATTTAGCGATTAAAGCACCTATGGGATAAAAGGATTGGGCTTGGGTAGTGGTGTCTAAAATCATTTGCGAAAACCTTGGGTACATTAAAAACTTAGCCTTTTTCTTTTGAAGATTTTCAACCATGTTTTCAAAAATATACTTAGAAAAATTGTAAGTTACCCTTGGGAAAGACACACAATACCATATCCTAGTTGGGTGAAGGCGGTCCCATCCTCGACTTGTTGCTTATGCATTGAAGCGGTGTGTGAACCAGGAACCTCCACTTGGGCAAAGTTCCTTTTTGACCACATATCGGTCCTTGTACCTCGATAGCCAATTGCTCTTAGCCCGATAAGCACGTCTTCACGATTAGAGTGAAATTCTCCATCGGCATCTTCAAGTGAAGCTTCCTCCTTATTAGGTCCTCTGTCACTATGTGCTCTGTTCCATCAATCACATCCCTAATCTCATCTCATTCCTCTCTTGTGATTCCCAAAGCGAGTAACCGATGATTCATATATCTCATTCGGAGAATGTGTTAGAGCATAACAAATCTTGGACCTTTTCAAGAATTCCACCATTGGTTCGTACAATTCATATCCCTTACCGTTTCCCGAAATGCAACTTTGTTGTGATCATGTTTAAATTCAAGAGCCATGAGGATATGAGTTTTAGGGTTATGTTTCTCGTAATGGTGAGTGTTTGTGGATGCGGGATGAGAGGAATTGGTTTGTTACGAAGAGAGTGATGGTGGAGTGATAGTTTTGCCCAAATTATAGTCAAAGAAAAATGGACCGTTTGGTTGACCGTCGTGGCGTGTATTTCAACTTTGACCAAACCCAAAATAACACTTGACATAAACACATGGTCAATCTGCTGAAGTTATAACTTCAATGAAACCATCAAAGATAAGAATATCTTGGTAAGTTTCTAGAATTCTTGTGCCACCCACTCGCATTAATTTTCATTGAACCTCGAACCCGTCTATAAAATGATCCCAATGCATACTTATCTCTTCATCAAGATCCCCAAATATTTACCACAAACCCTAGATGCAAAAATAAACCCCAATTAACCAAATTGCACCATGAATACCAAACACGAGATCATAGATCTCACAACATCATCTTCATCATCCTCTTCATCATCATCAGTGGTGAATCAAACCCATGGCTACATTACTTTCCTCAACCCTATCCACGACCAAATAAATCACCCTTTCTCCCTTCTTGAGAAGATGATAGTGTAGTGAATCCAAGTGAATCTGCGATGATTACGATGACTCCTATAAGGAGGAACATCATACTCCCAACCTCCGGCACCTCGGCCTCAACAAAGGCCTCGTGCGAGAATCCGCCACTCCCAAAGATAGAGAGGTGGTTCTTGGTCTCACTGCGCCATCTTTTGGTGCATCAACACACATCGTATAAGAGAAGGGCTTAAGGAGGGTGGATCGATTGCATTTTGGTTGAAATGCATAGATGAAGCACACAGGAGACTTTATTTTTCTCCGTCATCATGTGTGGTCATCGTCATCATCAACGTTTGCATCAATCCATCCTCTCCATTTTGGTCCTTAGCATCTTCGTCGTATTGGTCATGCATATCCAGCCATCTTGATAGACGGAATGGGTGGTTATGCAAGACCCACAAAAGCAAAGCCAGCATCTAATGCATATCCAACATTCACTTAGATGTTGGAATAGATGATATGCACTAGATTAGGATTAGCTTAATTGTACAGCTCGTATCTTGAAGATGCATTTGTAGTAGGTTGACTTTATGTAAGTGGTATGGTATAAAAGCTGTTTCTTGAATGAATGAATGAACAATTTGACTTCAATTTCTTTTCTTGATATTATAACTTGGTGGAATCAAATTGTTTGCTTGATGCTTTTAATTTCGGAAGAAACAAGCAACAATCTTTTAGCTATCTTGACCATATACCAATGAACCACACTTGATGAATTTGATCTTGATCATGGAATAGACAAAGCGCAATTCGGACAAGGAATAGACAAAATGCAATCGGACAAGCGCAAAGCAGACACAAAAACACACAAGAACAACACAAAGACAAACAAACTAAAGAATTATTAGAAGTTAGTGTTAGTAAAGAATTATGAATAACGAGGCTAAAATGCAAATTAGAAAATTAAAAGATAAAATATATTAAATAAATGCTATCACTATATGCAAAATGATGTTTTACAAACCTAATGATAGAAGAAAATTTATAGAAAAGTTATGAAAAATATGACACAAAAATATGCTTTGCACAAATCCTCCCAGAGGCATATGCCTCCCACAGAGGCCTATGCCTCCCTTAAACTATCTTGATCAAGGGTTTAGCATTCCAATATTGACCACAAGGTGTTGAAACCTTGGTCCATCAAAAGCTTTTGTTAACAAGTGCCACATTATCATCGGTATGAATTTTAGCCACTTTTATCAAATGTTTTCATATGCATCTCTTATAAAGTGGTGCACGATTTCAATGTGTTTTGTTCATTGTGAAAAAGCGGATTTTGACTATGCGGATGGTACTTTGATTATCTATATGAATTGTTGTGTTCATGAAGTTGTACCCATAGTCCGACAATTGGTTTTGAATCCAAAGGACACATCATGACAATTTCGTGACAACATACTACCTTGATGGTTGAGGTAGCCACAATGGTTTGTTTCTTGCATTGCCAAGAAATCAACCTCTTGCCAAGAAATTGGCGACCTCGGGTTGTGGATCTTCTATCGGTTGCACCGGCATAATCACTTGTCACTATATGCTTCCAACTTGAAAGGAGACTCTTTTGGGTACCAAAGGCCTAAAGAGGTTGGCCTTTGAGATATAAAGATCTTCTTGTGACATTGAGATGGGAAGTAAGTGGGTGACTTGATGTCGAGAACAAACACTCACGACAAAAGTAATATCGGTCTTGAAGTTAGATACATCAATGAACCAATCATGGACTGTCTGGATGAACATTCACGGTAGATCGGTTCATTATTTGCTTTAGTCTTTGGAGCTTCATAAGGTGTTGTGGCGGTCCTAACACCTTCCATACCAAACTTCTTCAAAATGTCCCTCACATATTTATCTTGTGAGATAAAGATGCCATCTTGTTCTGCTGAACTTGGAGACCCAAAAGAAAGTAAGCTCTCCCATAGCACTCATTTGAAATTCACCTTCATTAGTTCCTCAAATTCCACACACCAAGCTTCGTTTGTGGAGCCAAAATAATGTCATCCACATAAACTTGCACAAGAATGATGTCGAGTAATTCTTCTTTAGGAGCGAGTTTTATCAATAGCACCTCTCCTATAGCCATGCTTGATGAGGAAGGATGAAAGCCTAGCATACCAAGCTCTAGGTGCACGATGTAAGCCATAGAGAGCTTTAACAACCTTGTAAACATGATTTGGGTGATCGGGTCTTCAAATCCCTTGGGTTGAGTGACATAAACCTCCTCTTCAATCTCACCATCTGAAAAAGCACCTTTAACATCCATCGATACACCATGAAACCCATGTAAGAAGCATAAGCCAAGAAAATGCGAATGGCTTCAACTCACGCAACAGTGCAAACACTTCATCATAATCAATCCCTCCTCTTGTGCGAAGCCTTGAGCCACTAATCTTGCTTTGTTTTTATCACAACACCCGAGCATCTCTCTTATTCTTCAAAATCCACTTTGTCCCAATGGCATATTTGCCATCGAGTGGAACCAAGATCGAAACCTGCGATTGTGAAATTGTTGCATCTCTTCTTGCATTGCTTCTAGCCGACTTGAATCGTTAAGAGCTTGAGAAACACTTGTTGGTTCCACTTGAGAAAGAAAACAAGCAAGCAGACAATGCTTGAAGTACGTGTGATTGTCTCTTTCTTTGGTTGGAGACATAAGAGAAAAAGCAATCTGTCAAATTGAGGACTTGTTATAGCCCTTGAGTTCTAACGGTGCGAAAGATCACCTATAATGTTGGATTGAGGATGAGCAATATTGATCCTCACGAGTAGCGATGGGGTTGACTTCAATGGATGAATCAAGATTAGTGATAGTTGGTTCAAACTCGGCATCATAAGAGGGTGAAGTGAAGATGCCGACTTTGGGTTGATGATTTCCAAGATCGGAGGGTTTTGGAAGCGTGTATAAGGTTCTCCAAAGTGCGAAGACACTTGAGAAGGAACATGAGAAGAAAGCAGCATAGCCTTGATGGATTTGTGGATGGTAGGTGTGTGAGAATCAACTTCGGTGAAACATGGTTTCTCTTGACTCCTTCATTAGCAACCTCTCCATTCGGTTTCTCTTCAAGCTTAGCGACAAATTCTTGAGTCGAAGCCTAGCAAGGTCCTCGGCATAATGTGAGTCATCTTCATCACTCTTATCGACAATATCCTTGGAGGTGGTACACGCAATATTGTTAGGGAGAAAGAAGGCACAAGTATAGGTTGCTCATCATCTTCAAACTCATTTTGAGTCATCATCTAAGGGACTGCATTGTTAGTGGGAGACTCTTGAGGACTGCATTTTGGTTAGCCAAATGTCTAGTGTAACCCAAAGAATCGGTTAAGTAGTCAAGGTCAAAAGACCACGTATGACCACATCCTTGAACATTAGGCTTATCTTCCAAAATCTCGGGTTCAAAGTCTCCTCTATCTTCTTGGCTTGCAAATTGTACACCACATGCCTTACTATGAAATGAATAACCCACAATATAACCATCATCGACCTTCTCATCAAACTTTCCCAACGGATCACGGTGTTTAGAATGGTCACTTGACAACCAAAAGGTTTTAGGTAGTGAATGGCGGGAACCTTCCCAAAGAAAGTTCATATGGTGTTTTGAGTTGTGGTCTAGTAATGGAGACCTGTTTAGCACATAGCACTGTTGTGCCAGCACTTGATCCGAACATAGTGGGCGGTTTAGAGTGCAAGCATTGATCTTGCGACCTCTATTAAGGTCCTATTCTTTCTTTCGGCCACCCCATTTTGTTGTGGGGTTCTTGGATTACTATAGTCCCTTTTATACCTTTTGACCCACGAGTTCTATAAGAATAGCATTTTTGAACTCGTCCCATTATCACACCAATTCCCTTAACCTTTTGTTCAAGCGATTTTCAACGAGGGTGATGAATTGATCGACGCGAGATGTTTCATCTTTGGTTACGAGAAAGAAAACCCAACAAAATCGCTATAGCCATCGGTGATAACCAAGCAGTACTTATGATCAATGCTTGACTTGAGTTGGACCAAGCAGATCCATGTGGAGCAGCGAAGAGGTTCGAAATGATGCTCATAGCATTGATAGCTTTGTAGGAGGCTACGTGTTGTTTTCCTTTGTTGCATGCAACACAATTATGATCATTGGTGAAAACTTTGGAGGAAGACCTTCAACAAGACCCATTTAGAGAGTTTGTTTATGGTCTTGAAATTCACATGAGCCATCCTCCTATGCCATTTAGTAGACTCATCAAGGGATGCTTTAGCCACCAAACAAGTGAGGTCACCACCAGGTTGAACTTCATTAAGGTTGAATGTGTATAAATTGTGAGTTCGAGGAACTTTCGGTGAAATTGAAGTATCTTACGGGAGTTTGAAGTCTTTAGACGACACAAGACATTCATTCTCGAGAAAGAGTACTTTGTTCTTGGTGTCACATTTGTGAAGCGGAGAACAAGTTGAAATCTTGAAGTTCCTTAACATAGTACACATTTTCAAAATCCGGATGAGGTGTCTTTATGGTGCCTTTCCTGTGATACTTCCATCACTTCCTCCAAAGTCACATTGCCTCCTCCTTCTATGGGAACAAAATTGTGCATCATATCTACGTTCCCGGACATGCTTCTTGAGCGACCACTATCAACAATACCAATATCTTTATGCTTAAGGGATGATCCTACAAACAACAACAAAATATATACATACGATTAGTATTCAAAGAAGGTTCAAGTCATTCTTGACTTGAACACGCCTATGGATCACGAGTTTAGGCCATGAAGATCTAGAGGATCCACCATTGTTCTTGGTCCTCCATTGATGATTGGGTCCTTGATAGTCCAAGAACAACTGTTGAGGGCTTCACGCGGTACTCCCATATCCCATCCCGGCATACATAGAGTCAACATATGTAGGCCAATAACCATGATTAAAGTATGGGCTAGTTGGTTGCACATAAGGTGCAGCAATGAACCTCTCCAATGAGAGTCGATATTAGTTGCTTGTGGGACATAAGGTGGAATATTATCAACATTGGTCCACTTAGATTTATGTTTACGGTGAGTAGCACATGCACCCAATCTTTGCTCATAAAAATCACAATCCTTAATTAAATGAAATTTACTTCCACATACAAAACATGTCTTCTTCTTGGAAGATTTATTCAAATAGGAGATGTTTGATTACATGCGAAGTACTTAAATCGAAACATTCAAGGAATTGTTTTAACGATGATTATGCAAAGCTTTAAAGATAAATCTTGAAGAAAGCTGTCTTGGAAGTTGATTCCTCGTGACTTCCTAGAAGGCTTGTAAGTAGGCGGGGTGCGAGGCTTGGGTGTAGGCTCGGTGAGGGCTTGGGAAGGTCGGACTTCTCATTTGAATCACGACTTTCATAGGAAGTAGACCCTTGATCCGATGAATTGTCCTTTGTCGAGCAAGAGACAAAGTCATTAGATGAGGTGTCGAGTGCAGCAAGTCTTTGACTTTTGCCATATAGATGATGTGATCCATCAAAGTCAACGATGATGGATAGGTCAATGGGCATAAATTCACCTCTAATAGGTCCGAGGACGACATGCATTTCACCTTCTTTTACAAAGTTAGCTAACTTTCTTTGGTGTGGATTCGACCATCATACCTAGCTTCTACTCCTACATACTTTTGAAAGCCTAATCCTAAGCGGAGGTTCTTGATTGGTATTATAGATTTCTCTAGCAGTTATCACACGAAATTAACCATTCCTTATGCCTAGCTATTTCCTCGACTAGTTTTCTTTGAGCTCTAGGTTCTCGAGACACGACTTGACCTTTGCTTTCTCGGAGACGGTTTAAGTAATTATTTGCAACTTCTAGATCAAGCTGTAACACCTTTATCTTTTCTTCATAAGCTATTTGATTCTTTTGAAACCATACCTTTTGTCTTTCTCTTTTTTTTAATGCTAGTTTATGAGCTTCATTTTCAACATAGCATTCATCAAACTTAGGTTTCATAGCATCATACTCTTCTTTAAGTTCGTTGTATCTTAGACTACAACCAAATATCTGATTGTGTACACGAGATAGTCCCATCAAGGCAAGCGATCATGCCTTTCATCCGAAGTGCACCTTGCCGACAATCCAAGCTTATCGGTATCATGAGCTTCCTCATTCACGGTTCATGTGCGATCCAGTTGACTGTTCATCCATGGTGAGAAGAGGCTGCTGAAGCTCCGACTTCTGCTTTGTTTACTGGCGATAGGAAATGTAGTTAGCTCCATCTCCACTCTTCTGTCTTTGCATTCCTTGAGAAATGCCCCATCGGTGGCAAGTGAAACACTTGACTTTTCTCTGTCAAAGCGGTGGTTCCTTTCCTTGAAAGCAAACTTCCTTCGGACTTCTCTTCAACCTTTTGATATCCAGCGTGACAATGCCACTGCATTTTCGGTTTCATCTCCTCCATTTCAAGTGGGTCCAAGCGATCAAAGTCTTCATATGCAAGATCTTCTTGAGTATCATAATCGACAACAAATGAATGAAGAACATCCTCCATCACACTACTAGTCTTAGTTTGAGAACATGGTGGAGTGGGACGAGTGTTATGTGGTGGAGTGGGAGTGCAAGATGATGGAAAGTAGTTGGAACTGGGAGATGATGGAAAGTAGTTGGAACCAGGAGCAGGTACCATCGTGTTGGAGTGAGATGTCCCAACAAACGGCGCATGGCGGAAGAAGATGTGCGGTAGGGAGTTCGACATCGAGTTCAAGAGTTACGAGTGCATTTATGCTGCTCATCAAAGGTGAGCATGTCCACCCACCTTTAGCCTTGAGGGCTATACTTACATGTAACCATGATGGAGGCAAGGATCGTAGGAACTTTGAGTTGCAATCATCATTATCGGGTTTGCATTAATTTGGTTTAGTGACTCAAAATCCTATGGAACTGTCGTATCCCTTGTGGATACCTTCTTCTTCGGAGATATTAAAGTCTTGAAATTGTTGTCTCGGCATGGACTTCCTCATTCTCTTGATTCTTCATTTCCACGAACCTTGCTTTGAGAGCCATCCATATGTCCTTTGCATCATCCATATGGTGAAAATCACACGGTGATCTTGAGGAATGGCTTGAAGCGAAATAGTTTTACTTTGTGCTCTCTGCATGCATAGCCGCACCTCTTGGCGGTTTTGGGAGGAGCCATGATAAACTTCCATCCACATGCGGAATCATTTTCTTTAGATTGTTTCCTTTCTTCACTACCTCCCAGATTCCAATCAATATTGGAAATCCAGTTTTCCATCTTCATAGTCCAAAGATCATACTCTTCCCTTTTTAAATAAGGAAATTTACCATTACTGTTTGAAAGACTAAGCTGTTGCATGGAAGTGGTGTTGGTGTTGTTTGTGTTGGTGACTTCAGTTTCATTATCAGATCCAGGCATGGTGAGGGTATGTTTGGTTGTATGAGGGTGAGAATGGTTCTTAGTATCGTAGAGACTTTCCCGAGGCTCTGATACCACTTGTTGAAAACACAAAGACCTTGATAGATCTTAAGCACTCGGAGATCGTTAGTGTTGCCTATGTAATCACAAGCAAACTAATAGAAGATCTCTACAACTCGTATTCTTTAGCGGAATGTAAATACAAGTTATAATAACTAAGAACTCTTTGATCCTCTATGGATCTTTTGATTATAGAAACTCTATGTTTGGATATTTTACAAGACTTGAAAGACTTAGAAAAACTTATCTATTACAAACTATTATGGTTCCTTTTATAGGCAAGAAACCCTAATGACTCACGGCGTTTACAACGTCGCTCTAATACAAACATAAACAACGCATGCATCTAGACAAGCATGCAACTAATCATATTGTTTTACTAATCATATTGTTTATTACGAGTAAGCTCTATACAATCTGGCGCCAACCTATCTTTCATACTGTGACTTTTTCTGCATCTGACCTACATCTGCGCTTATCTCTCCTACGTGGATTCGCACTTTCGTGAGAATCACGATTTACTTTAACACTTGCTGAAGTATAACCCGTGAGAATCCATTCTTCTTGAAACTCTTGGCGAGATACTTGGCGAGATCGATGGTTTACCTTAATTCCCATAACTTCACGATAATTTTGGTTTTATATGAAAACAAGGAAATATGGACAAAGATGGTAAATATACAATTGTTGTATATTCAACAACACCGATGCTTCAAATTGTAGTAACGCAACACACCTCCCGGCAAAATTTGATTGATTCCCAAGCGATCGGGTTTTATCACACAATTGTTAACCACTTATGAATGGTCAATCGTAATAAAAGTCCAAGCAGTCTAGAACCAATGCAATTAAGATCCGAGATATAGTGGATTCCCGGTCGTTAAGTCTCGTGGGACTTAACGACCGGAATCCACTATATTCTCCGATCTTAATTGCATTGGTTCTAGACTGTTGAACTTTATTACGTTCACCATTCACAAGTGGTTAGCTAGTGATAAAACCCGATCGCTTGGGAATCAATCATATCGGGTTCCTTGAAACAGCCTAGTGTTGAATGCATATCTTTGTATAATCGAGCCTTCTGCCAATTTAGGAATGTGCGAGAGGGTGTCTCAAGCTCTCTTGGCGTAATTCCCTTATAATTTGGATTGCAAAACCCCATGAGACCAAAATTGACCATTCTCTTTTCTTGTCATAGCAGATAGATGTCAGATGATACTTGCGTAATCATACTTGGCGATTCTAGCAAGTGTTTGATGCCTTGTGCTCTAGGCATGCCCGTAAATATTGGGTCGACTATGTCTAGGTGGTGGAGTGAGACTAATGGAGTTCTTGGATGAGTCGCTAATAGACCCGAGATTCCCATGCACGCCATAACGCACAATTAGGAAAACAGAATTAGTAACTACTAGTGACATTTTTGACCATATATATTATGACAATACCAATTCTTTTATTTCCAAGTTTCTGGAAAATGCATACATGGTGAGTTGTACATTTACAGATTTAGTAGAATCTGATAACCCTAGTATATATGGTGAGTTGTACATTTACAATTCTTTTATGGTGAGTTGTACATTTACACATTTATTTCCAAGTTTCTGGAAAATGCATACATGGGTAGATTGTAACATATTGGATTTCACAAACACATTATATCATGATCAAGTGGACGTATAATTCAAGGTTTTAGAGAGAGAAATAGTTAGAGGTTTGGGAACTTAGTGAGAGAAAATGAAAGTATTATTATGAGCTCCAACTCTACCTTGGGAGGTAGAGAGTATTTATAGTCTTACACAAATCGCCACCTACAGGTGGGATCGTGCATACAGTGGGTAAAGACCCGTCCGTCCTCCACGGTGTTACACAACTAAATACTACTTAACATTAAATAATCTACGACTACGAGCTTTCTAACGATTACATATACTTGAGGTGACCGACTCTTTAATAACTGGATTTACTAAATCCTAACAATCTCCCCCTAAGGGAGGTCACCTCAAAATTACATTAAATACAAACAGATACTACAATAAGATTGTTCTTGGATTCTTGTTAATGTTCTTAGCTCTGAAGCTCGTAGTCATTGATTCTTCATTTTTGCATGTTTGGATAATCCAAGTGGAGGTCTTTAACTGATCCACGTGATAATGAATGTTGAGTCAGTTTTGAGATCATAAGCTAACATAAATCTCTGACTCTTCCATTGTGGTGTTGGTATTATGTGATGTCGTGACATTTGGACCGACATGCTCACATTCTGGATCATGATTTCTTCTTATCAGAGTAGCGAAGCTTTAGTTGATTCATGATATTTGCAAAGAACAGAGCGTAAGCATGGAGTGAAAATATCGAGTCATTGATGCACTAATCATGATTTATTTAGAAGTGAATGTGTTTGAGTGAGCATGCGGCTATGGATTGACCGCTTCATTCTCGATCACCGCAAACGCGTCGGCGCACTACATACAACAGCTTAGCAATAAAGTGCACGAAAGTGTCTTTGATCACTTTCTTTGAATTGAGGTACACGCCCACGGTTCCCGCTGATCGAGACAAGTCTTGCATGTGATCGTATAATTCAAGAATTTCCTTGACGGGGTTTCGCAATGCTCTAGTCGTTCTCAAACCGAACGCCTCAAAGAAGACAACACGGAGTGAGTGAACCAAATAATTGAGATTCACCGATTGATGAAAAGAGATTTGAAAACAATTGTGTACCGCTCAATAGAAATTGTTTTTGCAATACAACGAAGGTTTTAATGAAAATCAATTATCAATCATAAACACCTTTATTTTGAAATATGAGTACACGATCGATGTGCTCAAGAAAATAGTTTTAAGCACAACGACCGTTTTTCAAAGGTATCCGTCAATCCATAACTGAACCAGATTGAATCATAATTATGAATCGCCCCATTGTTTCATTCGGTTGTCACATGGTTGATCTATTGGATAGATCTCACATGCCACCCACCGTGAGCTTGTTTGATGTTGGCTCGAAGGTTTTCCATCTTCATTGTGAATATGTTTGCATATCACTCGGATGTTCCGCAATACCATAAGGATAATGCGTGGGACTCATAAGATATAATATCTCTTCCACATTGTGTGAAACAGAGAGTCTTCATTGACAAAGTGTCCTAAAGAGATTTATATGATGATCTCGTGGCTCTAGACTCAATTGTGCATATTTGGTTCCTATGTCGAGACTAGGAGAGGTCTCCTTCTTCAATATCAACAAACTCTAAGAGAAAGTTGATAGATAATGTCGGTTCCCGTGAGAATGAAACAATTCCTTTTAAGAGGAACTTGAGTAGCTTGGGAAGTTGTAGTGCAATGCGTCCTTTGGGTCCATGACGCCTTGTCTTCAATACCGATGTTACCTTGGTAACCACCAAGAGTATATGAATTGAACCCGTTTACGCCCTAAGGTTGAATAATTGGAGGCTATTTATTTTCACCCTTTTCTCATTTAATTCTTTTTCATTCTTCAACCCCTTCAGTGCTTACCGAGACTTCATTACTAGAACCTTATTGGGTTTATTCCAGTTCTAGCTCTATCTCAGTCTGCACTCTTCCCATATCTCACTTTTCTCCTTTTTTCATCATACCTAAGGACTTCTACACTATCTAGTGGATTGTCCCTGGGTAGATCCCTTCGGTTCTGGCGGATCATGGGAACAAATACCTAACCTTAACATCCTTATATCACTATACATGAAGTAAATTTGGTCGGTCTATTAGGTATAGTTCATCTGCCATTGGAACCAATTGAAAACCATTTGAAAATCAATCCAGATACTTGTGATATATTATCAAAGCGTTTTGTACCTGAATTGTTTTTGATAATTTTTTAGAAAAAGAGCTCCCCCTCATTATGTGCATCATGTATTTGAAATCGTTTTGGCACACGGAGGCAAGAGGAAGAATTAACTTCTTTGATTACCATTTTCTAAAAGATATCAATATCACTTCCCTGATCAAATCAAGTAGATGAAGCATATTGGGGAATGATGAGGTTTTCATAAGTTTGCTCCCCCTCAATATGTGCCTCGAGGTTTGAAAGAGTTTTGCACATATTAGAAGGAATCTGCACTTAGATACAAATCAATCACGTTTCAATTCTTTGTGGTTTGAAATAGATGCTCCCCCTCAACATGTGCATGGAAAATTTGAAATCGTTTGGCACATGTGGGGAGGAAAGCTTGCTAAACACTTATGAAACCATTTATCGAATTATCAGTTTAAATCCAATTTAAATCACAAATTCTCCCCCGATCACAATTTTCAAATCATTTGAGATTTGTGATATTTGTAGATTTAAATTGATTTTGAAAGCTTTTGAGGAGAATTGTGACTTGATTATGAAAACATTTTAACTGATAAGGATCGGATTTTGAGACTTTACACTCCATTGATTAAACATGCATGATTATCTTTTGAAAACAATTGTATGACAAATAACCTTTTGATTTAATTGAAATCATTCTCCCCCTCAATCAATGACATATGTTATTGATTGAAGGATAGTGATTTTGACAAACGTTAAGTCCAGATGATTTTCAAAAATTGAGTCCGAGTTATTTTTCAAAGCAATTAGTTTTCATTAGATAGTAAGTAATTGTTTATAGAATCAGAGCATGAGATTTGAAAAACAAGATAAAGCATGGCTCTGTTCTTTCTTTGAAAAAACGGGTTACTGCCTGAAATGACAGTAAACCATAGATTCACTTTCTCTCAATTTTTTTTTAACATTCGAACAATATCTAAAGTCCCGTGTCATTTTTTGAATGACAGCACAAAGACCGTAGATATAATCGAATCGAGAAAAACATGACAAAATGACAATATTTTTTTGAAATTTTTCAAGATTTTTCAAATTTTTATGGATTTTTGAAAGTTTTATATTTTTCTATTTGCTTTTTGAAGGTTTTGTAATTGTGTATTTTGCTTTTCGAATAAATATTTACAATAGATGGATGAAGAAAGACCTTTACACCTCGTCTTCCTCTTGAAGACGTCTGAGTGTTTCTGGTTGAAGACTCTTTAGACCAAGTCGGGGGAGGATAAACTCAAAACGTTCTCTAGGAAGAGCTTTGGTGAAGATGTCTGCTAACGGGTATTCAGTCCTCACAAAATAGAGTTCCACCACACCGCTTTCTACTTGCTCCCGATGAAATGATGTCGAATGTCGATGAGCTTTGCTCTTGAGTGTTGAAAGTTGTTGCATGAGAGAGCAATGGCACTTTATTATCACAAGACAGAGGATTTTGTTGAATTCAAAGCCATAGTCGATAATTGGGATCTCATCCATAGGATTTGAGCACAACAAGATGACATGGCTATGTATTCACCTCTGTAGAGGAAATAGAAGTACACATTTGTTTCTTTGAAGACCACTCACAAGCTTATCACCCAAAACCGAGCACCTCCGACGTATTTCAACGTGTATCTTGACATCCCGCATGATCAAGATCTGCATAGGTCGTTAGTGACATACCGGTGTCCTTGGTACCAAAGTCCCATATTGATGGTTCCTTGGAGATACCGAAGACCCGCTTAACCGCTTCAAGGTGCTTTTGGTAGGCTTAGCACGATATCTAGCACACATGCAAACAAATGAATAGAATGTCCGGTCTCATCGGCTATGAGGTACATCGTGATCCAATCATACTACGATATTTTGTTTGGTCTACCATGATCCCTGAGTGGTCCTCATCTAGTTTAGTACGCTCTATCATGGGAGTGTCAACAGGGTCACAAGAATCAAATCCAAATTTCTTTAAAATCTCATTTACATATTTATATTGATTTATAAAAATGCCTCTGGGACTTTGTGAAATTTGTAATCCCAAGAAAAATGACATTTGTCCCATCATAGACATTTGAAATTTGGAACCCATTTCATTTGAAAAATGATCACATTCATTGGGGTCAGTCGAGGCAAAAATAATATCATCAACATATATTTGAACGTAAATTAAATGTTTGCTTGACTTTCTGGTGAACAATGTCGAATCGACTGCTCCTTTGCTGAATCCAGTTGATAGAAGAAATTTTGATAACATATCATACCATGCTCTAGGAGCTTGCTTCAAACCGTAAAGGGCCTTTTTCAAGCGATAGACATGAGTAGGATGCTCGATTCACAAAACCCTCAGTTGGTGACGTAAACCACTTCTTCAAATCTCCATTAAGAAAGGCCGTTTTACATCCATCCGATAGACAACCATATTCTTGCTAGCAGATTAGCCAAGAAGATTCTGATAGCCTCGATACGTGCAACAGGAGCAAAAGATTCCTCAAAGTTTATACCCTCTTCTTGACGATATCATTTAGCCACTAACCTAGCCTTATTCTTTAAAACATCACCATGCTCATCAAGTTTTACTTTGAAGATCCACTTCAGAGCAATGATCATAGCACATTCAGGAGCAGGTACTAATTCCCATACATTTAGTCGATCAAACTCATGAATTTCTTCTTGCATGGCATTGAACCAGATGTCTTCATTCATGGCAGTTTTAACATATTTAGGTTCGATCTTAGAGAGTACGGAGTTGAAGAAGCACCATAAGGCATCGGTTGCAAGTTGTTTACGAGTGGATACTGGACGAGAGAGTTTACCAATGATGTTGTCCAATGGATGATCATGTGTCCATTTTCTAAGGTGTTTGTGTGGTTGTTGTTGAGGAACTGAGGTAGCAGAGTCGATTTCTCCTGATGAAGATGGTTCTGATGATGATTCAGGAGCAAATATGTTTTCAAATGGGGCATCTTCGGGAGTAGCAAAGGGATTATCTCCATCATAGGTACGAAACAATTCCATGATGTATACTCGATGATTGATGATTTGTTGATGAGATAGAGTGATCGGCAGCAGTGCTTCTTGACTTAATGACATAGATCTTGAAGGGTTAACTTCATTGATGAGGATAGGAGCGACCTCTGTTGATGGAATTGACATATCATTTGCACTTGGCTCATAATGTTCATCAAACATTGGATCAAACAATTTCTTCAAATCATCTTCGAAGGAGGTACATAAGGAGTTGTTGGTGAGGATTTAGAACAAGAGTAGAACCGATAGGACTACTTGATGAAGGTTGAGATGCGGGTCCAGAATGGATTGTCCCGGAGCCATTTTCCCGACAGCTCATCGAACGTAACATGAATAGTTTCCATGATATCTCGAGTTCTTTTGTTGTAGATTCGGTAACCCTTCTTGTTTGATGCAAAACCTACAAAAACTCCAATGTCTGCCTTAGCTCTTAATTTACCTAAATCTTGACCGTCATTTGTTGGATAGCACAAAGCACCAAACACACGAAGGTAGGATAAATCAGGTTTTCGTTTATGGACAAGTTCATATGGAGTTTTTCCATGTGAGGTGTGTATAAGAGAACGATTTTGGGTGTAGCAAGCAGTGGCAATGGCTTCAGCCCATAGAAACATTGGAACCTTTGAATAAATTAGCATTGTTCTTGCGGCTTCCAGAAGAGTTCGATTTCGTCTTTCAACTACACCGCTCGTTGAGGAGTTCGTGGAACACTTCTTTGATGACCGATTCCAACACTTTCATAAACCGAATTAAGTCTTTGTTAACAAACTTTGTGCCATTATCGCTTCGAACAATTCTAACAAGATTGTTGAGTCGAACTGAAGTCGTTTGATAAGTTTGATGATGACATCCGGAGTTTCATCCTTTGTCCTCAAAAACTTTACCCAAGTAAATCGAGAGTAGTCATCAACAACGACTAGAATGTATTTCTTCCCATTTATCGTTTGCACTCTCATTGGTCCACACAAATCCATGTGAAGGGTATGAAGAACTTCCATTACTGAGTTTGTGGGTTTTGGTTTGTGGGCATATTTCGTGCTTTTTCCCAATTGACAAGCTGAACAAAGATGATCTTTTTCATATTTTAATATGGGTAAGCCTCTGACAAGATCCTTTCTGGAAAGGTTAACAATGGTGCCGAAGTTCAAGTGATTGAGACGACGATGCCATAACCATGACTTTGTTTTTGAAGCCTTTGACAGCAAGCAGATTGGAGAAGACTTCATCATGTCTTCGATAGAGATAGTGTATAGATTTGAGCCACGAGTTCCTCTTAAAAGTTCCACACCATCGAGTTCTCTAACGAAACAAATATGTTTTCTAAATGCCACTTCTAGATCGGAATCACATAATTGACCAACATAAAACAAGTTATGACCAAGACCTTCAACATAATATACCCTGGAGATTACACTTTTGCCAACAACATAGTCTCCATAACCCATAATTGCTCCAAAATGGTCGTTCCCGAATCTAACAGTCCCGATGAATTTACTCACGAAGTTCATGAGCATGAGCGATCTCCAAATCATATGCTTGGAACAACTGAGTCCGGTACCACGTAACAATTTGAACGATCTGCGGTTGAACACGCACAAGAATGGATAATCGGATAATTGGGATCCCCATGCAAGAATGGGTTCCATTTGGTTAGTAACGATGATTGAAACACCCACATCGAAGTAGAAACAATGGAATCATCGAAAATAGATGCAGTGCTAGTGTCCGTATTTGACCTATTCAAAGTATGTTCACTTCTTAGGGAATAGTTCTACCAAGAGGCATCCATTTTCTAGTGGGCATTGACTTAGCAAATTTAGAGCACAACTCATTAATCTTACGGCGGTAGGTATCCATTGATAACCTATATTACTAAATTTCCTTCTGTGGGTTTCCACTGCTTTTCTAACTTTCTTTCGCCTTTGCCTTTTAGCCTTCTTAGCTTGATTTTTAACATTACTAGTTTTAATCGGGCATTTGACAACATTAGACAAATCATTCACACCACATTCATGATTAGTAATGTAAATCAAGCAGTCATTATTACATGGTTTGCGGATAGTAGCAGAATTCGAATTAATTACAGTACGCTTATAGCTAATACTAGAATCAACACGATTCGTTTTATTCAACTCAAACTTAATATTCCTAGGGTGATGTTCTACTCTCATCCAATGCACATTCTTAGCTTGCGAGGTCCTATCTTGCTTGGTATTGTCTGGAGGCTTTGACACGCTTGCTTTTATGTCACTGATTACTCCTGTTGAGGGAATTATGAGAACATTAGTTGGTTGATCTACTTTTTGCATTCCAGAACTAGACGTGCAGGGATCTGAACTACTTGAAGGCACATTAGTGTTTACTTTCTTAATATTGGGCATAGAATGGTTTGTATGCTTGGCACTAGGCATAGAACAAGGCATCACAGCTTTACCTTTTGCACATAAGGATTTAGAACATGTTGCTATTAAACATTCTAGCAGCTCCTGAGATCGTTTGGCCTGAATGCAAGCAAACCTAATTTCTCTATCAAGAGGCTTATTTATGAAATCCTCTTCCACAATCTCACGGAGACATTCTAGACTATCCTTAAGGTGAGCAAAGTAGTTATGAAACACAAGTTCATTATTCCTAAGATGAGGAGGAATGTATTTAACAGTCACAGTGTATTTGCAATCTGAGGATGACTTTGATGCAACATTCTCATTAAAGACAAGTGGCAGTTTCTTTTTCCCGACTCCTCGATTCTCAATTTCTTTTTGTAAAGACGTTAATTTTTCGTTGTTCTTGTCACGAGTGACTTTCATTGAATCATATAACTCTTTAAAGTGTTGTTTAACTTTTCATTTTCTTCTAGAAAACTCTCATTTTCTTTTGTAAAACATTAACCAAGTTTTGAAGATGAAAAGTTTGAGAATCTTGAGAATCTAAAGGAGGAGGCATTTGGGAGCCAATCATTGTTCTTTTCACCCTTTAATTGTGAAATTTGGGCTTTCAACTTTCCGATCGTGTTACAATGAGCTTGAATATGTTCGTCACGTTTGTTTATCCGAAAACGCATCAAACTCGGAACATCCGAGGATGTCTTGATATTTGAGGTTTTGACATTTTCTTTAAGATGTTGATATTTTAGTTGCAAATCAAAATGTTCAACTTCTAGTTTAGAAAGATGTTTTACCAAATTATCGTGATCATCCCGATCAATTTTCTCATTTACTTCGAGTTTTTGTTTTCAAGCTCAATGACACGATCATGGGAAACTTTCAATGCAATAGATAATTCATGAAATCGAGAAGCGATGGTTGAGTGCTTAGTAACAAGATAAAACACATCTTGAGCAACACAACTCGAAATCAAATTCTCATTTAAGATATGCAAGTTCTTCCTTTCAACTTCATTATATTTGAGTTCATGTTCATAATCATTGACCTCAACTATCATTGCATCAAATTCCTTTTCCATTTCTTTAATATCTGAATTTATTCCTTTTTGAAGACTCTCAAATTGACCTTTTAATTGTTTAAAGAAAGGCATGACATCAGTTAAATAACATTCTTTAGTTTGCTCAAAACCTCTTTCACCCTCAGTTATCCCTGTAGGTGTGATTCTCTTCTTACATGTCTTCTCAAAATCAACGAATAGTTGATAAACAACATACAGGCTGATTAAGGTTTTGCTATTAGTGGCAATCGATCTAGGAACTAGATGCATTGGTGTATTTGGAGGATACACGGTTGTTGCTGAGCATTTTCCTAAGGGGAGTGTTTTTTGCAACAAGATTTTCAGCTTTTTGCATATCCATATCCTTTTTCCAAAACAATTGTTCAGGGGTTAATAGAGTCTGAGGCTTAAACATGTTTAAAGAGATCCAATTTTCCTTAGTGTAATCATGGGGTTTTATCGTTATGTTTTCCTTTTTACACACATGATCGTTAAGCTTCTTATCCATTTTCTCCCTAGAGGCATCATTTAATATTCTATCCTCTTCCGTGCTTCCAACACATGATGGTGTTTGCCTAGGCTTAAGAATCTCATTACCATCATATATTACCTTATGAGCACTCTAGCCTTTTAACTACCTCGGATTAGGTTCCTCAACAAGGGAATGCTATGCTTATCGCTTAAGACTCTATGCTTAGTGATCAAGTGAGCGATCAATGGTATTCCTTATACGCACAACTTATTTTCAAGCTTGTTTTCAAAGTTTTAGATTGGAAAATCATTCAAAAGTTTTGATTCCTTAGCATTGAATTCATGCTTAAGCATTTTAACATTTTCTTGAAGTTCTTGTTTTTGCTTAGCGCTTTTAGAAAGCTTTTCTTGTAAGGAGTTTAACTCTTGTTTTAATACTTCTTCTAAAATTACTTTTTCTAATAATTGTACGCATTTGGTCATCCATTTCCTCGCTCACGGGTGGTTAACTCAAACTTAGCACGTTGTTCATAAATAGCAACTTGTTCTTTATAGGCATTCGATTCGTAGATAACAGAATCATCAGGCACATGCCGTGTATTCATCAAAACATAGTCATCATTGATCGGAAGATGCATTACTTGGTACAATCTCACTTTCACTTTGCTTCACATATTGATCGTATGGGACAATATTGCTATTACCCACATCATCAATATCTCGATTCATAAGTTTCAAGAGATTGTACTTTATTATGCATCTTTGCTCATCAACTTCATCATATTGTTTTAATACCTCGAAATGATTGAGTCTTTGGATGGACCAAACTGTTGTGGTGAAGAGACCTTTGGAGAGACCATAGGTGAGATGCTAGCCATGAATATTGTTTGAGCGAGAGGTTCATCATCGACATCGAGTCAAATGCATCACGATCGACTACTTGAAAGGCATTTTGATGATTGTGACCTATTTCTGAATTGGTCGTTCATCAACATCAACATCATAGGTTTTGACATTTCCATCGAGAAGAAACAACAACTCCTCTTCATCCAAAGCTGCTCCATTATCCTGAGCTTGTACAAGTAACATCTTGTCTCTGAAGTATTCTGCATTCTGTGGACGTTTTGGAGATGTGCAGTTCCTTGCTATATGTCCATCACCACCACAATTGTAGCACTTAATTGGCTTTACTTGACCTTGATTTCCATTCCTTCCCCGATACTGATTTGCAACATAACCTCCACCTACTCCACCTCTTCCCTGTTCATATTGCCTTCCTTGAACTGGTTGTACCATAATTTTTCCATCTCTGACAACAACATGATTGTGAAGATTGGATGCAGTTCTGATCTCATTGTTAGTGTGAAGACTGTTGGTATGTGGATTGAGGGTCAAGTTTTGTTTAACCATAAGAGCCGCTTGATTGATGAAATGTCCCATGACCGCATCAAGATCGCCTTGTTTGAACATTGGATCGGGAATGAGTTTGTGATTACCATTACCCGTGGGTATGACTTGAGAAGCTTTGGTGGTAATTCCAACATTTGTGTAAAAAGTCGTTGAATCATTTGAGGAACTTGTTTCTACCTGGTTGGTTTTGAACTGCTCAAGAATCCTTTTTCAAACATAGCATGTCTTTCATTACGAAGAAGGAAGGCATACAATTGCTCATAGTTTGTATTCTTCAATCCTTTGGTTAGCTTCACAATGTGACAAATTTGTGCCATTCGGGATTCATGTTGTTCACAAACTTTGAGTTCAAATTGAATGTTTGGCATGGTCATTTTGATATTCCTCATATCATTCACAAGTTTATGGAATCTCACGTAATATTCATAGACACTCTCATCGGGTTTCATCTTGAAGTGCTCAAATTCATCATACAAATTGTGATTCTCTGTCTTCCTTAGTTAATTCGAACCCGAGATAAGCATCTTGACATTATCCCAAACGCCTTGGCTTCGGTGTTGTGATTGATAAGCTTGTAGATATCTTTTGGAAGACCTTGAAGTATAATGTTTGAAGCCACGATATCGACATCGAATCTCTTTTCTCCTTATCATCGAGCTCATCATATGTCTTTGGTCCGTCCAATCCAAAGATCATGGTTCCATCTGCAGCAGATCAATTATGTCTCTTGTAGTCTCAATCGATACGGTCCTTCATCAATGGACTTGAGAATGTTGACTCCATTTTCCTTTCCAAGACAATACAACCTAATTCGTTGAGCCCATGAGTCATAATCGGTTGCATCAAGCATGGGTGGACGAGTGTCTCAACCAACCGCTTGAACATCCTCGACTCTGATAGAGATGATTGTAGGCACGTTGGTAGACATGTTTACAGATTTCACGGATTTTATAACTCTATGATTAAACCGGGAAATAGATTCTTTCACGGGATTTTACTAAATCAAGAGAAAACCGTATTAGAAACAAGTATTAACCAAGTCGCTATAACCCTTGAACCAAGTCGCTAAGTAGCAAGTCGCTGAACACAAGTCGCTAACAAACCAAGTCGCTAAGCATACAAGTCGCTAAAGAGCAACTCGCTAAGTATCCAAGTCGCTAAGAGACAACTCGCTAAGAACTATAAGTACAAGTCGCTAGAAATAATGAAAGCAAGTCGCTACCCTCCAAGTCGCTAGCAGTGGTGGAGAATCCACTAACTTGTCTTGTTTGTCGGCTTGTCTCAATAGACAAGTCGCTAAGCTCAAGTCGCTCACGACTAACACTACAACTCGCTAGAAATTACTGAAGCAAGTCGCTACGAAGAAATTCACAACGAGACTCAAGTCGCTACCTTGAAAAACTTCAAAAACACACTTTTCAATCCAAAACAAGTCCAACCACAGTGATTCAAGCTTTCCAAATCAAAACTCAAGCACTTGCAATGATTCTAAACACAAAAGTACACTCAAAATTCAAACTTTAACAAAAGAAATGATCCAAATGATGCAAAAACCACTAAACTTTTTCAAACTCAAAAACCATCTAAAACCACTAGAAATCCAAGGATATGTAAGATATATGATCAAACATTGGCTCTTGATACCATTTGTAACATATTGGATTTCACAAACACATTATATCATGATCAAGTGGGCGTATAATTCAAGGTTTTAGAGAGAGAAATAGTTAGAGGTTTGGGAACTTAGTGAGAGAAAATGAAAGTATTATTATGAGCTCCAACTCTCTACCTTGGGAGGTAGAGAGTATTTATAGTCATACACAAATCGCCACCTACGGGCTGTGGATCAGGCATATAGTGGGTAAAGACCCGTCCGTCCTCCACGGTGTTACACAACTAAATACTACTTAACATTAAATAATCTACGACTACGAGCTTTCTAACGATTACATATACTTGAGGTGACCGACTCTTTAATAACTAGATTTACTAAATCCTAACATAGATGATGAACCGGATGATGTTGGGGAGATGATGACGAGGATGAAAGATGAAGGGGTAAAATATAAATGTGTTATAAAAGTATAAATGTGTATGGACTAAAATACCCTCGACTACAAAACAAAAATCAGACTTTGACTTGGTCAAAAGACTAATCTGGCATTTAATGGCCATGTTTTGGACCTGTGGCGATGAAAAGGCTCAGTTTTGTCCCATAACGATGCACCATGCCAAGTTTAGGGACCAACGGTGTATTTTAGTCTTGTTTTTAAGTTTGGGCCATGTTTACTCATTAGGTTGTACTAGGTTTGCATCTGGAATATCCAAGTTAGTACATAGTTTTTTTTGGTTTAACATTTTATTTAAGTAATTGTGTGCTAATAATTTGTTTATTTATATAAATGTTTTTTGTTTTTTTTTGTTTTTTTTTTTTTTTTTTTTTACATATGTGGGGTCTAAGGGTGCTTGACGGCACAAAAAACAATAGTGTTATGCTAAAGAGAGGTGTTTTAGTGTCATAGATCAAACTGATGTCATGAACAAAAAGTGTTGATATAACACCACTTTTTTTATGACACCAACCCATTACACGAGACTCTACCTAATGCTCAAATAAGCTATTAAATAAATAAAATGACTAAAAAACAATAAAAATGCGAGTTCCCTTGTATCTCAATTGATACAAAGTGGGTCCCAACATCTAGAATAGCAAATCCTCACCAATCTCAAACCCCCAAAAACACAAAACAAAAACAAACAAGCATCAAACAAAACACTCTAAACTCCGATCCACTCACTCACTTACAACCGAGTTAGAAAATGGAAGGAGTGGGTGGACGACTGGGTCGATCGTCAACTCGGTACGGACCAACAATAGTCTTCACAGGTCCAGTTAGAAAATGGAAAAAGAAGTGGATCCACGTGGCACCTAATAATAATAATAGCACTAAATCTAACGCTGATTCCTTATCTAACGATACAACTGCTCATTTGAAGCTCTATAAGTGGACTCCTATTAGTCAAACTCAAACCCAAAGTCAAAGTCAAAGTCAAAATGATGACAGTGGTGATGGTGTTGACGGAGAGGATGACGAGCAGCCTCCTCGCCGTAAGATTAAGTATATTCCGGTATTTATCTCCAACTTTATTTTTTATAGTTTTTTTATAGGTTTTATATGATGATTAATTTTATTAGGTTAAATTGAAGAATGTGTGTATGGATATGTGATGTTGACTTATTTTTAATAAGCTCAAATTTTCCGGCTTATTTTGACATTTTTATATAACTTTACTATGATAATACTCCCTCCGTCTCATTTCCAAATCGTCCACTGACAAAAAAAAAACTCTCTTACTCTTTACAGAATGACAATTTTATCCTTAACTAATTAATTGTTGTTTTCTTTAAAGTTTGTGATAATAATATCAAGGGTAATATGGTAATCTATATAAATTTTTCTTATATGTTTTTAGTAGTGGACAATTAATTTGGGACATCCCAAAAAGGAAACGTGATCAAGAATATTGGGACGGAGGGAGTAGTAAGTGTATATAAGCCCATATGTTTCAAAATAAGCCGGAAAATTTGACGTTATGAAAAATAAGCCGAGATCATATAAGCTCATAAGCACACAAATAAGCTTAAACAAACACCCCCGTAAGTGATTAGTTGTAAATTAGGGTTTAAATTGTAGGTGTTTTTGAAGAGAAGCGTGGATCAAGATAATTGATACGGAAATAAACTCTAGCTTTTGTTTGTTGTTTTTCTACAAAGTAGTTTTTTCTATGCCTGCAGGCACTCAAAACATTTCTAAAAAGTATGTTTATTTTTTCCTCTTATGTCTGCCGGCGCGCAGATGTTAGAATTTGTTTAGTTTTAGATATAAGAAGAAAAAATGACTTTGCACCACTTCAATTTTGCAGATTCTTAAAGTCTAATTATCACCTCTTGTTTCTAAAAGATTTGATATCCACCTCTTCTTGTCGTTAAGACGTAAAACATTTGAAAAACAAACGCAACCTTAGATTATGGTTTTAGGGAGTTTTATTCGAAGTAATGTTAGTGTTTCTGTGTTCTATTTTGTGTTGATAAAAGATCGAATAGGTAAAGAATATAACTGGGTACAACTAGCAATGAAAAGTTAAATGCCTGGTAGTATGCAGACATGATGAACCTGTAATTTGGTCTGTTTTTGGTTCACTAGATGAATAAGGCCTATTACTAGGAGAAGGATTGTGTTGTTATACTCACTTGAATTGAACAGATTTGCAAAGATGGCAAAAGAGAAACTAACCGGAAACATGTCATTATTTTTGAGACTATGTTAGTGGTTCTGTTTTATTTTGATTGATAGAAAAGTATATGTAGTTATGTACCGTTAAATCGAATAAATTTGCAATTAATTCGGAAAGAGAAACTGCACTATAAACACCGTACAAGTTTTGCTGATTATTAACACTCCTGTGAAATGAGGTAAATGACACCTCACACAAAGGAGGTACGTTTGTAACGATTCCCACAAGAATAAAACATAGATTAACATAAATGTGAAAAATGCAAACAAATACGGCAGAACCTAGTTAATGAGATAAATCGTTCACCTAAGCTTGAACATGTGTTGGAACTGCGGAAGCAAAATTCTTGGATCAAATTCTGATAAGCATCATAAGGTATAACTTGCTCAGCATACATGATGTGCCTTTTACGTTAGTGCTTTTGTTTCTTCCAAATTTTAAAAATGCGGCATATTTAGTTCTTTCTACGGTACAATGCAATAGAAAACTCATTTTGAATGTGGAGTAATATTCTAGAAGAGTGGTTTATGTATACCATATCATATTAGCTAAATGCTGTACACAACTAAAAAAGTATTCGGTTTGGGCAATATGATGAAGCATAGTCGCTATTAATGATTTTTAACTTAGGTTTGGCACTAATGAAATCTCCTTCATGCTGAGCCAATGAGAGGAATTCCAACTTTTCTTCTAAAACTTTGGATATGATCTAAGATTATTTTGGTATTCAAGGACATTCATGGCTGCTTACATTTGTGTATTGGATTAGATATCTCGCATGGAAGGAGTCGGTATGCATTAGATGTTTAAAACACAGTTGTGAATATTTCAAACCGGTAGCATGATCAGGCTCTTCATAATTCTTTCTAGTTAATAGCATAATCTGTATGCAAATATGGTGAGGAAGTTTGCCACTAATCAATACTTTATCAGATAGTCTCTTTCTAAATTAATTACACGCTATAGGGATCTGTACTGATAGAAAGTGCTTCTGCTATGTGCTGTAAGAAAGAGCTTTTTTGAATATTGATCTGGGTAAAAATAATGGCATTGGAATCTAAACCCTATGATCGACTAGTTCTCATGAGAGAACATAACGTCCTAAACTGTTAAATTAGTCCTAAATACTAATAAGATCATAAGGTAGAACCATGTTTAGCATAGAAGATGATCCTTTTGTATCGGCATTTTGTCTTTTTCTTTCTTCCGGCTAATTAAAAAGAGTGTGGCAATGTGGCATACAATGCAATAGAGAACTTTAGAGTAATTACTAATTCTCATGAGAAATGGGCGCAACAATGCCTCGTATAAAGAAGTATTAATTTATAAATGCTCCCCTAAGATAAGGCTAACAACAATGTGAACCTAAAAGTAGTTGTGAATGTGAGTAGCGGAACACAAATAAGGGATTGCCTAGCTGATGGAGATTAGTCCTTCGCCAAAGGTTGAATGTGAGTTATTGAGTTGTGGAAAAGCAAGATTCTTTTATTAAATACTGATTAGCATTATATGGTAAAACTAATTTCAACATAAAAACTGCGTCTTTTGTGTTGGTATTTTTTCCCTCCATTTTATCAGAAAAACCCGTGGCATACGGATCTATCATTTTTCTTCCACGGATCAGAAAAACCCGTGGCATAAAAAAAAAAAAAAATTAATTTATTTACTTTCTTTAATTTTTTTAATTTTTTTTTAAATAATTATTTTTAAAATTTTAAATTATTTTAAAAAAATAATTATTTTTAAATTAAAAAAAATTTATTTTTAATTTTTTTTAAAAAATAAATTTTTTACAAAATACTCTCATTTCTCCCCTTTCCCAACTAAAAGTAGTGGAAATGAAAGTTAAACAATTGCACTACCAATTCTCCACAAACTCCCCACAATTCTCCACCTTTTTATTTCTCTAACATACCAGACAAAGGAATTTGATTAATTTCCATTTCTCCATTCTCATTTCCCTCTACCAAACATGCCCTGAAGGTTTTTAGCTGGTTCGGTTCAGCTGGTTTCCTACATTTTCTTTTCTTTGCAAATAAAGGGCGATACTGAAACCTGAGTTAACTACTGTCTGAAAACAAGTGTCGAGTCAGGGTAACACTATTAGCATGATTGATCCAAATTGACTTAATTGCGCATATCGTGACGAAGTACTTGTAGCATTGAGTATTGACTCCGATGTACGATGCTAATTTTCTTTGTGAATGGTGCTTTAACGTTTGACTAATTATCTAATAATTTGTTGAATTAGATGTATTTAAGTATTGTATTTTGAGAAAAATGGATTATTAGCAAGGTCTTTTTTATTTATATATGTCGCATGATGGTTTCCTGTAATCGTGTTTATCAGATAGCCTTACTTGAAGAACAAAACAAAGACTCACCAGAGGAGAATGCTGATGAATCCGTTGCTACTGACTCGAATTCTAAGGTTAACCGTGTAAATGGAAAACCAGACATTAATGATGTACCAATGGAAGATAACCAGGTAACTGTTTTTGCTGGTTTTTTTTTACTTTTAATGACCCAAACAAAACCCAACTTTCCGAAGGATGAATTTTTTTTGCTTTTTTTTGGGTAAAGGGCATTCCACCCGGTAAATTATATTACACCAAAAAAACGTTTAAGTACAATGGAATGTGGCAGAAGTACCACATTAACCTCAAGCAACTCTTGAACATCCAACTAAAACGCTTGTGACAGACCACTAATTTGATTTATTTATCTTTTTATTAAAACTTTAATATATTTTAGTAATTTGCTAACAACCTATGGGTTTTGTTTTTGCATTTCATAATCAACAATGTTTCCCAAATAAAACTCTTATCATTTCCACGAATACATGATTTCATTTCAATACATATAGTTAAGGTAAGTGAGTTTGAATAAGGTATGTATTTAATATCAAGTGAGTTCATATTTGACAATGTTTTTAAATAAGGGAAGCTTAAACAAAACCCATAGGGTGGTTGTTAGCAAATCTCTATATTTTATATGATTGCCAAAAATATTATTACAACAATGATTTGATATTTTTACTCGAGTAATTAAGAGTTGAACAATCGAGTATACTCTGAGGAAATTTTAACTTGTTTGACTCGTTCACTTTAGCTAATCTTCTTTCTTTTTTTTTTCTTTTCTTTTTTTTTTTTATCACTTTAATCAGATGAAATTGTTACATCTGCACAGTTGATTTATTTGTTATGAATCGATCACCTTTTTAAGCCACCTTTTTTTTGTTCAGGCTTCCGAAGAGACGAATGTTGAAAGGCAAGATCTTAATGAAAGCACATTAGATTTAAATGCCCGTGATGGAGATGAAGATTCAGAAGCACGATAGTTTGTGTTTTTTTCTTTATCAAATTTTGTTTTAAGTTTGGTACGAGGATGAAAAAAAATGCTGGCATAGAGAATTAGAGACCTGCAGAAAAAAAGGGGGTGGGGGTTCAGGAACAAAGGTCAAGCACAGGCATGGCATTTGAAAAACTTTTTACTAATTCAATTGTATTGGACCAAATTTAAGATTCGGACATATGATTTTATGTAACAGGTTAAACATGTACTTTCAAGTAATTGATTCGGAAACATTGATTCGATTTGCAAGGATAATGTTAAACGAGACATTTCGACTGTCGAGGTTAAAGACTTCCTGAGGGTCTTGATCTGTTTGGATTATAAGTTATGGTTTTTTTCTTGTTTTGTTTGGGGGTAAAAAAAAAGCCTTGTTCTCCTGTCAAGGTTTCATTTTTTATATTTCATAAAACAAAAAATGTGGGTCGAGTGATACATGTAGCAAGTAGCAACACTCTCTTCATCAAGCTTGTACCAATATTTGTTCAGGATGATTTGTGTTTGTGCTCAAATAGTAATATCTTAATAGTGTGACTGTATATTTTGATCTTATATTTGATTGTATAGCTGATGTTCCAGGCGAAAAAAAGAAGACTTGCATCTGATATGCAAAGTTCAAAGCTAAACTTAACTTCTACACCGAACAGTAAATGTTTTGGTTTGAATTTTAATATTATAAACTGGCATTGTTTCATAAAAATGCAACATTTGCCACATTCAATCATTGGTACATATTTTAACTTTGGATGACCAATTTTATAGTTGTGAAAAACTTGGATTAGGGGCTAACCGTCTAAATGAAATAAACTTAACAAATGTCAGGCCATGAACAGTTTGGCTTTTTCACTTGAGTGAACCATCATCTAAGGCAAGAAGTTATGAATGAAGGTCCTGTCTGCGAATGAACCGTTGCAGACCAGAACTACCAACACACCAGATTGGTACGACACGGTCAAGTTGGTCCCAACATTCTTTTAATATTTGATTTCAGCCCATCCCAGTTTAGTTGCACCGTCTGATTTTTTATCATTGCACTTCCCCTATTTGATTTGCTGATAAATGTCAAGTTAGTCCTAACAGAAATCTGCATGTTTCTTTTTGGTGGAAGAATAATATCACTCTCTAGTTAATTGCAGAAAACTGAATATTAAAAATAATAATAATAATAAAAAATAAAAAAAACATTTTTCGTTGCAATGCAGTTAAAGTAGAAGCTTATGAAATATAAATGTTAAACGCGCAAACAAATAAGACATACATTATTATAAAAAAACATCAAACTCCGATTCAACTGTAACGAATCGGAAATTCTCCAGAAAACAAACTTAAAACAATGGCATAAAACCCTATCAGGGCAAATCAATTTCATAACAGAAACTTAGTTTAGTTGCATATGTTTTCGCCATCATTCCTTTATAGCAGCAGTCTCCTCTTCGTTAAAATAATCATGCCTATTACATGAGCCAAAAAAAACACAGTGATCAGTCATATAATCGATGCAATTCTATACACGACATATACATTTCAATTTTTAACATCGCATGAGCTACCATTCAATACATAACTCATCATATGAGCTAAATTTTTGTTAACCAGTTCATTTTGCACACATAAAACATCTAGAAACGAAAACAAAACCAGTGATGTCCAAAAATGAAAACAAAGTCGGTTAGCAGTAATCCCAGGGTCTGACTTACCGGATTTTTCGGGAGAGTTGATACAATCCTGTTCCAGCCATTGCAACATTTACACTAAAAAGATTCCAGTTTTTCTGTAATCAAGCATTAAAAATAATCAGGAAGCCAACATCAAGAAAAAAAACGAAATTCATGCAAGAAACACATGACTTATCACAAAAGGAGAACAATAAAAACGGTCTAAGCAAATACAACCAGTGCCAGCAATAATTAAAACAGTTATTGCAGCATTGTATTGAATTTAGATTGTTTGCGGAACAATTAAATCAACAACTTTAACAAGTTGTAAATAGCAAGAACTCTAAAGCCAAGCTGATAGAAGGTTCAGGCAACCTCTTGACACTACTAACAACAAACAACAAACAAAACCTCTTGACACTACTCCATAATTAAATCACAAAATCTATCACCTTTCTACTATATAAGATTTCAAGCTCGGCTAGTTTAGGCTAAATAACAAAAAAATGCATCGTACTTGTCACTTTTTGTGGTTGTGTGTACCGAACCTTTTTTTTTTCTTATTGTGTGTATAGAACTTTCAAATTTGATCATTGTGTGTATTTTGTGACCATTTTACCCTTACTTTTTTAAAATTTCGAAGGGTAAAATGATCATTTTACATGGCAAAATAGTCACAAAATACACACAATGATCGAAATTTAAAAGTTCAGTACACACAATAAGAAAGAAAAAAGTTCAATACACACAACCACAAAAAGTGACAAGTACGATGCATTTTTTTGTTATTATCCCGCTAGTTTACCCTTTTCTTGTGGTACTAAATTGATGAAGTGGCGGCATTATAAATACGGCCAGATTGAATATCCCAAAGACTAGTTTACCCTTTTCTTCCTCTTAATTTCCAAAACTACCCATCAATATGCGAGTCACACTTGTAGCATACAAACTTAAAGGTGGAGCTCAAGCATGATAAAAGAGTTCGTAAATCATGCAGGGACAACACGAAAAGCTTCAAATTACTATCTGAAGATGAATGAAGCGTGAGTTGCATCAACGGTTCCTTTCACGTAATCATGATCAGATTCTCCAAACTTTGCTCAAAGAGATCGAACCGTGGAGGTTTATTTATACTACCGTGTTCCATCGGTTGTCATCCTGGAATGACTTATCAAGTGCAAAAAATTGACATGGTACATCAATGGACAGCGACCAGCAATCCAATTATTAATATCTCGTCCTTGTTTACACATTAAATGACACCACCAACTTAGCGATTTGGGAGATGTAGCTGGACTTTACTTCCCTTTAACCAAACAGTGTCACCTGAGCAACAACTACCCCACAGTAGCCAACACACCATGAAACCATGAACTAACACAGCTAAACATCAGCTGGTAAGTCTACCAATTTGTATGTACGCCCTATATCCATTTAGTGGTTCAAATGTGGAATGGAAGGTCCACAATCAAGTGATTTTGTAGGCTGTTGGAGGGATTTACACAGAAGACGGGGATGATGTGAGGGATGTCCAACCCAATCATGTTGTCATTAGACCTATCATGATGGCTCCTAAACTAATAGAGCCATCAATTAGCATCATCAAGATAACCGTAATACCTGACAAGATGGAATTATAGAGGTTGCTGGATGGATAAAATCAAATCAAGGTGTGAGGATAGCATGGTCTTGAAAACCGGACATGACAGTTCAATTACTTTGTACATCTCAATTTGGTTGGTCAAAGCAGGGATAGATCAAGGCAAATAAGAGCAAACTGCTTGCCTATGAAAGGCTAATAAAGACAAGATGCTTTTACAGATGCCCTCTTCTTCCTTGGCAAATATTCTTGCATGAGCCCGCCAAAAATATATATATATATTTTTATTGATTCAAAATAAGCCAACAGTATTTTCAAACCTTACTAACTTATTTTCTCCTATACATATTTAAATCTACGGTTAAATTTTGAACATCAATGCTTAATCATATGAATTTATTGGTAAAGAAATATATGTGTGAGTTAGACCACCAACAATGCATTATGTCATGAGTTATAAAACAATAATTTAATAGGTATGAGAAGATGTAGACTTTCTTAGTTTTTGGTGTTTATTTCTTTTTCAAAACAATTACAATCGCATCCGCTTTTGGAGACCAATTAAACCACTTCAAACTCCAGCCTGGTTTTCAAAACATTGTTAGATAGGGCAAGGTTTGTCAAACTATAAGCAAGTACAAAAATGAGGTCTTGTTAGATATAATCGGCATAAATGCTCATATTATCTTAAAAATCCATGAGCATATATTTTCTTAAAACCCACCAAGGGTGAAAACACGTATACTTTCTAGCATGGTGGTCTTCATATAGTTTTTGTGCCCTTGGCGCACAATCCCAAAGTTACAAGCTTAACAAGGAGTGGGGGAATACTCCCACAAGGATAAAAGGTGCTAGCTAACGTGATAAAAAGATGAAGTTATTAAATGTCAAGTATCCCGAAGGAGATATTTAAGTTTGGAGACAATTTTTCCTCAAGAAGAGAGAATGTCGAAAAGATTGCCTGATTAAAAGAAACCCTCTATTGGGAATATCACTGGTAGAATAGCAAGTCTACCCTAGGGAAGGGTTGTGAGTGTCTACATCATACCTCCCCATACCCCGCATCAGAGGGATTGGGTATGTTGTTGTTGAGAATAGCAAGTCTACCATTTTTGAAAGCCATATTACTATTTCAACTTATCTCATTAACTTTATTGTGTAAGTATTAGAATTTTCATCAAAATATCTTAGAATTTATTACTCAGGAATCATCTTCATTGGCTAAGTTTCATATTATGTAAATACTATCGTGCAGTTAGATGCATATCAATAACATTACTGTTATTTTACTATATACATAGAGGTCAAGTTTCTAGGTTTTTCTATTATGTTTTTCTAATCAACCAAATTTATAGTAGAATAAGAGTGATACTGCAATGATATGTATTCTAATATTAATATCAATCAAACTAAAAGATAGTTTCTACATTGAGAATACTAAGTTAACGAAGTCCTAATGATAAATCCAATCCTAAGAGAGAACTAATAAAAATTCTAATGCATATCTAATAAAATACAGGGAGGTTAGGGAATGAAAATCGCAGAAAAATATTTAAAAACAAATAAATAACGCTACTTTTTATGAACAATAAAACTGATGAACATAGGAAATTGTGATGAACACAGAAAAAGTTGTGAAAGAAATACTCATTTTTTCATAATTTTTCAACGATTCTTAATGATTTTCTATCCCTCTTTGTTGTGAGAATTTCAGACTTTTTGAACAACTAAATTTTTTCGGTTTATTCATCGAAGACACGTGACCCTGCTCCTTCCTTTTCAGACCTTTTAGGAATTGGATTCTTTTTATAAGATCCTAACTCATATGTCATATGTTACAATGATTTAATCTTTACCTTAAATGTTATTCATCCATTATGTGACGAACACTTTATTTTTGTTCATACATCAAGTTAGTAACGCTTGTAAGCTAAGTTGCCTAGATCATGCATCATTACACCAAATTGATAACTATGAATATAACATGTTCTTAGAACTTAGAGCGGCAAAATACATAGAGATTTCAATATTAAACTAATCCCTTTGTTCATTATCATCATCATCACAGATAAGTTGAAGAATTAATTATGTCTAAAAGTTCATTTTATGGTGTTTATTGAAGACCAATGTAAACATTTGATAGTCAAACAAGTATTTAAACCCTGTGACAAATCAAACGATGAAATTTTGATGGTACAAAACAAACAGACAGATAGTGTATAAATAATTTGACTTACAGGTGTGATCACCATACTGTAGCGAGACCAGATTATCCCGGTGGCTGTTACAGCTGCAAATAAAATATAAGAGGTTAAAGATCGAGCCAGCTGTGGTATAGGATTCCTCCTTCACTTTATATAATTTTAATCCTAATACTTTCCAAAATCAAATCACCAAACATTTTTTAATTTTTTTCGCTCAAAAATATATTTGTCCTGAAGTCTTATATAATTAGATGCAGTAATCAATTCTTACAGCCAAGACATACAGCTTTTAGTCAATTCTGAAATAAAAAAGTAACCCGCTCTACTCTTACAGTACAATGCGAAGCCTTTTTTGGGGAAGGAGCGTGATAATAGAGAGAGCAACCTAAACAAATGTAAGGAATAAAAAATATATTTGCAATGAGAAAAGTTACCAAATTGTTGCGGGTATGAAAGTTTCTCTGGTGGCTTGGCAAAGTCTGCAATATTAGCGATGCTAATGCCCCACTTAAAAGTTGGAGCCCAGAAATGAACTGCAAGAATTAAAATAAAATAAAATAATGTATAGAGATGGTCAGTAATTTACTAATATTATTTACAATTATATAAGAAGTTCAAATTATGACTTCTCTTTCCAAGACCAATTTAAAGGTTTAGGTGAAAACAAAGTAACCAAAAGTATGATAGCCCTCGGTGTGAATCTCACAAGGTCAAGCAGAGACCATAACAGAACCTACTTATGTAGAGTATTTTGGGGTTTTGGCTATAACATATTAAAACAACATATCTTCATGAGTTCATGTATAGCACATCGACTTCAAAAAGCCTAAACATTAGGTATGTTTTAGACTTTTAATATAACTAATAGATCCAATATCGTTCTTCCCGTTATCTCCCTTATATATCCTTACGGGATATCAATGACTGGATAAAGGAATAGATTATGTGACAGTCATTCAAAGCATATGCATTTTATGGCTTCTCACTGTATGTTGGGTATGGAATCTGATTTAATCTGTTAAAGTGTATTTTACATTTTTACTACAAATCCTATGTAAGAGCATAGTTATAAAAGTTCTGACCACCAAGACAGTCAAGAAATCAATGACAAGCCATGAACCAAATCACAAAAATGTATAGCATTTATATATCCCCACTCAATAACAAGGCATATCAACAAATAATATTCCCCTTGACCTCTATCGAACTTGAACATTTGTTTAGATGTTTTGCATTAAATTCCTAACATAATGTCCTTGAAGAATCAGCTAATATAGACCCTCTTAACAGCATACTCTCTTAGGTCTCCCTTAGTTACACTTTCACTCAGTATTTTCCAATTTTATAATCTTTAGCTATTCCTTGGGAGTCTCAAACTTAACTTCTTTTTGGTTTACACGTCACAAACTTTATAATTCATTTTTGGGTTATGGTACAGAAAAGTTACTAAAGTTTACAAAAAATTTGTCCTAAGGTAATATAGTTTCATTTTGGTCATTCAGGTTACTAAACTTTCGTAAGCATACACTTGAAAATTCGGTGTTAGTCCGAGTAACTTGGATGTATATTTTTGATAAGTCCAAGAACTCGAGTGAACAAAATTCAAAGTTCAATAACCGAAGATTCACTTTTATAAGTTCGCCACACGAGTGAACAAAGTTTCAAAGTTCAGTAACGTGGATGAACAAAATGAAACTATATTACCTTAGGACAAATTTTTTGTAAACTTTAGTAACTTTTGTGTACCATAACCCTTCATTTTTCAGCTTCTTCTCGAAAAATAACTCTGTTCATCACTTGATTCACTTCGCATTAATATCTAAACTAGAACCAACTGAGGTATACCAAAAAAGTATAAAAGAAACACCCTTTGAAGTTTACTTTCATTTCTGAGTTCTGACAATCAAACATATTAATTTTCAACTCCAAAGTTCTCATGGCTAGATACTAAATACCTCCACACAAAAACTGAAACACCCAACAGAGCTTACTAATATAACAGCACAACTAAACATTTCTCTCGCAAAGAGATACCATAACCAATAGATGGCCTCTCCCTATACGTTGGGTATGAAATCTGGTTTGATCTGTAACGAGGCTTTTTAGTTCATAAGTCCTTTGTAAGGGCATAGTTACAACAGTTCTGACCACCAAAACAGCATAAAGAAAAACGACAAACCTCCTCTAACAAATCGTACTATTAAACATGAAATCACACATATAGCAAGCTAATTATATTCCTTATAACTTATGTCCTAAAATAACAAGTCTTTTTCATCACCAAATATAAAACGAATAGTTGTTATCTTTTGGCTTTGTAGCTGCCAAATCTGTAATCTGTATCTATTCCTTTAACCTCTATAACATAAATTCCTTTCATACATCATAAACTTTTTTTACGCATTTATCAGCTTCTTCTCTAGATAAACAAACTATGTCCATCACTTCAGATCAATACCTAAATTCGAACTAATAAAATACGCCATATAGAGTACCAAAACAACCCTCTCAAGTTCATTCCCATTTCTTAAAACTCCCTCACTTCGCAAAAGGAGCTACAATTTGACAATCAAACATGTTAATTTTCAGCTCCTAAATTTACTAACATAACCAATATCCATTTCGCATAAACTCAATATACCAACTTTGACTTGAAAAAGTCAAACTTGTACCACATAACCAAAAACCCAATTCACAATCACAATAAATCACCTAAAAATCCAATCTTTTTACACAACCCAACAATCCAAAAACCAAATCATCAGTCTTAGCAAATACCCACAAATGTTCCATAAAGAACAAACACTAAATTTACATAAAAAAAAATCCATTTAAATAAATTGAAAAAAAAAAAAAAAAAAAAAAAAAAAAGAAGCTTTGAAAGGGTATAAGAAGTAACTGGTTTTGGGTCCAGCAGGGTGATTCCAAAGAGCTTGTAGCTTTGATGTCGCCATCTATACTTTCTCTCTCTAGAATATATGTATGACACGACAGAAGACCGAAATGTGTTTTGAAGGAACAGGATCAATGTTACACTATGGTAGGTCTATGAGGTTTGTTATTGTACATGCGTTACCATTTTAGCAACCATGTTCCCTCGTTAAGATTCTTATCTTACATATCCACGTCAGCGTTTCGTAGACTTTGGCTTTTGACTTTACAAAACATTTCATTTAGACATACTTGAGTTTTCGAATGAGTCGAACAATGTTCACAAGTATTGTGCGGGACTTGACCAAATAACTTCTCATATTTCCAGCAAACAAATGATTGTATTGTAGCAAACAAATAATTGTACGAGAAGATATGACATTTCTTCGTTAGTGTATTTTTGCAATTCGTCAATTAGCATATTGCATCGTTTCAGATTCTTTAAACGAATATCTACAAATTAATGATAAAACTTTGCGTGATAGTCTTATTGTTTTCTAGTGACGGTTGTCGAAGCATTTTTCTGTCAGGCCGGTCTTGATGGCTTGCTCGTGCCATTCTTCCTTGTCCCGAGCTTTGAAGTATGCTACAAACATAAAAGAACCCGTTAGAGTAGGAGTCCCGGTACCGGTTTCTAACCACCCTCCGACGATCAAGTAAGCACCTCGTAGGTAGAGGATTTAACATAGGTATAAGTATGCAATGTATGGTATTGTGTTGTATGATGTGTTGAGATATGTTGTTTCGCGATATGTCAGATGTGGTCTTATTTTGTATGAGAGAGAGGATTGGTAATATATATATATATATATATATATATATATATATATATATATATATATATATATATATATATATATATATATATATATATATATATATATATATATATATATATATATATATATATATATATATATATATAGAGAGATAATAGAACATGTGCATGAGTATAACATATGTCCTCTTTATATAGGTGGATTTCTTTGTCCTTATCCAGTGATAGCGACATACTTAGGCGGGAGACATTTAGGCGGGAAACAACTAGGCGGGAAATATTTAGGCGGGAAACTAGGCGGGAACATTTAGGCGGGAAGCATTCCTTCGTCTAGGGTAATTCGGCATAGGCCATTCGGCCGTATACGTCGACATGTCCCCCCAGTATTGTACTATTGGTTGAAGACCGATGGTGCAATACTTAGAGAATGTCTTTGCGCCTTTCGGCACATGTCGTTTGGACAAGTGTTGTATCTGCCTCTCGGCACATGTCTTTCGGACACATACGTCAACATGTCCTTCCAGTATAGTATTATTGACCAATGGTCAATGATGCTATACTTAAATTTTGTCTTGTCTTCATATATACATTTTTCATGATTCTTTCCGAACGGCTGTGGACCACCAGCAAAGTGCATTGTTGGTCGGAGGCTGAAAGCCATACATGTCTTCTTCCTCCTCCTTTTGTTTATACTTGTGCGAGATATCATGTATCCCTTTTTGAGTTGTTTAATTAATGACATCCGGCTCTTCCGGGATAGAGTAATGACGTCCTTGGTACCCTGTATCTTCGGAGTATAATTATGCCCGTAAGTAAATATACCCCGGCCTTCCCCAGTGACTTAGCACTTTTTGGGGTAATGTTTAGCCTGTTGGTAAATATACCTCGGCTCATCCACAAGGCCGCCACGCTTTCGGGGTACAATATGCCTTTTGGGTGAATACACCTAGGCTCATCCCTAATGGCTTAGCATTTTCGGGGGTAATGTTTCGCCTTTCGGTTGGTGTACCTTGGCCTTCCCTAGTGACTTGGCACTTTTGGGGGTAATGTTTCGTCTGTTGGTAAATATACCTCGGCTCATCCCTAGTGACTTGGCACTTTCGGGGGTAAATTATGCCTTGTTGGCAAGACATTGACTACATGAATCAGCCAAAGGTAGCTAATCTGTGTAGGAGTCATTATGATGGTATGTCTTATTTCTTGTAACTGTTATGCATGTGGAACCTCATACAATTATCCCTGCAAAGTGTAACATGAAAGCTATTGCGCTTTTTTGTGTTAGATATGATAAACACAACATTTCGTTTTCATTAAAACAATAATTAGGTCGCAGCAGGACGGCAACAACCTATAAACGTATTATATCATTATACTCCCCCGAGTTCAACGGTGCTAATGCTTGTTAGTATCATTGAACTTAAATAGAACAAAGTATTAGATGACATGATAAACAATTAATAACAAGATTGCTCCTAGATGTTTAAATATCAGACATGTGATGATTTCTCATACTTAATGGTCGGGTGTGAATTACCGCATGTGCAACATTGTTTCATGCTCCTCCTTCGTCAAATTAATTTGACATTATGAGTGGACCAATATGAACTACTATCGTTTTGGTAGCCACGCCTCATATACTATATATATATATATATATATATATATATATATATATATATATATATATATATATATATATATATATATATATATATATATATATATATATATATATATATATATATATATATATATATATATATATATATATATATATATATATATATATTAATGGCCTCGCCGATCCTCACGAATTGCTCCGGTCAAAGTTTTACCTTAATAATATGTATGAAATTAGCCTAAAATAGGTTTCTTAAATATGTGAATACAACCACCTCCAACCATATGTTAGTTAACAAAAGTGTTGAATAGTAGTGGCAAAGACTTATTTTGTTCAGTAAAAGATGTAAGGGTTTAACCTTTTCCACAAAACGAATACTTAAGCTTACGACAAGTTTCCTTCACACAAATAATTTTTTTTCATTTACCCCTCACGTGGACACCGATCACATAAATGAATTAACCGCTTTCTGATCCCCTTTTTAAGAAGGTCTTCTTTTTCATCCTCAAAACCTTGTCCACCTTTCCTAATTGTTATAAAATCCTAATATAAAATGGACCTGGAAATTTGTTCCACAAACAAACGCGATCCGAAGGTCAGATTTTGAGGCTTTGATGATCGTCGTTCAGGAAACAAAACCGGAAAGCTGGAATGGAAGGAAGTAAGAGACCGAAGGTCATGGTGATCCGGTAGATATCTTCGGTCGGTGATACGTTAGGGTGATCGTTTAATTTCTTCAACTTTGGGATCATTGGGAATGAAAAGTATTAACCAAATTTTAATCATTCTTTACAAACTTAGTTATTCTCTTGAAGCATCATCCGAAGTAAGGTGCTTAGACGAAGCCGAAGGGCGCGTATACAAAGATAAAAATATAATAGATGAAAACCAAATTGATTAAGAGGTCGCACTTTGATGGCCGTTGGTTTTTACTTGGTGAACCATAGCTTGGTGCTTTATAATTATGCCGTGATTTTCATTCATCCGTAATTCCGTGAGCTGGCCGCAACAATGGTGTGATGGAGCAAAAAAGATGGAGAATGTTATAGAAGTGAAGCAGAATGGATCAAAGTGTAGGACGTTGGAGGTCAAGTGACCGAAGCAGCATCCAAATTGTCGAATGGCCATAATATCAATCAAAGGCATTTGTATAAGGTTGAGCCGAAGTTATTATGATGAACTCCGAAGGTCATGCTCGAAGCTTTAAAGGTGAGAAAGTGACGATTCTATCTCTAAGTTAAGATGATGAGCTGGGGTATGGATTCCGATGATGAGAGCTTTAAAACACGGTACCTGCAGGGACCGGAGCTCATGAGGGCTACTACCCATCCATAGGAGACAAAAGTTCATCTAACCACCGGAGACAAAGGTTCATCGAGACCCAAAAATTGACAGTCACACCATGGTTCAGAAGATAAAGTTGGAAGTTAAATCGAGTTAGTATTTTTGTCGGACGTTTATTTGAGAACCGGAGCAGCTCAAAAGTAGCAGTACGATACGTAAAGTTTTGCGTCTACCCATAAACGTTGGAGGAAAAGAGAACGAAGATCCATCCGGCTGTGCGGGATAAATAGGTTTCATTGCCTCAATCTTTCGGTCTTGTATGTTGGTGGGATGATGAGTAGCAAGTGAACTCAAGACCCTGAATGATTGTTCGACTTTTATCACTGTAAAGTTGGATGATTATTGTATAAACGTAATTTATGTAATCAAAAAATACCGAAGGTCGAGGAAAGGGTCACATACGCCGAAGGTCATAGGTGTCGAAGGTCTGAGTAAATGTGTTAACACAAAAGTTAAACAAAAAACTAAAGAATGCTACCTGGTCACATACTCATATTAGTGGGCATTTCCTCTTAGCCCAACCGAATGTGCAAATGTATTAACGTAAAAGTGACGTGGGTTAAAGCTCAAATCATAGGATTGTTATGGGTATATAACGAAGTTTATAAGGCCGAACGGAGGTCAACTAACTAGAAGACCAAAAATTAACTGATGGACCTCCAAGGCTGGTTGTTGCGGTCATACGTTAAATGTGCATAAGGTCATCCAAAGGATTCTCGAAAAAGGTAAGAAAGTATTAAACCGCAACATACATGTTCAAAAATAGCCCGTATTATTTATAAGATTATTTATTTATGTATACGTTATTTATCAATGCTTTGGAGGGTTTTTAAGCGCGACACGAAGAGGTCGGCCAAAAATTTAGCGCGAGACTTCTGAGCTCAAACATGTTTCTGTAGCCATGAAGATGAAATGCGTATTGCTTCTTCGGGTGTAGCTGGGAAGACGAAGTTTGTTGCTTCTTCGGATATGGGGTTGTGTAGTTCGGATTATGCGTCTTTTATTTTTGTTTGTTGTTTTCATATATATAATCGTATTTAGGAAGATTACTACGTAGTACCATATGTTAAGAAATTAAACAAATGTTGATGTTGTGGAGTATATAAAATTCAAGGATGCATGCATTTGCCCTTTGACCATCTCCATCCCACGTGACTTGCAGGAGCGAGTATTAATTATCTTCGGTAGCATTAATATAAATTTGTTTTACCGATGAAAGAATGTGGGTGGGAAAGGGTTATCGTTTTTTCACTATCCGTTAAATCATATTCATGACCCACGGATCTTTATAAGACTGTTGGAGTGTCATCAACAAGTTTGTTCAGTGTCGGCATAAAAATGTTTGTGGCATGGAAAGTAAGATGTCAGTCTCATGCTATAAAAAATATTTGATCATAGACTTAATATATATAAAGAGTTATATGATAACCTTGACGTTAAGTTGCGTATGGCCGAGTAATCTCCAGGCAAGTGTATGTGACCTTCGGATAGATTATTGATAAATTTACTACTGTATAACTTTATATTAAAAAGGTTACCAATAAACTAGATATCTATTTATTTTAAATAATTTCTCCCACTTGTGTGAAAAAATCGATGAGCTGGTGGCTTTAATGGACAGACACATGTATCTTCTATTGGTTGATTATTGGTTATATTTGACACCATATAAATTATAGACTTATGCGTAGCACTTGTACCCAGTGTAGCCTAAAATATATGATAAAAGAATAAAATGAGGAAACGTACTAAAGTATTGAACTCTTGGTCCAATGGTTAGGTCGCCTGTTTCTTGCAAGATCCATTTTTGCATATCTTCATCCCTCATTCCGAAGGGTAGATGGAGGGCATAATATCGAATGAGATCACACCGAACAACCCCATACATGTCTTCCATACTAGTACTTTAATGATGGAAGAACAACCTACAGGTTACTCCGGCCTATCTTCTTCATCCCTCATCCCGAAGGGTAAATGGAGGGCAAAATACCGAAGGAGATAACACCGAACGACCCCGTACATGTCATCCCTACCAGTCCTTATATGATGGAAGAACCACCTTATATTAAGAGCATCATACTATCCCAAAGGGTTGCAGGAGATTATCAATATCCTCTTATGGGATGATGGACGAACCACCTCCGGTTGGAGTCATACCGAAGGGAAGATGGAGGACGAACCACCTCCGGATGGTGGACGAACCACCTCCGAAGCAGTAAGTTTGAAACGAGACCTATCATTCTTAGCTCCGGTAGAGTGAATGACGGCTCCCACGGATGACGCCAAATGTCGAAGCATTTTTCTGTCAGGCCGGTCTTGATGGCTTGCTCGTGCCATTCTTCCTTGTACCGAGCTTTGAAGTATGCTACAAACATAAAAGAACCCGTTAAAGGAGTCCCGAGGCCGAAGCCCCGGAAACCACCCTTCGACGGTCAAGTCAGCACCTCGTAGGTAGAGGATTTAACATAGGTATAAGTATGCAATGTACGGTATTGTGTTGTATGGTGTGTTGAGATATGTTGTATGTGGTGCTATTTTGTATGAGAGAGAGGGATAGGTAGCGATATATATATATATATATATATATATATATATATATATATATATATATATATATATATATATATATATATATGTATTCTATATATATATATATATATAATATATATATGTACTTTACTGACTAATATTAAATACTATTTTTGACCAATAAGAACCATTGAATATTTGATCAATGGCTATTATTAATTTTGATTTTAATATAATTAAATTCAAAAATCAAACCATTATCTATAAAGCTGAAAGGGTAATTCTGGTATTTAATACTAACCCTAAATTAGTGCCACCACCAACCATTTATCCTCACAAAACTAATTAACTGCCTCTCAAAATCTCATATGTCGCCTTTTTCTCTCTCACTTCTCAAAACCTAATTAACATTTATCATTCCCACAACAATATTCATTATAAAAAAAAAATCCAAAGATCAGACCAAAATGATCTTCATCACCAACTCAAAGATTAGACCACAATGACTACATCTTCAACCTTATCAAACATCCATCATATCTTCATCACCAAAAAGAATCTTAAAGGTTATTGAATTGTTTATTTTTCTCATTTAATTCTCACGGCCGACACTTCAAGATCTGAAAATACCATATTAATCGTATGAAATAAACAAGTATAACAGTTGGTGATGGGGCGCTCGTGGTGGTCGCATGAAGTGGCCGTCGGATTGTGATTTGTCTTTCTGACTTGGTGCGCCTCCTGTCATGGTGGATCTAGATCAGATTTAAAAAACCAGGTTTGTCAAATTTTTTAATTGTTTGGAATAGATTTGATATTGTCATTTACATTATAAGGAAAATTGGTGCCATTTACATTATAGGATTAAAGAGCACGTTTGTTAACTTGTCTTCTTTTTTTCTTTTTTTTTTAAATTTTTTTTCTATTATTTTTTTTTGAAAGTGATTTTAAGGAAAATAAAATGATTGAAATTTTGAGTTATTGAACAGAGTGTATGGAGATAGACTTTGGAACTTAGAGATGCTTTAGTTATTCCCTAGATTTGTGTTTCAAAGGCTCATAGCAGGTGATGGTCCACAAAAAGATTGCAAAAAATTAAGGATTTTCTTTATTTTCAATTGACAAACTTAGACTAAATATGTCAACATTCTTGGTGTGATTTGGTATAACTGTTTAATCTTTGCAAAGTAGTGCATTTAGTTTCTTTGCACAAATTGGACCCACGCAATTTTGATTCATATCATCTTTAAAAAACAATTCGTTAAGGCCCTATATACATTTATAAGGTTAAATTATATAAACTAATAGACCAGACACTGGTCTGCTATGTGCAAAAGGGGTACACACCAAACGAGTCGTTTCGGGTCAATTTGAGCTACTGGTTATTGCCACGTTTGTTAAAGTGCTTCAACTTGTTATTATTACTTAAAATTTTTCCTTATTATCATTTATTATGCTACTTTGTTAGGTTTTTAGTTGGTATAAAAAATCAATGAAATAATGTGCATATGTGTTTTAAGGTTAACATATAATTCATTGATTGGTGCATATATGTTTCATGGCACATATAAAATTAATAAAAATGGGTGCATATGTGTTTTAACCTTGATACATATATATGTTTTAATTTGTGCATATGTGTTTACATTTGTGCATATGTACATTCTAGTTGTTTGAATGTGCGTATCGAAATTGATTATGTGGTATAAAAAAGTTATACTTAGGGGGTGTTTGTTTTGGCTTATATAGCGGGCTTATGGCTTATTTTGTTTTAGGCTTATGTTTCATAAGCTCATTTTTTGTGGCTTAATTTGAAACTTTTCATCTTATATGAGTTCGTTATGACATAATAACTTATATAAGCCGAAAAGTTTTGAAATAAGCCATGAAAAGTGAGCTTATGAAACAGTAGTCTAAAACTATAGAAGCCGAAACAAACACCCCCGATGATAATTAACTGTAATAGAGCAACATATAGGAAATGGTGTTTTGTTGTGCTTTAGCTATTGAAATTTGTAACAGTTAAAGTAGTAGATGCTTTCATGTTTTGAAACATCTAATTATATGAACTAGCGACCAAAATAGACATTGTGAGAGTCTTCTTGTACTCGTCAAATAGGAGTAAAATTCACCGTGATTAGTATAAAATAAAGTGTAAATAGGTAATATCATTTCATTTATTGATAACAAGCTTTGTTGCAACTGCTATTCAAATTTAATATGTTATCTTAGTTATAATGTTAAAAAAAGTTTATATAATTTGTCATTGTTTAGAAATGTGCATATATGTTATGTTAGTTGTAATGTTCAAAAAAAGTTTGCATAATTTGATATAACTAAAGGGTGCATATGTGTTTTGTGGCCGGTATAAAATCAATGAAAGTGGTATGCATATATGTTTTAACTTGTGCGTATGTGTTTAGATTGTACATATGTACATTCTAGCTGTTCACAATAAAAATAATAACAACTTTTTATAATTTCAGGTATTGGACATGTTTGATAATGATGAGGAAAAGACCACATATGGTTTTAACAAGTATATCATTTCCAAAGAAAAACCGATCATGATAAAGATGTAAAGACACAAGTGCGGAATGAGATACAAGTGCATTAGCGAACGTGAATACACGTACATAAAAAAGTCTCGAGTGGTTAATAAGGAGAAAAACATGTACAAAAATTTCGTTAGTGCACAAATGTTTAATCAATAAATTGTATTTATATTCTTTTAGAAATGTGTATTTGAGTTGTACTTCATATTTTCCGTAATTTATCCATAATATTTATGTTCTTGGTTTAAAATTTTGGATTTTAAAATAATTGTACGATAGAAACATATGTGCAATTATATTCTTTAGATTAACACATTAGAAGTATAAATAATTGTACATTATAAAAGTATCTAAAACATTTTTTTTATAAAAACACATATGCACCTATTTAAATAAAACAACATGTATGCTAAAAAAATTATAAAACCAAAAAAAAAAAAAAAAAAATCAAAATTTAAGAGATTTAAAAACGTTTTTAAATAAAAAAATTAAAAGAAAGTCAAAAGTGTTTTACCATTATACCCTTTTCAAATAAATAAAAACTTTAACAATACTAAATTTTGATTGGTTTAAAGGAGTAATCAGTAAAATCAGATCTAAAATGAATCTCGTATATAACGCCTATATATATATATATATATATATATATATATATATATATATATATATATATATATATATATATATATATATATATAAAATTTATATAGAGAGGAAGTAGAGATAATATGTCACACCCCAAAATACGTGTTTTGCGTGAATGGAATTCACGGGGATGACCGCCATAGCATCATAGTTCTGAGTTATATTGAACGACCTAAAGTGTCGTTTGAAAAGCACATCGCTTGATATATTAAAACATTCGAGTTACAAAAGATAGGTCCCAAAAGGTAGTCAACATTTGCGGAAATAAATTTGTTACAATCCAAACGATGTTTTAAAGTGCATAAACCCATGTGAGATGCGTCGTCACGCGACTCTATGATAACTCCTTGTGTATGCCATAAAGTATATGCCTTAGATACCGAAAATACATTGCTAAAAGTGTCAACACAAAGGTTGAGTGAGTTCATAGAGTTTATGTAAATGTTTTATACGACCACCACAAGTATAAGTTATGTATGACAAATATGCCACATAAAATGATACAATTGATATAAGCACATGACAATCGGCTAGGCGATCATGATGTTCGCCCCAACAGAGTGTTTTGCCAAACAACTCAAATAATGAAATTAAATGAAATGCATCCGTTTGACCAGTTGGGACCACCAACCCAGATGGAAGAGTCACCCTCAATAGATTTATTCACTCACCCTCGCTTCTTCCGGAATTAACGGTTCATGATTATGAATTGGGGACATTCAATTGGCAATGAGGTAACTTAAGCAATGTAGTGAATTTGAATATACTTGGGCTCGTAATAAAATGATGTGCAGTTTATTCTCCCCCGTAGGTTTGAAATAAAGTATAAACTTGAATAAAACGGGGCTATGAAAACTCACTTGATACAATGATTATGATGGCAAAAGTGGATACACTGAAATGAGGCGCAAGCTCTAACCGCGACTTATGATGAATGATATGATCTAATATAAGTCATGATGTAATGTTATGCATGCAACTCATATGATATCCATACCACCTGTGTATTTGAAAATAATGTTTATCGTCGAAAAATAAGTTTATAACGTCTTAACAAGTTATAAATTACTTTATAAGTATTTACGTTGAAATGATATCCTACGATAGTCATTTAGTGATTTATTATGAAGTTATAGTTTTTCGTCGCAAAATAATACACTTGGACAATTCATGAAAATGACCAATTTTTGAGCGATCAATATTCATTATACCTCCGTTTGACAAACGGTTAAACATTTTGGAATATAGAATAGGCGAACTCAATTTTACTAGAAGACATCGTTTTCTCAAAAGCATTCTATCGATGTGAAAACGACTCAAACACGGTTACTAGCGACAACCATTTTGACTAATAGAAAATATATAAGTGTTATACTTGTACAAAATAGTTACGATATCCTTATTTAAAACGTATAACTTAGTCGCTATAAGTCCGTTTTCTACGTTTTATATATCCTTAGCTTCGTGTTAATGTATACTAATATATTTTTGATAAATTGACTCATTTAGACAATGTTTAAAACTCATTTTTGACCTATTAAAATTTTTGGACAGCATGCAGTTTTTCATAAATATAGTTTTTGCCGCTAAACTTGAAAATAGCGTATCTCCTTCGTTATAAATCCGTTTTAACCCGTTCAAGCGACCACGGTTTCATTTTAAAGTATATTTTCTGAATATCTAGCCCAAAATAATTTATAACCTGTCGAATTTTCCAGATTTTACAAAAATGATCAGACCACTATTTAATGTTATCGAAAATGGTTTTTCTTGCGTAATACTTGTTTCAATCACTTCAAATCAACACCAAATCTATTCTAAACCTACCATACACCTTCTTAGGGTGTCATAGGTTCCTAAACATGATCAATAATGATATATTTCAAGGGATTAATTATAGGATGATTATAACTTGTAATATGTACCAAAAACAATAAAAAGTGGTATAGATACACATGAAACTTGCATGTTTTCTTACTAGAATGATGAAATAACTTAAGTATGAATATGAAAGAGTAATAAAGATCATGAAATGCTTACTAGTATGATGATGAGGTTTATGGAACTAGGTTTCCTAAATACTCCTAGGTTTTTATTTCAAAACCTAAATAGAAGTAATCTAGTGTTTATAAAATTACTTGATCCTTGAAAATCTTTTGATTCTTGCTTGTTTTTTGTCTTGGCCGAATTCCAACAAAGAGAGAAGAAAGTTTTGAGTAGTTTTCACCTTATGATATGTGCTTGTATGTGTATTTGATTAGGATAATAATTGGTATCTTGGTAAATATCTAACATATAATGTATAGGTGTACACTTAGCTAAGATTTTTACAAAATAAAAGGTGAGTCATGGGGGAAGGTCGGCCAAGGTTAGGATAGGAATGGATTGGATGAGTGTTAAGTAAAAGTATTATTTGTTAAGTATTATGTGTAGTTTGTAAATATAATTAAGTATTTAGTGTAGCGTTAACTAGAAATCGATTTTTACTGAACAAATAAAATATATCGAAGTCATAAAAATTATAAAAATACATTTCTCTCAAGAATTGAGTGAATAAATAATTATCGAGTTAAATTTACAAAAACCGTCGTATATATATATATAACAATTTATATACAAAATAAATTCAAAACATCGTGTAACCTAATAATATATTTTTTATAGTCTTAAAATGAGTATAAAAATATATTAAGAAATTTTTTGGAAGTGTCGGATCAATTATTCAAAATAAATGATTACGCGATAGCGTTTATTTAATAGGAAAAATATACGTTTATGAAATATGTAAACCCATGCATGAACTAATATGAGAATGATATTACTGATGATATGTAGACTAACTATAGTCTATATGAAATGTCCTCAATGATTTTCCATGAATACGCAGCTTAACCCTCAAGGTTACGCGTATTTGATACTCGTAAACCTAGTTTACGAAAAATAATAAATAATGAATCATGAATAGTGATTTTTCTCCGGGAATGAATAGTGTTTCGTAAATAGTAAAATTTTGAAATACCCTTTCAAAATATCAAATCGGATTCAAAAACGATGAATAGTAAAACGATGAATAGTAACGGTGAATAGTAAATTCCGAGATGAATAGTGAAATTTTCAAAGTTTGATAAATGACACGAATTACGAGTTGTCACATTCGCCACCCAAAAGGAATTCACCACAATTCAGTTCATGTTGGTTTCTACGGTGTTATTTGTGAAAATGTGAGGATATTTGAGTCGCATCGGGTCTTCTCGCGTTTTTTGAATCGTACCACGCCTTTCCAAGGCGAGACTTTCAACATAACTCTGTTGGCAACTTGAAATTCTAATGGTTTGTGACTTATGGAACATATTTCTAATATTTTGCGTCGTATATCGACGTAGCTTTTCTATCTATTTGTTGTTGCTTGTAACTGATTCTTGATCGATACGATTTCTTTGTTGTTTCATGAATAAGTTACGGACTAGTGAGTTGGGCTTTCCTATATTTGGCCCGTAAATAAGTGATTGACATTTCAACCATGAAGTGCCTCAATTGGTGCAGTAAATATGTTCATGTGATAACTATTGTTATAAGGGAATTTGTTCGATGAAGAATGATTTGCCTAATCATTTTCAGAAACAATCACATATGCTTTGAGCATATCTTCTAATGTTTGAATTGTTCTCTCATTCTGACCATTGAGCTAAGGATAATAGGCGGTACTCATGTCCCAGTAGGTTCCATGGGAATCTTGAAATGATTCTCAGAAGTCTAAGGTGAATCGGCTACCTTACATTAGGTATAATTGAAATTGACACCACGTGTCTCATGACAAATTCCAAAATGTCAAGTCTGTCGAAAAGGACATTATTGAAAAGAATAGATTATGGGTAACAGTTGCGATTCCTCGCGTTTCTAGTTCTAGCGAATGTCATGACTTGAGTCTTCCTTGCCTAAGGTGCTTAGTCTCCATTACTATAATGTTTATTGCTTGATGGCGTCTCTATTAATTTCTCTTATCGAAATAATTTCACGCTCTATGTTGTCAAGTCACAAAACTCTAAATATTTAAGTCATGTGATGTGGTGGTTGATTTTCAATATTTGTTCCGATATTGAGTGCTTCTAAAATAGTTCATCACTGAGATTGTTATCATGCTAGCAAAAACATAGATATCAGCTCATACTATGTCGAAGAATGTTTGTTCTGATTTCACTTGTAGATGGGGTTCATTGATTGTCCGATATGTTCAGACCTTTTGCATCTCTTGATATGGAAGTGAGGTTATTTGGAATTTCTAGAGGACACAATGCCTTAGGGGAAGTTTATATCGATAACCTTAATTTAACTCAAATTTTCCTTTGAGGGAAACTCATTGTAGGGAAGTTCACATATTGTTGAGGCCATGTTTAATGGAATGTTCTGTAGTCTCAGTTAGGAGGCTTGATTTATTTCTACAGTGTTGCTTAGTGTGTATTCGCTTTGTACTAAATCTTGTAACTCGGTCTAGCTGGTACTTTTGAAATGATAGAATTTAGCTTCTAGTCCAAAGATAGTGACTCGGATTATCTCGTAATGCCTTAAGATTTCTATCGAGTTTGGAAACATCTTACTACATACTTCTAGTCCTTGTTGGTAGTTCTTAAATCCTTTCATTGTTTTTCTTGTATCGAGGAATCCTCCTCATAGATGGTATAGAAAGTCTTTCCTAAAAAGGTCACTGGTAAAATTTCAACTTATCGGTTGAGTGAGTGATAAGTGGCGTGGGTATTTATAGAGTGTTAACAAAAGAAATGTTTATGAACAATTTATCTGATTACAAAGCTTTGCTTTTGAGTGAAGATTGTTTTAGGAAGTTTGAAAAGAGGCTTGTTTCTTTCATGACATAATCTTCCTGAATCATACATAGGTGATCAGGCTATGTATAATCGAGGACAAATAATGTGATGCTTGGTTTTGTTGAAATGGTATTATGTTCCTCCGAAGTTTTAGATGATATTCAGCGTTTTGTTTTGTAAGATAATGGCTCAAACAATTTCTCAGAGTAACATGAAAATCGTTTCGCATAATGGTAGTAAATAGTTGATAGAATGACTGGAAATCAATTTATAGGGTGGTAACAAAACAACTTGTTTTAGAATTTTGTGAAATCATTTTCCTAAGATAGTAGTAAAATAGCTTGAATGAAATTATGTGAATAATTTTATAAAGTGATAGCAAAATAACTTGAAATAAGATTTGTTGAATGGTTTGTAGGATACATGGGAGAACCTCATAGAATGGTAATAGTCTCCTAATTGGTCAAAAATAAAGTTGGCCTAATCCTTAGTAAAATAACGGTATATGGTTGCGAAATGATTGAAAATTGGGCAATTAGAATAGGGAATGAAATAAACAAAGGATGTGATTATCGTAGAGATAATAAAGGATAAAGATTACATTAAATAGAAATGTACTTATTATATGTTCCTGTTGATGGTCTAATCATGTCTCAAGTGTAGGAGCAGTAGGCCGTCTAGCAGTAACAACTTTGAAACTCTCATCGTCCTCAAACCTATAAGATGGTGTAGTATCTATAGTCTTAGTGATAGATGGTAATGATGTGTCAAATCATGCACGCTTCCCAAGCTGCAAGTCAGATGTATGAGTAGTGTATACGAGATGTGATGGTACGAATGGTGCTCTAGATGATAATGATGATGATGGAAATCCTAGTGATGATTTAGGAAATGATGGTGATGATGGTGAATGAAATACTACCCTCTTTTGTGTTGTCTCGCGACGTTTCAGAGGTAAAACTGAAGTATGCACTATTGGACGACTAATAGTGGTATGAGTAGCTGATGGTGGTTGTATTACATGAGTAGTAGGTGATCTAAGAATGAGGGTAAGAGAATGTACTCTCTTCCTTGCAGTAAACATCCTAATAGGTCCATTAGGACTAAGCCTATAAGTCCTATCAATTGGTATGATCTGTCCCGACAGAATGATAGAAACTGTCCTGATCCTACGGTGAATCATTGGTGATCGTGGTGGTGTAGGTGTAACTTCGCCCTCCTCAAAGGGTTCAGTCTCCACATCGGATAATATGTGTGGTAAGTCTGGTGTAGAGTCAACTGATGTTAAAACTATAGTAGGGAATGACAAGGTATCCTCCATGTCAGAGTCTGATGTGAGTATGATAGGATGGGTATCTGAAGACATTAATGTGACAATCGCTTTGAAATGAAAGTAAATAACCCGCATAATGTGCGTATAAAACCGTATGTATAGTGAATATGCACTTATGATGAAATGATGAGATGCCATGATGATGTAGTTATAGTCTAGGTCAATGATACAACCTAGTTCTCTATAACTCTTGCTCGATGCCAACTGTCACACCCACAAAATACTGTTTTGCAAATGAATGGAATTCACGGGGATGACCGCCATAGCATCACGATTCTGATTATATTGAACGACCTAAAGTGTCGTTTGAAAAGTACATCGTTTGATATATTAAAAACATTCAGAGTTACAAAAGATAGGTCCCAAAAAGGTAGTCAACATTTGCGGAAATAAATTTGTTACAATCCAAACGATGTTTTAAAGTGCATAAAACCCATGTGAGACGCGTCGTCACCGCGACTCTATGATAACTCCTTATGTATGCCATAAAGTATATGCCTTAGATACATGAAAATACATTGCTAAAAGTGTCAACACAAAGGTTGAGTGAGTTCATAGAGTTTATGTAAATGTTTTATACGACCACCACAAGTATAAGTTATGTATGACAAATATGCCACATAAAAATGATACAATTGCTATAAGCACATGACACCGAAGCTAGACTGATCATAATGTTCGGCCCAACAGAGTGTTTTGCCAAACAACTCAAATAATGAAATTAAATTAAATGCATCCGTTTGACCAGTTGGGACCACCAACCCGGATGGAGGAGTTACCCTCAATAGATCTATTCACTCACCCTCGCTTCTTCTGGAATTAACGGTTCATGATTATGAAATGGGGACATTCAATTGGCAATGAGGTAACTTAAGCAATGTAATGAATTTGAATATACTTGGGCTCGTAATAAAATGATGTGCAATGTATTCTCCCCCGTAGGTTTGAAATAAAGTATAAACTTGAATAAAACGGGGCTATGAAAACTTACTTGATACAATGATTATGATGGCAAAAGTGGATACATTGAAATGAGGCGCAAGCTCTAACCGCGACCTATGATGAATGATATGATCTAATATAAGTCATGATGTAATGTTATGCATGCAACTCATATGATATCCATACCACTTGTGTATTTGAAAATAATGTTTATCGTCGAAAAATAAGTTTATAACGTCTTAACAAGTTATAAATTACTTTATAAGTATTTACATTGAAATGATATCCTACGATGGTCATTTAGTGATTTATTATGAAGTTATAGTTTTTCGTCGCAAAATAATACACTTGGACAATTCATGAAAATGACCAATTTTTGAGCGATCAATATTCATTATACCTCCGTTTGACAAACGGTTAAACATTTTGGAATATAGAATAGGCGAACTCAATTTTACTAGAAGACATCGTTTTCTCAAAAGCATTCTATCGATGTGAAAAACGACTCCAAACACGGTTACTAGCGACAACCATTTTGACTAATAGAAAATATATAAGTGTTATACTTGTACAAAATAGTTACGATATCCTTATTTAAAACGTGTATAACTTAGTCGCTATAAGTCCGTTTTCTACGTTTTATATATCCTTAGCTTCGTGTTAATGTATACTAATATATTTTTGATAAATCGACTCATTTAGACAATGTTTAAAACTCATTTTTGACCTATTAAAATTTCTGGACAGCATGCAGTTTTTCAGAAATATAGTTTTTGCCGCTAAACTTGAAAATAGCGTATCTCCTTCGTTATAAATCCGTTTTAACCAGTTCAAGCGACCACAGTTTCGTTTTAAAGTATATTTTCTGAATATCTAGCCCAAAATAATTTATAACCTGTCGAATTTTCCAGATTTTACAAAAATGATCATACCACTATTTAATGTTATCGAAAATGGTTTTTCTTGCGTAATACTTGTTTCAATCACTTCAAATCAACACCAAATCTATTCTAAACCTACCATACACCTTCTTAGGGTGTCATGGGTTCCTAAACATCATCAACAATGAAATATTTCAAGGGATTAATTATAGGATGATTATAACTTATAATATGTACCAAAAACAATAAAAAGTGGTATAGATACACATGAAACTTGCATGTTTTCTTACTAGAATGATGAAATAACTTAAGTATGAATATGAAAGAGTAATAAAGATCATGAAATGCTTACTAGTATGATGATGGGGTTTATGGAACTAGGTTTCCTAAATACTCATAGGTTTTTATTTCAAAACCTAAATAGAAGTAATCTAGTGTTTATAAAGTTACTTGATCCTTGAAAATCTTTTGATTCTTGCTTGTTTTTTGTCTTGGCCGAATTCCAACAAAGAGAGAAGAGAGTTTTGAGTAGTTTTCACCTTATGGTATGTGCTTGTATGTGTATTTGATTAGAATAATAATTGGTATCTTGGTAAATATCTAACATATAATGTATAGGTGTACACTTAGCTAAGATTTTTACAAAATAAAAGGTGAGTCATGGGGGGTTGAGGTCGGCCAAGGTTAGGATAGGAATGGATTGGATGAGTTTTGTTAAGTAAAAATATTATTTGTTAAGTATTATGTGTAGTTTGTAAATATAATTAAGTATTTAGTGTAGCGTTAACTAAAAATCGATTTTTACGGAACAAATAAAATATATCGAAGTCATAAAAATTATAAAAATACATTTCTCTCAAGAATTGAGTGAATAAATAATTATCGAGTTGAATTTACAAAAACTGGGTGTATATATATATATATATATATATATATATATATATATATATATATATATATATATATATATATATAGGTAGGTTAAATGAAAAGAATGAGAAGGCGTGTGGAGGTGACATGTCACCTTTGCCACATCACCATACCATGTCATGTGACATGTGTCCCACCCACCCACCCCTACCCCCGAAAAAAAAATTTCGCCATAAAAAAAAAAATTCCCGCCAAAAATTTCCGCCAAAATTTATTCTTGTATCACGGTTATAAAATCGCATCACAATCATAATTGTGATGCAAGAACTTATAATCCTAATGCACTAAAATCATGATTATGATGCGAGAACTTTATAACCGTAATGCGAAGAACTTATAAACTTAATGCACTAATAAGTTTTGGTGCATCTTTATTATAAGTTCTTGCATCATAGTTAATAGTTAAGTGCATCAATTATGATGCACTAAAATCAAGGTTATAACCTTAATGCACTAAAATCATGATTGTGATGCAAGAATTTATAACCGTGATGCGAATTTATAACCTTAATGCACTAAAATCATAATTGTGACGCAAGAACTTATAACCTTAATGCACTAATAAGTTTTGGTGCATCTTTATTATAAGTTAATGCATCATAGTTAATAGTTAAGTGCATCAAGTATGATGCACTAAAATCTAGGTTATAACCTTAATGCACTAAAATCATGATTGTGATGCAGTAACTTTATAACTCGTGATGCGATGATTTATAACATTAATGCACTAAAATCATGATTGTGATGCAAGAACTTTATAATTGTGACGAAAAAAAATTTGGCGGAAAAAAAATGACCAAAAAAAAAAAAATTTGGCGGGAAAAAATTTTTGGCGGGGGTGGGGGGTGGTGATGTGGCATGTGTGACACATGTCACCTCCATCACGCCTTCTCATTATTTTCATTTATAATAACTATATATATATATATATATATATATATATATATATATATATATATATATATATATATATATATATATATATATATATATATATATATATATATATGGAGGGTTAATGAGATCAAGCTTAAAGTTGTAAAAATAAGATCAAATCTAAAAACCACTAAAACATTTATAAATAGCAATTTTAGCAATCATACACAAAAAAAATAATATTTTAATACAAATTAACATTTTAGCAACTAATAACCAAATGATACATGAGTTTGGATTAGTGATACACCGATACACATTACACTAATAAATATTCCAAAACTTGATACACATACAAAAACACGATACGTTAAACTTCTAATCAAAGTGTATCACCTAGGTTTCAGAATTTTAAAAAGAAATCTATCGAAACTTTAACAATTTTAGTTGTAGTAAATAAAAAATTATTTTTATTGTAAGGAGAGTATCTCTTGTCAAATTTTAGTTCGATCTCATTTTAACAACTTTAAACATGATCTTATTTGATCTAGATTCTATATATATATATATATATATATATATATATATATATATATATATATATATATATATATATATATATATATATATATATATATATATATATATATATATATATATATATATATATATATATATATATATATATATATAGAGCAGCGCTCAAATGAGAAGGATTATTTTTGTGAGAACGCGAGAAGTGATCCTCACCCTCCATTTAGTCCCTCTTTTTTTAGATCTAATGGCCTAGATCTATCATAATTTTTACATTAAATACATAATTTTTACACTAAAGATTTAATGGCGAGTATAAAACATAAAAACACACACATCTCCTTTTTGAAAGTGTGAAAAACACAGGAACTCTCTCAACCTTCACGGCTTCACCAACATCAACTTCCACCTCAATCATCTTATCACCACCGTCATCCTATCACCACCGTCCACCTCAATCATCGCCGATCACCACCGTCCACACCGTAATCATCACCGATAACCACCATCCACCGCCGATAATCATCATTAGCTCTTATCACGATCATCATCATTACTATCTAGGTATTGAGTAAGTCTGAATTAAGCTTTTAATTAATATATTTCTTTCGATTCAATGATTATAGATAACTTCTTTCTTGTGTTTTATGTGTTTGATTATAGTTATTAGTTATTTTCATGAATAATTTAGATGATTACTTAAACTTGATTGAAAAAATGAAAGATTTACATGTCTTTTATGGGTGGTTTGTCAATGTACACTATGTGTTTGATGAAATGCTAGTTGTTATTACGTATGGATATAGGTTGATGTTTTTTAATCGGCACCAATTATTAGCTAAGTTCATGTACTAAAACCTCCCATGAGTTCCAAGGTCTTGCATATAACTTAAGTATAAAAAGAAATGTATGGTCGTCGGAACCGATCTAGCTTTTTTATAAAATTATTTTGCATATCATCAACGTTTAGATGATGTTAACAGGAAAGTGGTCATTAGTTATGCGATCTCGCAAATATGAAATAATATGCGCCATTTATGAAATAAGGTATTGAGATTTTAGAGGCTTTAAATAAGTTATCAAATAACCTCACATGTGAAGAAATAAGGTATTGAATATCCTCACATGTGAAGAAATTTATTTATAACACGATTTGTGTCGATGGCTTGAAATAAGGTATTAAAATTAGGTGTTCGATGAAATGTGAAATTTTTCTTCACATGTGCAATTTTTTATTTTTTATTTATTCTGTCTTTTTATATATAAAATTAAGTGTTTGATAAAATGTGTAAGTTTTCTTCACATGTGCATTTTTTTTAATATATATAAAATTAGGTGTTTGATGAAATGTGTAAGTTTTCTTCACATGTGCATTTTTTTATAATAAAATTAGGTGTTTGATGAAATGTGTAAGTTTTCTTCACATGTGCATTTTTTTTATTATAAAATTAGGTGTTTGATGAAATGTGTAAGTTTTCTTCACATGTACATTTTTTTTTTTATAAAATTAGGTGTTTGATGAAATGTGTAAGTTTTCTTCACATGTGCATTTTTTTTTATAAAATTAGGTGTTTGATGAAATGTGTAAGTTTTCTTCACATGTGCAATTTTTTTTTTATAAAATTAGGTGTTTGATGAAATGTGTAAGTTTTCTTCACATGTGAAATTTTTTATTTTTTATTTTATTTATTTATTTTTATGAAATTATGTGTTTGATGAAATATGTAAGTTTTCTTCACATGTGCTTTTTTTTATATTTTTAAAATTAGGAGTTTGATGAAATATGTAAGTTTTCTTCACATGAGCATTTTTTTTTATAAAATTAGGTGTTTGATGAAATGTGTAAGAAGGCATAGTTTCACTGTTTTAGGCTACAAACTCTCAATTGTTTTCGAGTTTTCTAAATGGGTAGCGAAGGAGGTGTGTTGATGCAATGTTACAAGTTAGAACATAGATGATTAAACACTATTATAACTATAAAACCCCGTAGCTACTTCTTTATAACCAGAAGACCAGTTTGTAAATTTTATAGCTTATGCTAGAGACTTTAATCCGCAGTTCATAGTTTCAACTCAAGCTCATTTAGTGATGTTGATTCGCGGCTGGTTATCAACTTTAGCTCTACTACAATACGATCTTAGAAAAAGGAAGCTTGCGTAACTGAAAGCACGAATGTGAGGGATCCTATTTCCAAAAAGAGAAAGACCGAGGATTGAAATAGTATGCATTCTGCATTGATTTTGTTCAATTTCCTATTGATGTTATCAGTGCAAAGAAAATTAGCAAGTTTAGCAGTTTGTTAACATGTCTTTGTTTTTTGTTCGATAGGGATTGCATCTAATGATTTAAAGGATTATAATGAACCCGTTTCCAAGAAAAGAAAGACTGTGGACGATAATGGTATGCGTTTCTTTCTATTGTCCAATTGCTTATTGACGTTATCTGTAGTTCTGTACTATAAGAATTAACAAGCCATAATGTTCTTTACTATGTCCTTGATATGTTACAAAGAAGATTTTGTTCTTCCTATATGTAGAAACTATACTTATACAAGTTCTTAAATGTGGAAATGTCGGTTAACTACACGTCTACACTAAAGATTTATAAAGCGCAACATACAGGATATGTATTGATAATTGTATAATCATACTTTCAATTATATATGAATGGTACTCTTGTGTGTTTCTTACAGGATATCCGCTAATTCAAGGAAATAATATATTTTTATCTGTATTTGATATGAAAGACATGGTATAAGTAAATTAGACACCAAGTGTTACAATCATAGTATGCAAATACTTATATAAAGAGTAACCTTTTTCTAGGTCAATATGGTTCAACATGTTTTACTGTGTGATTGATGCTTTCATCAACTGCTTTTTTATTTAGGTTACCATGTGGATTAGTCGGCCAAAAGATCTCAAACCATGGTTGCCCAATAAAAAAACTAGGTTGAGCAGTTTTACCCAAATATACAATCATAATAGGTTGTATTGGTGAATCTAATGTAACTAGTATTCTATGTCTAAATTTCAAATTGTATTACGAGAAGACTCGGACGACTAAAGTAGAGGTTTAGTGTTTTTGTGGGGGCTATTTATCGTTAGATTGGTTATACGGTTCCACTAAAAGGCTGTCTCTTATAGTTTCTCCATCATATCTTAGTACTTTTGTGATTGTTCAATATAGAAATCTTAAGAGCTAGGATTGTTATATCTAAGATCAAAGATTTTAGCAGATTCAAGTTTCTTGCAAATTCTTATTGAATGAGAATTGTGTTGTATATCTAAAAGTGTGTGTTTACCTATGAGTTAATACATGGGTGACAACTTGGTAAATTTCCCTTTTCAGTGTGCGAGCTTTCTGAGAAACTAAAGAGGGAACTCTCTAAACTCTACCGTGTTCCCTTGCAAGACGAGGATTGGACAAGTTGGTTGGAGTTTACAAAACATACTGCAAGAGTCGGCGTATAAAATATATTAATATTTCTTTTTATCTTTGTGTTATTAGCTAGTCAAGAAAGGCGCCCACAACAACATTCGTGATTTCGAAATTATGGAGTGCCAATACTTGCATATGAGAGTTCCCAAGCATTATTTCATCTACATGACTATAGAGGCATTCGAAAAAGGGAAGCTTGGTGTCTATGAGGCCAAAATTGTTTGCTATACAGAAGATGGTCGGAGAACTTTGACCAAGTTTGTCCTTACTGATCGCAGACCAGTTGGTATGTGACTAATTCTGAGCATATCATTTCTTGATTTGGTTATTACACACTATGCATAATTTGGGGTGCTTCATATCATATGCACTTTTTAATCTTATAAGTTGAAACAATTTCTAGAGCTGCCAATTTCAACTCTCTTACTGACTACACAAGTATTTATTAGATTTAAAGTAAAGATCATACAGTTTTTCAAGGTCAAACTATTACCCAATCCCCCTACCTGCCCATTTTAGAAACTCTGCTGATTCCTATAACCTGATAGCATTTCCTTTTGCTCGTGTTCATATATGTTGCATATATGGCTCCTTTCACCTTGTTTATGAATTACAACATAGATTCAACTAGGTTATGGCTTTTTTCCCCCCTCTTTCTGTGTTGCAATGACTAATCTTGCATGTAGGCAAGAAAGCAATGGCAATGTCTCCTTTGTCTCGCCTGATATCCATATACAAAAGTGTGGAAGGTTAGTCTTTAATGTATTTATTTACTAGTTCATAAGGTCAATTCAAGATTTTGCATTCATCATGTGCCTTAAACTTGGTGGTGTTTGCACCTTATGGTAAGGTTCCCGTTGCATTGTGTATTAACAATGGGGTTTGTGTGCAGGTTTGGAAAAAGACATATTTTATTTTATGTTGTGATAAATAAACTTTCCCCTGTTTCTATATCGATTTCAACTGGTTACTTGCATTCCTTTAAGTTGCTCGTCTTTTTTACAATTTTCAAAAATTATGAATACGAACAATAATCTTGTTGCGAGTCATCTGATTTTCTATAAAATTATTACTACATAGTATCTAAGCTTTAGGTATGTGTGACAGATTTTATCCAACTAGTACCTGAGGTTTACATAATCCCCCCCTCCCTCTCTCTCACGAACCAGATACATTTTTTGGCCTTGAGGCTAACGGGCACAATATTTATAGAACTTGATAGCACCTAGGGGCAATTGAACATGAGATTTTAATATTTTATGCTACATTCGAAACAATGTATCAGGCATATGTTATGTATGCCTTCTTTTAAGCCACATACTTGATGTCTGTGGTGTTCTTTATATACATGTATAGCTATTTAGATGTGGTATCAACACCTTGTGATTACTGAAAGCACCCCCAACACTCTAAACTCGAGGCTTTCTTACAGGGAAACTTTCCAAATTGGGTTGTCATTATCTCTTTAAAACTTGTCTTTTGGGCTGTAAAGGTAAGGAGAACGGAAATGTAGCAGCTGAGTTGTGTCGCCTGAAAAAACACTATAAGAAAGCTATAGAAGGTTAGCATTTGAAATGTTAATACCCCTACCATTTTTATATATAATAACATCCGACTCCTGAGGGAAGAATTTTGTCTAAACAATTTTTTTGTTTATTTGTTATCCACCTTCTTACAAAAGAATTGCACTGTCTTGCTTTCACAACAAGTCTTGGCAAAGTGCTTTCTCAAGACACTCAAGCATCAGCTCGCAATCCTACTATTAATCGAGGTTAGCCTCTAAGCTTATCCGATATTAATAGTTTTCTTATATCTTTATGGATAGTACGTAGTGGTGGCAATCTTGTGAAGGGGTTGATTTGGATAGTATGTATATCTCAATTAATTGGTAAAAATAAAATATTTATGTGTAATTTAATCTTCTTAATTCACTAAAATGAACAAAAAAAGTATTTGTATCTCTTTCCTCTCTGTTTGCTAGCTTAGACAGACAGTACTGCCCCTTTGGCTTCTTCTGAATTTTGTGTCTTGATTTTTGTATGTTTTATATCCTTGTAGATACAGGCGGGATGGTGCGTAGAACCAAGGGCACTACTTGTAAGGGTTATGACTACAACCCTTTAAGAGGTTAGTTGTTTATAGTGGTAAATACAATATGAAGTGGCACATTATCATGAATCATGATATAGTTTATAAATATATTTCAGAATTTGGAATCTCCTTGCTTTGGTGATGCCTGTGGTTTAAGTTGGTGTTGAAGAAATTATTAGGCTTAGGACGTGAATATAACAATACTTTTGGTCTTACATATGCTTACCATTCATAGCAGAACATACATGTCATGTGAACTTAATGGGTCACTATTGTGCAACACTAACTAGGGATCACTTAATGATTGGTCGGTCACTGGAGTTGATAAAGTGTCTGATCTTCTATACAACACATATCAGGTTTGAAATTTGTTAGGCTCTTGAGTATGCCTAGTGCTAGTATGGTACTAAACCCATACCATAAAACAAACATATTCAATCCATCCAACCAAACACCCCTAACTACATCTCTAACCGCACTAACAAAAAAACATCATACTTGTATGCATAGCTTCCATGATAGACCGGTTCTTACAATTTTTATAGCTTATATACCGAGACATAATTTACATTCGATAGTCTCAACTGAAGCTCGTCTATTGCTTATTGATTCAAGGCTAGTTAATAGTTTGATTAGTTGATGGTTGATGAGATGAAACGTTAATTTTGCAAATTAATTTGTTGCTTATATATCTTTTTATGGCGTCATTGGTAGTGCGGATCGTGGATTGGGTCAAAAAGAAGGGAAAGCAAGTATTTCTTGTGAAAAGCCAAAAAAGAAGGTCAAAAGAAAAGCTCCGGTTGCAAATAAAACCAAGACACAAAAATGAGGAATGCAATCGTTCATGTGCATGTTCCACCATTACATAAACCGTCAACCTGTCGTGGATGGTTTCCTGCAATTAACTTATTGTTTTAAACCCACAATCAATTCTCAGTCCTTGTAGGTTATTAGAAGAGAAACTGTAGCACTAGATAGTGTAGTAGAGTGTAGCCTATAAAGTTTTGTGGCAGTTGTATGATAACGGAAGTATATGATGCTTTTATATATCAGTCAAATCTAGTTGTGGTTTCATGTACTTTTTTATTTTTCGTTTATTGTGTAAATGAACATACTAATTCTATGCCTTTGCTCTAGCATGGCCTTTGGTTTTAGGCTGGTACATGTCAAATTGATCTGAAATACACCAGATCTTCAATAGCTCTCAATTTTTTGTTGTTCCTGAGTGCCATGCTTCAGTATACCTGCTTGGTAGTTGCAAAATGTCAAACGTTCTAACGGGATCGTATTCCCAACCACAGGTGTACTATTATGGAGTACCACTAGCTTACAACCCTTTTGTCATCTTAGGGTTTAATATTTTCACACTTACGGTTCAAGTTTGTCACTGAGTTCCTCACAAACTTCAAGTTTCTCACTATCAATTTATGAATGGTTTCATTTGACATAACCTTGCTAAATTTACAAAACTGTGACGTTTGGTGAATCAGAAAATGCTCATGTAATCTATGAAAATGTACAAAATATGGATTAACTATGAAAATGTACAAAATATGGATATGTATAGTATCCACTTCTCTTGTGTATTTTTTTTTATTTTTTTTGGTAACCATGGTTTCTGACCTCCTTTTCTGCTTTAGAAAAGTCAGAATGTCTACTCACGTTCATGTCAAATCACAAAATCTGTTGCTGTCAATTTCAATTTCATATGCCCGATTTGAATGAGTATCTCTTCTTTAAAATGGTCTACTACACAGCCACTACGCAGTTTGGATATTTATGCAAAGTACCAGATACGTACATACATTCATAGTTGAATTAAAAAGCCACAATCTATAAGTATTGCATCATACATTCACTAAAAGATCTTGCTAGTATGTAAACTAATTAATACGTAGTAGTAAGAAATAACAACTATTATGAGTTACCAAGGACTGTATGGCAGAACAACTCAATGTCTAGATACAAGTAACAGAGACAGAGAATGGGCATGGAGGTTTGGTCACTTCCAACAGCTCCTTCAAGCATCTGGATGACCTTTCTCATTGTTGGCCTTTCTCATTCAGCAGCAAATGATCTCTAGTAGCAAGACACCAAAACTATAGACATCAACCTTCACTGTAACCGGTGTGTTTCTAAACCATTCAGGAGCAACATATCCTTTCATTCCTTACTGATAATTTTCACACGCGAAGATACTTCTACAAAAATAAAATCATCGAAAAAATCCGCTACTAACATCAAAACTTAACTCCTTACTGATAATTTCACACGCGAAGATACTTTTGCTAAAACAAAATCATAAAAAAAATCCGCTAATAACATAAAACTTAACTCCTAACTGATAATTTTCTCACGCGGAGATAACTAATTTGTACAGCTTCTTTGCACCAAGGTTTAATTTATATTAACTAGTTGATAAGGAACGACATTTACCAGCTGTGGCTGAACTCTTGAGATACTTGATGTCGCAAATGCCACGGATGTATTGTCAGCGTGTTTTCGACATCATGAGATCCAACCGACTTGTACTCCCATTTTCCTTCAGAACCCTCGTGAGGAACGACTCTATGTGTCTAGCATCCAAAACATGCATTGTTCACCGCAAGATATAGAGCGGAAAATTTAGAAAATGAAATATCAACCAAAAGTTTTAATTAGTTCTTGTCAACAAGCTGTGTTTGTCACAAATTTTTCTCACCATCACGGTATTCGGTCGCGATAGGCAATCGAACAAGTCAGAATCGAGTCATTTATAAAGAAAAAAAAATTAGGAGTTAGTTTAAGTATAAGTAAATAATGATATAGTTTGAAGAGCTATAAGATAGTTTTCGCAAAATATTACCGCTATCCATACTCCGGTTTTGATGTTGCGCAAGTAACAAGACCCATGAGCGTTCAATATCTTTTGCATGGTTTCTTCCTTAGGAAACTTTGCAGGGAGATAAGATTCTCCATGAGGAATGCATCGATGAAGTGAAGCAAAATGCACCAATCCTCATCCAATCGATACACGTCATATCGAAACACCGTTTGAACATCGTGGAAAAGGTTGATATTGCCATTGTCTTCCCACGATGTATCTGCAACACCGTTTTGAGCTTCGAAACCGAAGGGTCGATATTGCCATTGTCCTCCCACGATGTATCTCGCAACACCGTTTTGAGCTTCATGAACCGAAGGGTTGATATTGCCATTGTCCTCCCCTCTGTATCTCGAAACATCGTTTTGAACATCGAGAACCGGGGTTGATATTGCCATTATCCTCCACGATGTATCATCTGCAACACCGTTTTGAGCTTCGTGAACCGAACGATTGATATTGCCATTGTCCTCCCTCGCATATCTGCGAAACGTTTTGATCTGCGGGGAATCAAGAGGTTGATTTTGCCATTGTCGTTCTATCTTTGTATCCGCAACACCGTTTTGATCTTGAAACGAAAGGTGGATATTGGTATTGTCCTCACCTCACCGTATTTGCGACATCGTTTTGAGCTTCCGTCGAAGGCTTGATATTATTGTCCTCTGCTTATATCTCGAAAATGGTTTGAGCTTTGGGAACCGAAAGGTTGATATTGCCATTGTCCTCCCTGCATGTCTGCAACACCGTTTTGAGCTTCCGGAATTTCCTTTTGTAGCATAGATGTTCCTTTAAATGTCATCATAGCTGCGCATGTCTGCTTGAGGTCTTTAAGCTGAAACCCAAACATACGACATATAAGTCATTAGGTAGAAATGTATTAAGTGACAAACATAAGCAGAGTTCTAAATGCTTTATGTAACGAGTCAGGCTGAGTTGAACCGCAAACACTTTTTAGTCCCATTTATATTTTGTAAGGAATTAATATGTTAAATAAGTTTTACAAAAGCTAAATTTTATAATTAAAAGATCTTCTATTTTAAGGGTAGTAAATGCTAAAATATTTACCAGCAAGTTAGAAAAATATGTAAGACAAAAAAATGGGAGACAAAAACTAAGCAGAAAAATAAAAGGTAACCTTGCCGATAAAAGTTTGCTTACACATCACAAAATGGATAGAAGTATGAGGATTAAACAATCATTAACCCTGATTTGAAATAAAGTGGTTTATAAGGTTATACTAACGTGATTACACCTACGGCCAACGTTCAGCTTGCTCAACCCATTTTAACTTGAAAAGATTTAAGTAACCCAATTGACCCGTTATAGAAGAGGTATAACCAAAATTGACCCGTTTACCAATAAATGGGTCATCAACTGCCAGCCCTGCAATGGTAGATGAGATTTACCTGGGGTGGTTCTATAGATTCAAAACCAAATTTGTTGGTCCAAATAGATTTAGCTTCCTCGGTACTGGCAAAGACAAGCTTCTTTATTTTCATTGACGAAAGCGGTCTCTCAATGCGTAGTGTGACAATTGAAAGTAGCCACCGCCAATGTACAGCCAAAAACATTACTAAAGATTAATGGTCCCAAATATGAACCAATTGAAACAAGTATATACAAATGATATCATTCACACACAGATTTCTTGGTCGCCGTTTTTGCACTAAGAAATTACTATCGGTAATGGTTTGACAAGAAAGAGGAATGCATATGAATTTCTAAACCAACCCTTTATGTAGGTCTGAACTATACCAAACTTAACGGTATCAAACAGATACCATTAAAAGAAAAACAATATCAACCTCATACCCTGTAACAGAGAATTTTTGGAAGAGAACATTATCCTCACCTTCCCCTGGTTACATTTACTTGTAGCGACTATTGGGAGTTCAGCTATATCCTAACCAAAAACACGAAGAGTTCCAACTGACACTACATTTGAGCTGCACAAAATAATAAGGGTCGTTGAAATCACTATCCACTATCCAGTGGCTATTCTGAGAGATTTAACAATTGATATGTAAAATAACAAAGGGAAAATCCATTCAATAGCAATGTGCCAAAAAAGAATGGTCCAACTCGATAATTACACGACAATGGGCTAGTTTGAAAATTAAACTTTTTGCTGCTATTTGATAATTACTGTTTTATACTATAACCAAATAGCCCATTTAACAAATATTAAGTACCATATTGAAGCATAAAATAACATAATCACCAAATTTGATCATCTTGAAAGGTAAGTTGCTATTTAATTGACATTTTCCATAAAAACAAGCCAAATGATGTGCAAAATGAGAATAATGTCCTTACTCAATTGTCAATATAGCACAAAGCATTCCCGCAAAGTCTTGGCTCCATATTTTACGTCTGTTAAGGAAAAAGGTGGGGAAAATATACTATAAGATAATAACAAGCAAAATGAAAATAACTACTTAATATATATAATTAATTCATACTTAAGATCACTAAATAAGTAAATATAATACTATTCAAAGATTGTATCAGCTTACCCATACACCATTGATGGAATAAAGTCTCATCCGGTAGTTGCATCAACAATTCGGTCAAAACATTCCTATTACCATAAACAAAGTCAAAATAAAATCATCATAAATCAATTACAAAGTGCCAAAAGTAGTCCTCACATGAAAGATGTCAACAGTTTGTGCCAGCATCTTTTTGGTTTCACGAGTAGCATTCTTTCCACTTAAAAGCACGAATCTCATTTTAGAATTAGCAACAACGTCTAACTCGCCATCCTTTTGTTTCTACCTCACTAAAGCCAGTATATCATCAGGGATAATCTTGGGTTCAAGAGTTGCAAGATCTTTCAACACGGAATGATACCTCTCACAATCCTTGGAGCAAAACCAATTCCCTTTTGGCAACGCCTATAAGATGTTGATATTAATACTATATCAAAGGTGTGCAAAAATAAATAAAGCTAATATGTTCAACCAAAAAGAGAGGAATAAAGTTATTAATATATACCTGCAAATCAGCCATACTATGTTCCCTCAGACAGCCGATATGATATTCCTTTTCACATTGATCACAAACTATAACTGTCCGGTCGTTGAAGACATTTTTGCTGAAATCATGACATCTACAAACAGCAAAGTTTCTCAGACATAGATGAACAAAAGTAGGACATGTCAATCTTTTAAATATCCATATGTGCACTTCTAACTTAATCATCTTATAAGGGACTTCATCTATTTCCCAAGTTTTCCTACATGCTACATGTTTCAATGTTTTAATTCTACACACATTAGCACTTAACATACCAAGGTAGTGATGCTATATTCCAATAGTTAGAACGATATTTTTGTCTGATCTAAAATCTCATAACTGAGTTTAATCTAGTAATAGCTTCCCAGTGACAGTATTTCCAGAAAACAACCGTTTCCAAAAAAAGTAATTCCAGAAAAAAAAAACATGATTAATAAAGAGCACAGTTGTACAAGTCGTAATGTATTAACTACAAGCAGATTAATATTGAAATACATAAATGACATTTTATACGTGTAATATGCAACAAAGTGCTATGTTACACATTGTTACACTAACCAAACACACATCCTAAAGTTACAACAGTTAACCATGTGTCCCTTCGGGGACATCCGATAAAATTGGAATGATACAACAGTTAAGCATGTAATTTCAGAAACCTGAATGGATGGGTACAATGTACATTGTATATGGCATTGTTGATAAATGCTCAATTCATTTGCCAATGACAAGAAAATTAATAAATGTAAACCACTGAAATTGACAATTTAACATATACTGTGCGCTGTAACATATACATGTGAAGAAAAATTAAAGGTTTCCACATGTGAAGAATTTTTTTTCCACATGTGAAGAAAAATTCTTTTCTTCACATGTGAAGAAAAATTGAAGGTTTCCACATGTGAAGAATTTTTTTCCACATTTGAAGAAAAATTCTTTTCTTCACTTGTGAAGAATTTTTTTTTGCTTCACATGTGAAGAAAAATTCTTTTTCTTCACATGTGAAGAAAAATTGAAGGTTTCTACATGTGAAATTTTTTATCCACATGTGAAGAATTTTTTTTTTCTTCACATGTGAAGCAAAATTGAAGGTTTCTACATTTGAATATTTTTCCACATGTAAAGAAAATTTCTTTTCTTCACATGTGAAGAAAAATTGAAGGTTTCCAAAATGAAGAATTGTTTTTTCCACATGTGAAGAAAAACTGTTCACGTAGAGAAATAACATAGCTTTGTTAACCGTTTTGTCCACATTGATTAATTTCGACCCTGCATTTGTTGCCATACGTTGCGCTTTACACCTGAGCTAAATTTCTAAGACCTTGAAGCTCAAGGAAGTTTTTGCTATTTAAACTAAGCTAATAATAGGTGCGAACTAGTCTATATTCACATGTGAAAAAATATATATATAAACATTTCATCAAACACCTAGCGCGCATTGACTAACCACCATACAAAACATGTTCATCTATACTATCTTCATTTTCATCATCAACTTTTAACATCTAATCTGATTATTTTCACACGCAAAGATACTTTTACTATACTTGAGTAATCAAAAATCAGCTAACAACAAACCTAATAGTTGCTTGAAATTTGTGTGTATTCTGATTAGAAAAGTTTATCTTCTTCAAGAATCTGAGATTCAGTTGACCTAATTCCATTAACACCTTCTTCTTCTTCACTCATATTTGTCGAATTGTATGTTTTTTCAGATCAATTATGATTCTCTTTTTGATTACGGTGGTGATTCTGATAGCAGACAGTGGTTTAAACGGCGGTGTAGTGGTGGTTTGATCGGGCGGTGTATGGTGGTTTGATCGGGCCGTGTATGGTGGTCTGATCGGCGACGTTATGACCGGAGATTGCTGAAGATGGTTATAATCAGAGAGAATGAAATTATTTTTCACCTGCAATTGTGTGGGATCTGTGTGTTTATATATATATATTAGTTCTAATTACAAAATTACCCTTTTCAGTATATATGGAGTATTAATATATGGAGTATTAATGTAAATGATGGATTAATCTTAGCCACTGGATCTAAAAAAGGAGGGGATTAGATAGAGGGCTAGGATCTCTTCTCGCGTTCTCACAAAATTAGACTTCTCAAAACAACCATATATATATATATATATATATATATATATATATATATATATATATATATATATATATATATATATATATATATATATATATATATATATATATATATATATATATATATATATATAACAATTTATATACAAAATAAATTCAAAACATCGTAAACTAATAATATAATTTTTATATTTTTAAAATAAGTATAAAAATATATTAAGAAATTTTTTGGAATTGTCGGATCAATTATTCAAAATAAATGATTACGCGATAGCGTTTATTTAATAGGAAAAATATACGTTTATGAAATATGCAAACCCATGCATGAACTAATATGAGAATGATATTACTGATGATATGTAGACTAACTCTAGTCTATATGAAATGTCCTCAATAATTTTCCATGAATACGCAGTTTAACCCTCAAGGTTACGCGTATTTGATACTCGTAAACCTAGTTTATGAAAAATGATAAATAGTGATTTTTCTCCGGGAATGAATAGTGTTTCGTGAATAGTAAAATTTTGAAATACCCTTTCAAAATATCAAATCGACTTAAAAAACGATGAATAGTAAAATGATGAATAGTAACCAGTGAATAGTAAATTCCCGAGATGAATAGTGAAATTTTCAAAGTTTGAGAAATGACCTAAAATTACGAGTTGTCACATAATAGAACCTGTGCATGAGTATAACATATGTCCTCTTTGTATAGGTGGATTTCTTTGTCCTTATCCAGTGATAGCGACATATTTAGGCGGGAAACAAGTAGGCAGGAAACATTTAGGCGGGAAATATTTAGGCGGGAACATTTAGGCGGGAAATATTTAGGCGGGAAGCATTCCTTCGTCTAGGGTAATTCGGCATAGGCCATTCGGCCATATACGTCGACAACGGTGTTATGGAGTTATATGGCAAGGAGTATTTGCGTAGGCCTGCACAAACTGATGTCGAAAAACTCTATGCTTTTCACGAGGAAAAACATGGCTTTCCTAGAATGATAAGAAGCATTGACCGTACGAAATGGCCGTGGGCTCAATGCCCACAACATCTACGTGGTCAATTTTCTAGGGGTGATTCCGGGCCAGATCCATTCATTTTGTTAGAAGCCGTTGCCTCACAAGATTTATGGATTTGGCATGCGTTATTTGGTGTTGCAGGGTCGAACAATGACGTCAATGTTATACATCAATCACCTCTTTTAAACGATCTCAAAGTCGGGAAAGCATCAGAGGTTCCGTTTGTGGCTAACGACGTGAATTATAGATGGATATATTATCTTACTGATGGGATATATCCGGAATGGGCTGTGCTTGTTAAGTCTATTTCACAGCCAGGCTCGAATGATGCAAAGCAAATAAGATAGAAGGAAGCGCATGAAGCAGCAAGAAAAGATGTGGAACGAGCGTTTAGCGTGCTAAAGAAAAAGTGGGCTATAGTAAAAACGCCCGCACGTTCACGAAATTTTGAGAAAGTTACACATTTGGTGTACATGTATCATATTACATAATATGATACGAAAAGACAAAAAGAAGGCAATATCTCCAGGTTTTATCCAGAGGAACAACATCGTGATAATGATTCGGTACGATCCCAAGAATCTAAGTTACAATTTATTAGGGAAATACACAGCGAACAAACTCATCTAGATCTTAAAGCAGATTTAGTGGAACACATTTGACATCGAACAAATGAACACTAAAATTATTGTAATGTTTTTAATTTTACTTTAAATATTTTATGTAAAATTCGTTTTTTTTTTTTTTTTTTTTTTTGAAAGTATATGAAAATGCCTGTATATAGAAAGATAATTAAATGCTTGTCGTAATGGTATATTTTTTTCGCTTAATGATTAACGGTTTGAAAGATATTAATATTAAAAAAAAATATGATGAAAATAGGTTTTGTTAAATTATTAGGATTAATCTCATATATTAAATCAACTTTTGATCTTAAATCTTTAAAATAAGATGTCAAAATATACATCCTCCATCGAATAAGACCAAACAAAGAAGAATGAAGCCTTGGTCCATTCTAATAAAACCACTAATATTCATCTCTTCTTCACCTTCAAACCCAAGTCAAACACAAACTGAAAAATCAATGGCATCAAAAAGCTTCATTTTATGGTTACATGGTTTAGGTGATTCAGGTCCAGCCAATGAACCCATCAAATCCATCTTCACATCTCCTCAATTTAAAAACACTCGTTGGTCTTTTCCTTCTGCTCCAAACCAACCTGTTACTTGTAATTGTAAGTCCCCCCCTTTTTTTTTAATAAATAAATCTTGAACTTTTTTTATTTGGTTTGTGGGTTTTCTTGTTATGGGTCAGATTGTATGTAATGTTTGTATTTAGGGTTTATGTTTTGTTCGTGTCATGACTAGTTTTGAATTGAGTTTGTTTTTAGTATAGTTGATTAGCAAACGAAGACCCGAATTTGACAATGTGGGGTGTGAGTACTTTTCTCGCGCGGTTCAGGTTTTGATTAAACTAGGAGTGAAATATCTGAAATTTAAGGACCAAAGATTTTAGTTTAATAGAGTTTTTTAAGTTTAATGATACCCCCGTGTAATCACATTTGTGAATTTTAGTTACCTTAGAAAAAGGTAATCTTCGGTACATGTGTATTTTCATGTTTTAGGGTTATTGTTTTGTTGCTCTCTCAAATTGGTGGTGTTTATCTGACATGTTTTGAGTAATGCTACTCTTAGTATAGTTCATATCAGTAAAAAGCGCTAATTAGAAAGTAAATGTGCTCATCCTTGTGCAATTACGTAACAAATAGAAAGAGAACCAAAGATGTTTTAATGGGAGCGTAAATACCCAAGAAACATAGTTTTAATTACCAAAGAGGGAACAGCAAACATACTTTTACAGACCAAGGTGGAATAAAAGTAAGTAACATGACCAAATTGGAGCAAAAATGTTAGTACATTGTTACTTTGTGTGTTTTGGCAATAATATTCTTTTCCAAGTTACCTGCTTTATATGTTATTTGTAATTCTAAGTCTGATTGTAGTACAAAACAACATATTTACACACACTGTAATTTAGTTTAATCTACAGGTCCCCGAGAGTTGGTAAATGAACTAATGATCTTATAGTTGCTTCGGTTTGTGATAATTATGCACATTTTAATAAACGAGTGCCGCGTGAAGTATCTTTTTTGTTGCTCTATAGTCTATATTGAACTCATTACCTGAATTTTGGTGGCAAGTGTGAAATATTTGTTGCCTGACTTACCATTGTTCTTTGATGGTTAATAATGTAGCTGTATTCACCGAACTAGTTATTGGAAAGGTGGTTATAGTTAGTGGTAGATCTGATTCTTTAGTTTGTGACCCTTTTAAACCTATATTTTAGCATATTTATTATCTGTGTTTAGGAGGGTGGGGAGAAAGGAATCCCATTGGAGGAAACCAGTTTTTTTCTTGAACATTAAGTACTCACAAACACACGTCCTTGATGGGAATGGAGGATACCAAATACCAGTAAGTTTATATAGGAGATTTGTGTGGTATGTTAATGGATAAGAACACAGAATAGAAGCCAGAATAAGATAATAACATGGGCTCTTTCTAGTTTTCGTGTTCTGTAGTATGTTAATGAGAACGAATAAATATGTTGAATGTTGTGATGATGTTAAGATATGCTTTTCTTGTAGAATCAAAGTGCAAAAGTGAAGATAAAAAATGAATTAAAAAAGTTGGTTAGGGTTGAGGGGTATGTAATGAGTCTAAAGAAGTATGGAGAACCATGTGTCACCTTTATAAGTTTATATGCTTCAATATTGTTCTAACATGAACATAAAATCATCTTGTTATGCTATAAATACCATAGCAGTTATGCTATTGGTGATCGTGTAGTAATAGGTTTATCATCTGACTCTGCTAGTACTTTTTTCTCTATCAGCACACAGTTTCTTGATAGTTTTTGTGCTTAAATGTAGTGAAGTCTGTCAGATGATGAAGGTGTGTAGTCTATATTGAATTCTCTTTCTATCCGGAACTTTTTATATTGTATTTGATATCTTAACCACTGTTTCAGATGGTTCTGTGATGCCTTCGTGGTTTGACATTCATGAGATACCTATCACATCTGTAAGCTATTTTCCTCCCATATAGATCTTAGTTATTCTTGTTAACATCTACACTTACAGATGGCTGTCACGTCATTTTTCATTCTTGACACTTCTCATATGATATGTCACACAGTTTCTAAGTTGTGTCAGGAATTTTGTATTTTAAATTTCTATTAAACTTGAGAGTCTAGATACTTTATAGCTCTTCCTCCACAATTATGGACTCGGCAATCTTACTACTTACCTATCTTATAGTATAAAATGTTGTAGTTGATGAGGAGGATGCCTAAGATATATTACTCCAGTGTGTTTAGAACAAAAAAATTTTGTTGTAATTGTAAGTATTAGATTAGATTGTAATATTTTTCAATTGTTTTTATTTTTATTTTATTTTTTCAAAGAGTAGAGACAAGCAGGGCTAATTATATCTACATTTTGTTTTACCTCTTGTCTCATTCTTAGGCATATAAGTTAGTCTTTTCCGTCATTTTCCTCTTTCAAAACAGGATATATGATCATTTTGTTGGTTTATCATATCTGCACTCAATAAAACTGTCTTAAAATCACTTGAAGAATTTATGTAGTACTTCATAGATTTTGAAAGCCAAATGCATGATTGATAACTTCATCTGTTAGCAACTTTGCTTGGACCTTAAATATTTTATCATTTATTTGTATATTAGGTGACTAATTTTTTTTATATATATATAAATTTGGACTTGCTGGTATAAGTATGATTAGCATGATGATAGTTACGTCTAAAACACCTATACTAGCTCTAGGTGGTAATCATCAATTTTTTTGTAAGGATTAAGATGATGATAGTGAGTAAGTTCAACCTTTAATCTTTCCGAAAGAAAATGTTACAGTGGAGGTAGGAAGTAAAAGTTTCATAACTGTGTATATATAATTCACTGTGTTGTAATTTACAGAACTCTCCCGTGGATGAAAGTTCGTTGCTTAAAGCAGTTCAGAATGTGCATTCAATGATCGACAAGGAGGTGGCTGCTGGAGTTGATCCTAAAAATGTGTTTATTTGTGGATTTAGCCAAGGAGGTCTCTCTCTCTTTTTATCTCGCAAACACAAACTCATACAGACACAGAAGCGCACACACACATGTGATTGTTTTTTAAAATAACATTAGCATAATTATGAATGTTGCAGGTGCGTTGACCTTGGCCAGTGTTCTATTATATCCGAAAACTCTAGGTGGGGGTGCAGTCTTCAGTGGATGGGTACCTTTTAATTCTAGCTCTATAATAGAGCGGATCACACCTGATGCAAAAAGGGTATGTTCTTGTAAGAAACTAAGAAACTAGTGCTTTTTGAGATGTTAACACTTCATAGGACTAGAAGTGGCAAATGTGACCCACTTTTACTAACAGGTTGATTTGGTTTTCATTTTTATTTATTTTAAATGGGTAGAAAGAAAAGTTTAGGTATAACAGAAACGCTTTAAAAGGGTCAAACAGGTTGAAACTTGTCCACGGTCTATTTTTAATGCATATAACATTATAACTTATTATTTCATTGCATTGAAATATTTAGATTATTATTGTACTCATATATTCTAACTATAGTTAACACATTAATTATTTGTAACTTTTATAAAAGAGATAAAAGAATGTTGGTGAATCCAACCCTGCCGCCCCATTCCAACGAATACTAAAAATGGAACAATTTCAACCTCTACCTGTTTTCACGTGTTACTGAACCCACTCATCTTGCCACAATGCCACCTCTATGTACGAGCTTTACACGAACATACAGAAGTATTTATCCTTCTCACAAAATTTGCAATGTTTTTCTAGGCATATTTCTCACGAAATTGTTCCTTTATTTTATAAACGTCTAAACTGTTCTTCAGCAATGATAATTGATAAAATATCGATAGCTTGTGAAGTCCTATCAATATTACATGCTTTTACAACGGTGGTGAGTAGCAGAAGTGGAACTTAGAAACTTTCTAAAAAGAAACAGTTTTGAATCCTACAATGGAATCTTTTGATAATTTTAAGTTAATTTATAATAGCCAGAAAACCTAATTGTTTGTACTACTAATAAACATTTTGTTTCATGTGCAGACCCCGATATTGTGGTCTCATGGTATAGCTGATCCAACAGTGTTGTTTGAAGCTGGACAAGCGGGCCCACCGTTTCTTCAGCACGTTGGCATGAACTGTGAATTTAAGGTACTACTTGCTCTATCACGAGAAAGTTAACACTTCTCTTATTAGAATGTTATGAGCATTACAACTTTTCACCTTCTTTGATAGTTTCAAATCTGGAACTTTTTACCCTTTTTTGAAAACAGTAGATGTATTCACTGAACTCATGATCTTGTACAAATAGCATCATCATATACCCACCAGACTTATAACTTCTCACATTCTGATACTCAATTTTTTTTATCAGGCTGGTCCCAAGATAGTATTTCTTAGTCGTCCATCTACTGTTTTTGAATTGACTGTAACTAAGCTTCCTACTAATAATTAGTCTCTTTCTATCTTGTCTTTTGCGGCCGACATAATACTTGTTATCTCAGTCATCAAACTCTTTTCTTTTACTCGAAACAATGCTTTGCCAATTGCCAATGTATCTTATTTTTCCACATTGCATACTAGTCGTCCTGGTAAGCATCCACTTCGCTGCACAACAAATTAATTGCGTAGTCCCGTACGATTCTGCATATTGATCGTGGTTCATTAGCTTACAACAAAAACCAAGTAATACAGAGGTCTCACCAAACCCCTGATCCATTGGTGGTAAAATTACTACTTGCAGAAAGATTTCTACTATCGAATAGCACCCATTTGGGAAACTGAATTATTCCAGCTTGGTCAGATGCAAACATCTCTCCTATTTTTATAGAACCATTTATGACATCAACAGCAACAGCAAATCCCTTGACAGAATTCAGCTCCTAAAATTTAACAAACCGACCATGATTAAGCTGCTACACATCTTAATCACCATACTAATTATGCCTTGCTTTGCTAGTGAGTCTGTTTACAGCCTCACCACGGCATAAACACCAACATCTCTAATTCGCATCACCGTTCATGCAGTGCAGATAACATGTAGATATTGAACACCTTAATCTGCTCTCAAGATATAATCCATAATTTGTTTTCTATCTTGGAAAAAAGGCGTATTTAAATTTGTCTTGAAGCTAATGTTTTAGCTACATCACCTACCGTCTTCTATATAAATATCATTACCACCCAAAGAGATAGGACAAGAGTCATTAAGCACCGGTATGAACAAACCTTTTCTAGAATGAACGTAATGAATGATGCTTTTGCAGATTTCGTGAAGGCGCCTCATTTATATATTGCTTTCCTTAATTTCATCATCTCATCACCTATTACATCCGAGTAATCTTGTATGAACTTCAAGTCAAAACCGTCTAGCCCCTAGTGCTTTATCTCAGTAACAGTTCCATACAGCCTGTTTCACTTCCTCTCTTGTAAAAAGAACAATCTAAATAGTCCTTTGTTCACATTTCATAATCCTTTAAAAGCCCTTGTAGTGTTCGAATGAAGGGCCAGTCTTCCATTGCAAAGTGGCTTTAACATGACTTGCTATTTCTTCTTTCATCTTTGATCCTTTAACCTCTTTCGAGCCATATATCACAATAGAAGACACACAAGTAAATCTGTTGTGCATTTGCATTGCCGGATAAAAATATTTAGAAATCCCATAGTTGAAACCACTTTACCCCGTGAATGTTCTTATTCTTCAGATGGTTACTTTCTTCTTAACAACAATAATACACTCATTTGATCTCTAATTTCAACCACAACTTTCATTCATTCAGATTCCTGATCTCTCAGCTTAATTTTTATGACTTTCTTTTCCAGTGCTTTGCCTAACTGGTTCTCAAATCCCAGGTCAACATCTGCCTCATTTGTTCTCGACATAGTTTACTTAAAAAGCTTGCTACAAGCTGCTTCCTCAGATATATGACTTCTGAACCTGTCTATGTTTTCTGCCGTTTTGAACTTCTATTTGCTCTTTTTGATTTTTAAGAAAAATCTCCTTGATTTTTCTTTCACAAGACTTTTTAACCTTATTTTCTTGATTTTCAACACCTTCATTGCCGCTGACTGGCTGTGAATTCCTGCCGCAACATTTTTCTTATTTGTTGCTGAAAAGTTCACATATGGGACTGAAAGCATGCTACAAACTGCTTCCTCCTATATGATTTTTGAACCTGTTTGTCGTTAGTTCACTGTAGTTTGGGAACTTCTGTTTGCTCTTTTTGATTATCACATAAACGAAAAAATTATTTTTGTTTCATAAGACTTCTTTAACCTTATTAAAGGCATTTATTGGTTATTATATACTAATTTACCTGAACATTTTCTTTAAACTGTAAATTACAGGCGTATCCTGGTCTTGCCCATTCGCTAAACAATCAGGAGTTCCAACACCTGGAATCATGGATCAAATCTCGTTTACAAGGTTCCTCCTGAAGGTTATGCTTAGTTACTCATTCAGAGTGGAAAAAAAGGACACTTAGATTTATGAGGCGGAACAGTTTGCTTTTGAAATCTGTTCTAGAGATGTATGAATAAGATATCCACATTAAGCTTTGTAAAATGGTTTAGGACTTAAGAATATGTCGATGTTGAGTTGGTGATACATGACTGATAACTCCTTGTTTGAGAAGTGTACTTATCTTGTTTAGGTAACACATGACTGATAACTACTCATGTCATCTAAGTCTTACATATGTTGAACTTATGGGTCTCATAGATATGTCATGATTACGATTCTCATTAACGTAATGTGGCTACAAATATCTAAAAAAAACCGAAGGAGTATAGCTGAATGATCTCGTGCTGGGTTAACCAATCGAAAGCCATAAGAATATCTATCGGCTCTTTTGGATGGAGGTCTAGTTCAGTTAGTAAGAAATTAGACCACTCGTAAAGCATGCATGCGACGTGATCAATGCTTGCTATTCTCTTGGTAGTTGGTGCTATCCTGTGTTGATTACATGCAACTGAAGAAGGTCAATGTATCTTAGTTTCTAGCCAGTTTTACTAGATTTCACTAAATGCACATTTGTCATTGTACCTTTCCACGTAAAATTCCTACATTCTAGTGTATGATTATACATAATAACTAATATGGTCGCTCGATGATTTCAAATGTGCAAAATAATTTGGCTAGTATTCAAGGACGGAGCATTTCAAGGGCAGGAAGGGGTGGTGGCCCCCCCCCCCAAATATTTAGGTTTCATATGTAATTTTCTATGTGCCTTACGTATAAACATAGTGATATAAGAACAATTTTATGGTTTGGCCCCTCTAAAGTTATCCAACTTCAATTCAGCCCCTCCAACAAACTTCTTCAAGCTCCGTCACTGCTAGTATTGATCCACGAAAATAAAACGGGGAAAATATTGGCTACTCTATTAAGGGTTTTGCTAACCTCTGCCCACTGGGTAGAGATTAATCTGTTTATAAAAGGAATGTTCTAATTCATTCAAGTGAAAATCATGTTCAAATATAGTAATTTACAAGTTCATTTAATGTGTACTTAATGCATAATTTGGTTAATTAAGAAAGTTTGTGTTCATTAACTACACATTAACCTCTGCCTAGTGGGCAATTGTAATGTAACGGGGAAAATAAAACGTACGTAAGCAATAATATAATATAGATGTTCGAATGTCACGTTTAGGTGCAGAGCATGCGAAATAATCTGCTTACGTAAAGATTTGAGCATAGGGTAATAGAATTATTATTATTTATAAGGCTTTTTCAGGAAAAAACGTTTAGTTAAACCAAATCCAAGTTGGTTAATGTTAATGAAGAACAAGTATGGAAAAATGAAAGAGGCTCGACAAAGCTAAAAAAGTAAATACATGACTAAAGTCGATCAAACATTACTATGTAAACATAATAACTTATTGATCAAATACTCATACCAAGTAGACAAATATTTTTATCTTTGTTTTTATTATTTTATTTACCTTATACTGTTCTACATGCACAAATGGTCAGATGCAACAGTCTCTATATTTTTCGTCATTATAAGTGAATGGTGATGGAACATTCAATTCATTTACAGAAACAGAAAATCCCTTGATGAAAGCTAGGAGATCCCGGGGAGGAGGGATCTAGTCATCGTTCACATCAATATCTCTTATCTGGCGTCACCGTTCATTTCATTCTTTCACCATGATTTCGTAGCAGACCCAAATCAAGCAACATGCATATTAATAAATGCCTAAATACATTATCAAGACACCATCAATAATCTGTTTCCAATTTGGGAAGAAGGCGTATTGAGATCCCACATGTACTTTGCTGTTTGTCCATTACCACCCAAAGAGATGGGACAAGAATCATTAAGCACCTCTTGACAAACCTTTTCGGGAAATGAAGTAACAAATGATGCGTTTGCAGCTTTGGGGAAGGCACTTCATTACATATGATAACCATTTAGGATCCCTTGTAGTGGTTGAATGAAGGGCCTGTCTTCCAGCAAAGTGGCTTCAACCAATTTCGAGCCATTAACCACATTAGACACATGTTGTTGTGCATCCTCATTGCCGGATGAAGATATTTAGAAATCCCATAGTTTTAACCGCTTTACCATTGAATGTTCTTTTTCTTCAATTGCTTACTTTCTTCTGAAGAACGATAGTACACTAATTTGATCTCTAATTTCAACTACATGTGTTGTTCATCCGGGTTCATGATCTCTTGTCTTAAATCTTTATGACTTTCTTTTCTAGTGCCTTCATTGGCTAGCTTGCTCTCAATTCCCGGGTCAACGTCTGCCTCATTTGTTATAAAAAGTTCACATAGAAAGCAGGCTTCAAACTGCTTCCTCATATATATGACATCTGAGGCTGTCCATCTTTAAGTCTCTTCCGCTTGGAACTTCTATTTGCTCGTTTTACTGCTTACAAAATAAAATCCTGTTCTTGATTTTTCATAAATAAGACTTTTTTAACCTTATTGAAAGGCATTTATTGGCTATTCTAAACTTACTTGAACATTTTCTTTGAACCGTAAACTTGCAGGTGTATCCTGGTCTTGCCCATTCATTAAACAACCAGGAGTTCCAGCGCCTGGAATCATGGATCAAATCAGGTCTAAAAAATTCCACCTGAAGGTTTTGCTTAGTTACTCATTCACTAGAAAGAAGATAGACGTGGCTGATTAATGAGTTGATTAACCCGCCGGACTTCAGAAGATGGTCAAGGTAGTTTAGTTCCAAGCCATTTCACTAGACTTCCTAAGATTTTCAAGGTATAGTAGTTCAGTTCCTTCATTCTATACTAATATACATTTTACAATAACATTAGTTATATCGCTCCATGATCATCTACATATTTGTTCGAGTGAATATTATATTATGCTAGTATTGATCATCCAGTGTCACCGAATGAACTATTATTACTAGCTTAAGCTAGTAACGTACTGAGTACTATAATAATGGGGAATTATATATATACGTAAGCAAAAATATAATATAACTTGATGCTGGCATGTCACGTTTAGGTGTAAGGCATGCTATATAATATACTTAATCAAAGATGCTTATTTCCATTGAGAAGTAGATGCCGTACTCACTCCCTTGAGAAAAAACAAAAACTGACAGCCTATGGTTTTCCTAAACAAAATTGAGTATAATAAGATATACAGAAAAGGCCTTTAAAGTCCCAGAAAATGGGGCTTAACATGGAAACAAAATGAAGCTCGAGTTTCCCTTTTTGTTCTTGTTCTTTGTCGCTTTCTTTTTCATCATCATCACTTGGTTTAAAAGTTTGAACTCTTTTGATGCAAACAAAACCCTTCCTCCACAACCATGGAAGCTGCCTGTACTTGGCCACATTCATCATCTCTTCGGAGAACAACCACAAAGAGCTCTTAGAAACTTAGCCCAAAAACTAGGACCAATTTTCCATCTACAACTTGGCCAAATCTCTGCCATTGTAATATCCTCGCCCCTTATTGCCAAAGAGATCATGAAAACTCATGATCTTTCTTTTGCCAACAGAACCAAACTTCTTGCTGGTGAGATAGTGGCATATAACTACACCAACATTGTTTTCTCTCCCTATGGCGAATACTGGAGACAAATGCGTAAGATATGTGTCTTGGAGATTTTGAGTGCCAAAAAAGTTCATTCTCTTAGATCTATTCGGGAGGAAGAGTCATGGAAACTCGTTGAATTCATATCCATGGAGAGATCACAAACTATCAATCTTACTGAGAAGCTTTTTTCGATGATGAACATTATAATATGTAAGGCTGCAATTGGGACCGGATGCAAAGATCAGGGAACTCTTATTGAACTTATTCAAGAGTGTATATCTTTATCTAGTGGTTTCGATGTTTCCGATATGTTTCCATCTATCAAAGTACTGCCTCTAATTACTGGCACGAGAAACAAGATGATGAAGATACGCAAGAAGATGGATCTGATTTTTGATAGCATCATCTCTGACCACCAAAAACATCGCCCCGGTGGACACAACAATCACGAAAATGAAGATATTTTGGATGTTCTACTGAGACTCAAATATGATGGTGATCTTGAGTCTCCCATATCTTTTGACAACATTAAAGCAGTCCTATTGGTTAGTACTTATTGATACAAGTTTAAATGCTTTACATTCGCAAAATGTTACCACAATCTTTAATTTTGGTTGCAACATTATATTGAAGTCTTTTGGCTCTTCTTATTTTGTTTAACTCTTCCTCACATATGCGTAAAAAATGAAACTCGTAACTACAATCTTTAATTTTGGTTGCAACAGATACATGGCAAAAATTAAATTTGAAATTCTTAATAATCTTGACACATATTGCATATTATCGCATAGGATATGTTTGCAGCCGGCACAGAAACTTGTGCAGTGCTAATTCAATGGGTGATATCAGAGCTAATAAAGAATCCAAGGGTGATGAGGAAAGTGCAAGATGAAGTGAGACATGTACTAAAGGGGAAGCTAAAGATTCATGAGTCAGAAATTCAAGATCTAAACTACTTAAAACTAGTTATTAAGGAAACCTTAAGGTTGCACCCACCAGCTCCACTGTTGTTACCTCGAGAGTGTCGAGAGACATGTGAAATTGGTGGATACCACATTCCAGCTAAAACAACAGTTATTGTTAACATATGGAAGATAGGACGTGATCCAGATTATTGGGTTGATCCTGAAACTTTCATCCCAGAGAGATTTAGCGAGAGTTCCATTAGCATGATGGGTACAGATTTTGAATATCTCCCATTTGGTGCTGGAAGAAGAATATGTCCGGGTATAACATTGGGGATGGCTAATGTGGAGCTTCCTCTTGCGATGCTACTCTATCATTTCAATTGGAATCTCCCAAATGGAGAAACATCTGAAAATTTTGACATGAGCGAGTCTTTTGCAGCCACTCTCAAACGAAAAAACGACTTGCTTTTAGTTGCAAATCCTTACATTATAAAAAATTGATTCTCCAGTGTATGCATAATTTATATTGAAGTCTTTTGGATCTTCTTTTGTTTAACTCTTTTGAATGCAGTAGCAATTTTCTTTACATATAAGCCTTTTTCTATAAATTTACAATTAGCGAAAATAATGTCATTGAATGTTTCATTCGTGACAACACGACTCAGGAGGTTGGCGTAGCCACTGTATCAAATCTCATAATAATAAACTTAGTTCCATTTTAATCTAAGTTTGTATCTGAAGTTAATTGTAGCAAATGAACCGGTCGCTAAATGATAAATATTCATGACAAACACTGAGTGTCATTGAGTTGGAGGGTTAATTGTTCATTCAGTTGGAAAGGTTAATGACAAAAAGAGTGACCATTGAGTTGAAATGGCCACTGATCAATGATAGTGCTTAAAAGCTTGCGGTCAAAAAGTTGTTGACATATTCGTAGTCATTGAGTTTGGTGCGTTTAGTGACAAATTAAAAAAAGTCTGATGAGTAATTTTTACCTGTTTTTCTAACCGTGGTTTTCGGCGTTTTTAGTTAACTAATCCACGGGGCTTAAGCTTATCGTCACAGACCATGTAAAGCTCTCTTGTTGACCAATTACATTGAATATTTGATCTAATCTAATAATGGTGACGATAGAGATTAAAATATAAACATAACAAACAATAAGTGCATTTAATTAGGCTTATAATATTACCACTTCGTTTGTAACATGAATAGATTCTCAACATAAACAAATAAGTCGTCAGAAAAAAATTAAGGCCCATAGTGATGTCGTTTTATAAAGGGAGGTGATTTGTACACTCTAAGAAATGATTAAGACACTCCAAAATATTATGTTTGAACATTTATACCCTCACAGTGATCCTTAAACTTTTACCTATGTGAGGGTATAAATGTCCTATAAATGTTCAAACATAATATTTTGGAGTGTCCTAATCATTTGTTAGAGTGTACAAATCATCTCCCTTTTATAAAAGGGCTAATTACACGACAATGTATCATACTTGTTATGATTTTCTTTTATACGTATCGAACAATTTTTTTTACTATTTTATGTACTAAACTTGATTTTTTATATTTTTTGTGTACTTTATGACTATTTTGTCCTCTCGGGATAATAAAATGAGGGGAAAAATGGTCATAAAGTACACAAAAAACAAAAAAAAAATCAAGTTTAGTACATAGAATAGAATAGTAAAAAAAATTGTTCGATCATTAAAAAAAATCGTGACAATATAATCGTTTAAAGCTATTAAATTTCTATGTAAAAATAAAAAAATCCTTGTTTTAGGAAATGGTTCATCGTAAAATATTAAACTAATATAAATGTTAGAAAATACTAGTGGTTTAATGAGTCGTCATGTTCATGTTTTTACGTTCTTCTATTGCATCAATCCTCGGGCACGTACAGGCCGCACCATCCCGCAAGCTCTATGTGAGGTCGCACGTCGCACCAGAATACACTCTTTGTTAGGCCCGTTTAAGGAAAAACTTATATTTTGTTATTGTATTAGTATTAAAAATGAAACTATCACTACACTATAATCATTAAGTCATTTTAGTGTCAACGCATTTTATGTAATTATTTTTTGTCCGAGACCAAAAGGGATTCCATGCTAAACTCTCGGATTGTGATTCAAGTCGAGCAGTGCGACTGTTGTCTATTTGCTACTGTGGCAAAATTACAGGCGCTTGCAGTTGTAATGGTTCTTTAGGTATGACAAATCATGTCAGTGACTGTCGTCTATTTGCTACTGTGACAAAATTACAGGCGTCGCTTTCAGTTGTAATGGTTCTTTAGGTATGACAAATTATGTCAGCGACAAACATACCGTCACTGATGAATTACCATAACAGAACCGTCGTTGTTCTCACCATACGTAGTCCCAATGTCTATCTCGGTTAGCATCTCTGTTTGTGTGCTCTTCGTAATGCATATGCAGTTCTTTTGATAGTTTGCATTAATATTTGTTATTCTTTATTTTGCTATTACTAATGGAAAATATTTGCGACAACATTACATCATTGGGCAGTAACTAAAGGTGGTATAAGATAAATACATAAGTCAAGCAATCATAATGACACACTTTCAATAGACTAACATCTACATGGTAAAACGAAAGCTTATTATGCAACCTTTATAGTCATAAGTGACACTGAAGTGAACTGGTGACGAAAGGGTTTATAACCTAGAAGGGGCCCCTCCAGCAACCACAATAGTCTCACCGGTTATATATGAAGCTTCATCAGAAGCCAAGAAAGCCGTGGTTGCGGCCATGTCTTCTGTCGTGCCAAGCCTCTTGAGTGGTGTCTTTTCTTCGAGGGCCTGTCTCTGTTCATGAAATAATTCAGAGCTCAATGAGTTCCGAGTTATGCTATATGCAAAACAAGATAAAATTTCCTAAAATTTCAAAGCTACATCCTATTTGCCATTGTCATCCAATCTAGAGTATTGGGGTTAGTGCTTCTATAATTAAATATTTCTCTAGTTTGTCATTAACCAACATATATAAACATTTGGTTATGGTCAAGCATTGAAAAGTATACCTCGTTTCCGAAGTTGATTATCATTTCAAAGTACTGTTTTCTCATTTTTAACTTACACGAACAATTGTTTGTTTGCAACAACAAACCCCAAAAATACATAGGTTTATAAAAATTAATTCTCATTGCTGATATGAATATTTAATGCATCAAAGGCTCCTCAAATTTGTGTGTTAAACTGGTGTATTAATGATTAAGTTGAAATGTTGAAGGGAGGTAAAATAATGGCTTTAAAAGGAGTTTCGATCTTTTGATTTTTTCTACTGTACAAAAGTACAAATATACTTACCATGTCCTTATTGTTGGTGATGAATTCAGCAAAGTGTGTAGGTACAAATCCTGGAGCAACACAATTCACACGAGTATCTGGAGCTAACTCTGTTGCAAGAGCCTAAACAATAACGACAAACAAAATAAGATAAATAAGTGATTCAGCAACATCAGCTAGTGATAAATGTTTGCAGTCAGACTATAGCAGTCCTGTTCAGTGGGTATATTTCATTAACTCTTTTTTTACACAAGTAACGACGATCTAACATCCTACTTAGAAGGAACGTCCAGCGGTTCTGTAACGATCAGAACCCAAAAAAGGAAATAACCTGAGCTGTAAACATGACCAACCTGATGCATTTCAATCCAAAGTTTAACGAATGTTCTATACAAACTTGGGTTTTTGATTTAAAAATTAAAAGCCTAAACAATGATATCTTTATGTTTGTCTGAACTAATATAAAAAAAACGCAACTAGAAGCAATTTGGTTAAGTTTTGTTGGCCCAGACTGATTTCGCCCACCTTTATTAAGCAAGGCACCTACTCGTCTTTTAATTACTCTCATTTATAAGTATCTATACTGTCAGAACCAAGAATCAATGTATTTGTGAAACTCAAATATTAATTCGCTTAAATGGATCATGAACAACTCAAAATTATCTAAGCAAAGTTATCATATCAGAAACAGATCATGAATTGACTCAGTTATTGATACACTTAAATGGGTTGACCTATTGGATCTTGTAAGATCAATAAGTCCAACTTTCGGATGTACTGATCGGACCGAATAGGATCAACATCAAGACCCGACCCATTGAGAGGCCAAACCCACATTCCCTTAAATTCTTGCCACATTAATCGTGTGAAGCAATTTTGTTATCTACTTTTTTTCTCACAATCTATTACGGCAGAATCCAAATTAGTTTCAAAAGAAGAAGAATACACGTTAATACCTTAGTAAGACCGAGAAGAGCAGTCTTCGTGACGCCATACATAGCCAAGCCAGCTGGAGGATCAAAAGCACTGATTGAAGAAATGAAAACAATAGAGGACCCTTTTGTCAAGTGAGGGGATGCATCCTGTTTAGAAAATGGGGAAAAAAGAATACACTACTGAGTCCATTAAGTATATAAACTTGATGCTTTTCAAAGTTTGGCTATTATGGTCGTGACTTGTGAAAGGAGACGGTCAACAATCGTTCCTTCCGTCAAAATGGTTAAATTGTAAACTACTCTTTTGCAACAGATACTACTATCTAGTCCATTTGAGTAAATGTATTACTTTTCAATTGTGATCAACTGATTATCACTTCTAGAATATACTAATAGTCCATGTCAGATTGAACTTGATGATGAATATCTTTAGACTTTATAGTATATGGTAAGGGAGGAGCAACATATTGCATAAATGTATAGAATGATGAAGTATTTGCGAGTTAAATATAAGAAATATGTAAGAATCAAGGGGACCAGACGTTTAATAGCTCACTCTAAAATTTGGTTTACATGGTTGAGAGTGCGAATGGCAACTTTTACCATTATAAGTATATGGGTTGACGTAAAAAAATTGGTTACAATATTAACGGGTTGAACTCGTAAGGAAATGGCCAACATGTATTCACATGCATAAAAACTTCTAACTAGATTTACTTTAGAAAAACTATTTTTATAAATATATAGTTTTTTAATCACAATTATAACATATATATTCCTGTTAAATTTAAGAAAACAAAAGACAAAAGAACGTATACAGGTCAGCTGAACCCGAACCGTCAAAAAAGCTACTAGTTTTGACCTGTTAGTCTGTTGCCCAACCCACCATATTGCAATCTTTAGTTCATACAAATAGCACATATATACCCTTTTCACCCTAGTTTTTTAATAGACATTAAACGATTTACCTGAAGAAGTAGTATGGAGGTTTTAACATTGATTTCCCAAAGCTTGTCAAGGGCTAGCTCTTTAGTTTGGAGAATGGTGTCAACTGACGGATTAGCAGCAGCATTTGACACTACCACATCAATTTTCCCATATTTCTGCATCCAAAAAGAAAGAAAATAGTATCAAACAAAACTAATTTCTCAACTTGAAAAGGCAAACTGAACACAACCAACATACAAGCTATATATACATTTTGGACCTTTAAAGTTATCATATTGTTGGTCTCAATTGGAATACACATGGAGCCCAAGTCATTGACTAGATAACATTTTTAAGAGGATCATAACCTCAGAATTATCTCATTAACATTAACCACTTCACATATAAGGCAGATTATATGATGTTAGACGAAATGGTCGTGATTGCCCAGTTGATGCCTTCTTAAATATCAAGTCTGATATTTGAAGTTAGAAAATTGGTGACTACCACGAAATTTCAGCTTATATACAGGCATACAGCATAACAATTCAGAACCTAAAAGTCATTCTAAACCAAGAACTCTTCCAAGCAAATACAAAATTACATATGCTCGCTTGAATAGTCAAAAATAGCATCAGTTTCTTGCTTTAATTCAGATTAGCAATTACTAAATTCCCAAGAAGACACCAGTCAAAGATGATCCTTACCTGAATCGTCTGGTCAATGAGATTCTTTCGCTGTTGTGCATTAGAAACATGGCATACCAATCCCAACACTTCAATTCCTTGGTCCTTGAGCTTTTTAACCGCCTCATCAACGTTTTTCTATAAAAAAAGACCACATGTCTTAAGTCGGTTTGTTTCATAGTGCATACAAATTTCTATTAGCACAAAAGACAAAACACACGCACACACCAAGTAAGATACACACCAAGTAAGATACACAACAACAACAAACCCAATCCCGCCGGGGCAGGGTGTGGGGGAGGTAGAATAGACACTTGATTTATAAGATTAAATAGAGTAAAGTGGTGCTTATTTAAGTGCTAATCTACTTATTGCATTTCTTAAAGCAAATAAACATTCCCAAGCACTATATTGAAAATTGGTTTATCTGCTTATCTTGAAACGAATAAGCACTTGCAAAGTAAAAGGGTATGTGAGATTACTTATTTTAATGTTCTTAGGCAGTTGCTTCTTTTATACTGTTTATATACTTAACAAATAACATATAAGCATGTATGAGACAAACACTCAGATATGCATATCTGCTTTAAAAACGCAGTACACGCTACGCACTAACGCGCATAAGATTAGCAAAATCGAAAAACCCCCATATAACAATTTTACGAGAATCAAACAAATCTGTTTATACCGAAATCAATATAATGATATCCAAATAAATAGTATGCGGGTGTCTGGGATTGCTTACTTTTAGTGTCTATCCTTATTTTTTAAGCAGAAACAGATTTATGTTATCCAAACTCTGCTTATCAAGTTGCTAATCTAAGATGAAACTAAAATTATTTTTTAACCGTCATATTTAACCTAAAACTTTTTCTTCAAGTACTACTAGTCTACTACATCTTATACAAAATAAGCAAATCAAGTATTACTGCATATTTACAGGCAGTAGTTTTATTGGTCATTGAATGTTGCAGTCAAAACTGTGTTGATTGTTTTATAGCTTCATATGAGTGTCAATGGCATGTCATTACACTTCATACGTCGCTTGCTGCTTGTAAATATGCTATATAATTTTGTGGTAATATATTTTCACCTTTCACCAAAAAAAACATTGTTTCTTGAAAACCATAGGGGTGGCCGAGTTGGTAAAGTGGCTTGTGACTATCATTACCATTCACCAACGTGTGGGAGCTAACAAGTTCAAACCCTACTCTGTGCGAACAAACCTGAAGTGGCCTGGCTAACCTTCAAAAATGGAGGGCTTCGGTCGGTTTAAATATGCGTGGCGATGGCCTTAAACCCCATGGATTAGTCAACCAAAAGGTCGGAAACCATGGTTATCCAACAAAATAAAACAAAAATTTGTTTCTTCAAATGGTTATGTTTTAAGCAACATACAAGCGGGCGGAACTAGGGGGCCCGCGGTATCACGGGGACCCCAATGGAATTTTGATTCATAATTCTAGTATTCGTAGAAAATCCCAAATTTTGTAAATGCACCCGGTTTAAAGGAATTGTGTTTCTAGTACGTAGTACCTCTTTAGTTGATCTGTTAATAGGTGAAAAACGGACTCAATTTCTATTCAACTCAATCATTGCAACTGAAATCACATGTTTTGTTCATTTTTTTCTTTTATATTACAATTTAAATAAATTGTGCACCCGGTCACTTTTAGTCTTGCTTACAAGTAGTTACTCAAAAGCAAAAATAAGCAATCTCGAATACCCTCTAAGATAAAGCGATCACAGCAACTTGAAACCACTAGGGGCGCGGCCTAGTAGCAATAGCAAAAAAAAAAAAAAAAAAAAAAAAAAAAAAAAAAACTTGTGACTATCTCAAAAAATGTGTGAGATCTCAAGTTCAATTTATGCTAGGTGCAAGCAACCTGAAGTGGTCACGCTAACCTTCTGATGGGTTCAAACTCCGTAGATCAGTCGGCCAAAAGTTCGGAAACTTGGGGAAAAAAACACTTAAAAAGATAAAATTTAAAACAATTACTTGATCCAAAATGATCATGGAATTTATCATTTCATCCTTATGTAAAACAAACATATATCCAACACCCAACTAACTTAAAAAGATTAAGGAAGAAGAAAAAGCAACCTGTCTACGAGATGAGATGACAACAGAAGCACCTTCTAATCCCAATCTTTGAGCAATACTAAAACCAATTCCTTGTGTTGAAGCTGTTACTATTGCTACCTTTCCTTCAAATCTTCTTCCAATCTTTGATTTATCCATTTTTCTACTTTTTTGTGTTCCTTCAGTACAACAGTTTTCCTAGTTTATATAGTAGTAGTAACACATTGGGATTGTCGATTGTTGAAATCATATATGGGACCTACTTTCGACTTATCATAAACATTTTTTTTTGGGTATATTTTATTGTTAGCTTTTGATTTTCTAACAATCGTGTTGTGATTTTTTTGTTATATTGGGGGGTTGTTTGGAAATGATTAGTAAACTCGAGTCATGTTAGTGTTAATTTATTTGGGTTCGCGTGTTGGCGGGTTACTATAGCCTTAACCTAAACACGGCCTATTTATTAATAATGTCAAAAAACTCGTGTAACCCATTTGTGATCTATTTAACCCATTTAAGTAAATAGGTCGAGCAGTGAATAAAGCTGGTGGTTTATCGATTTAACTAGTTTAAATGCAAAAAATGATATAAGGATTTAAAATATGATAAGAATAACATAAAAATAACTATGCGACAATTTTTTGAATTATAAGCGTCAATTTTCATGATATCTAATTTAAGGTATAAAATTATAATTTACTCATACTAAGTAAATAACAAAATATATTTAATCCACATCAAACATAAAAACCAGGTTATATATTTTATTTTTAAGATCTTATGTACTTAAACGGGTTCACGGGTTGACCTATGTAATACTTACTTAACCCAAACACGACCCCGTTTATTAAACGGGTTGACCCAATTTTGACCCAAACATGTTTATCCTCAATCCAAACCTGTTTAACTTCGTATCGGGTTCGTGTCATTTATCGTGTCGTGTCATGAATTGCCACCACTAATGATTATCAAGACGACTCAAAATAAGTGTCAACCAAATGATTAGTCTTTTGATTTTTATCTCCTTAGAACAAGTGTTGAAAATGTTCAAAGTTTCAACGCCACCTGCTAATTACACTTCTACTAATTATAGTTTTGTACATTTTAACTACTAAAATTAAGATACTTAGAGAGCACGGTATTGGATACGCACCACACGCCGTTGGCAAAAAATTCACCAATCATGCCGCCGTGTGCACCGGCATCAGCATCTTGTTCGCAAGGGCGGAAGGAGTAGGGAGACAGGTGGGTATTGGGCCTCTGTCAACTGTCCAGTTTCTTCAGTGGTATTGGGCTTAAGTTTAAGAGAAAAGTACAAAAATAAGCCAAAATCTTTTTTGAAGTCCCCTTTGTGGTCAAGTTTTAACTCAATGTCCAAAATAGTCATGCGCAACTACTCGACTCCGCAGCTCCACCAAAAATTCGCCACGTGTCCCAACAACCAATACACCTTTTGACTTCTCACTCTACCAAAATAACTTCCGTTATTGAGCAACCGCCGGCTACTCAACCGGCGGCGATGATGTGACATAAAGGTACGTTCACATTTTTACTTTCCTTGAAATCCGATTAATTTTCTTGATATCTGATCGATCGTTTGAATTATTATCCGTTTATTTCCTTTTTTTATTGTGTTTGATTTATTGTTTTGATCTCAAATATACACTTAATAATCACACACTCAATCCTATTATTGTTTCATTCCATCATGAAACCGATGGTACTCTTCTAACTTTTTTTTTGGATTCATTGTTAGATCTATCCGTTATAAGCTATAACTGATAATAAATTATTGTTTAGTTTTTTGCTTATATTGTGTTTTGCGTAAATTTATAATGAGTTAGTTTTTCTAACTGGGTGTTTGCCTTTTTGTCTTCAAAGTGACTTTTCATGGTATTTATGAAAATGGGTTGCTTCATTTTATTCTTGTTAAGCAGTTTCAAGTTCTTCTTTGGCCATTTTTAAGAAAATAAACTGTTTTGAAGTGCTTATTGGGTCATTTTTAATAAACTAAGCAGATTTGAAGTGCTTATTTGGGTATATTTTTAAGAAAATCAATTGTTTTGAAGTGCTTTTTGGGTAATTTTTAAGAAAATAAGCAATTTTGAAGTGTCTTATGTGTTAAGTGCTTATTCATGTCTGCATAATCGTGTCTACATGCAAATATGTTAACATTGCTCAATGCTATTCTACAGTGTTTATAAACTTGTTCAAATTAGACTTTTAAGTGTACTGTTTAGGTCGAATATTTGAAAAGTGTGAAACTAGTTATAAGCCCAGTATTCTGATGTATATAAGCCGATATTTCAATTGTTTAGAGAAGCCCGTATTTCAAGTATAAGCCCATAAGTAAAAGTTCTTCTTAGCTTATTTCGTATGCGCAATAATTTGGTCCGCATAATCTTGTTATCTTATCCCAACGATGCTAATTCTTGTATCTTGTAATCTCTTTAGGAATATCATGCGGTACATGTTAAAGCAAACTCGATTACTTTCGTTAATGAAAGATGATTAGGTTTGGACCGATGTGTCTTGTTTAGGTCGACATGTTTTGGGCGGTGGTTGGATTTGGATTATGTTGACAATGAGGAGGGTCTTATACATTTTATGCTTCAGAAGCAAGTCTTCTCTGATAATGATCACTATGATTTACCCTCATTTATAATGTTAACAATCATTTGCTACACTTTGGTCGTCGTGAATTTTGCCTCATAACGCATTTAAGTTTGGGATGGTGGGTTCAGTAAGTTTAGGGAGGGTGATATCGGTTTCGTGATCGTGTATTTCCGGAGAAGATAGGTCGCTATGTTAAAAACATAGATCTTCTATCTGTGATTGAGGATGAAGAGCGTTTCACGAAACTATCAGATGAAGACTCAATACGAGTTTGTCTTTTGTTATCTTTGGAAGTTATATTTATGGGTCGTGAGTTAGGATCTGTTGTTGATGATGTATATCTAAGGATGGTAGATACTCTGGATGCTTTGAATGAGTTTGCGTGGGGAGAGCACATCTGGCGGGAGTTATACGTTGCCATTAGAAATGTCAACTCAAATCATAAGGATGAGCACCATAAAGCATTGGACAAAGACCCAAAGTTTGTTCCATCGTATTCATTGTCTGGATTTATCCTGTGTTTCAAGGTCTGTATTTTTAGTCCAAATCATTGTCAAGTTATTTGATGCTAAGATTTTGTTTGTCATTTGACTTATACATTTCTTGTTTGTAGATATGGATTCTAGAGTCTTCATCTCGAGACACAACGTTGGTGGAGTAAGGACCACGATGTGATCCCGAGAGGATGTTCTGGTCAAGCATTTTCCATTTCAAATTTGGGAGCTATCTGACCAACTTTTTCCCAGTCGCTTAATGCGTTGTCACCTTCTCAATTGCATATATGCCAACTTTTTCCTTTGATTGTAAGATTTATAAGTTCTTGTCTAGGTTAATTGCATATATGCTTAACATGTTAAATGCTTATCTAAGATGTTTTGTAATCTTAAATGCTTATCTAGTCTGTAAATTAGTTTATTTATTTGTTTTTAAAGTTTATTTTCTTTTTGAAACAATTATTTTATATTTTCCTTAGGCCAAAAATCATAATTATGACCTATATCCCAATAGTCTTTGAGGCCAATCGAATGGTTTAGACAATGCCAATTTTTTTAAATAGTTTACACCTGCAGCACCTCCTCCTGTTGAATACGGGGGTTTGGTGATTATCTAAAAATTGTCATCACCGTGACTAAGAACAAAGATAGAGGCACATCCACTTAGGTAGAGTTGTATGCTTGGGTTAAGGCTTTGGAGCGTTTATGTGACAGTTTGTTGATTCTACCTAAAGAGATCAAGAGTTTGAAAGAACGTGTCTACAAACTGGAGACTATTATTCATGTTAGTCTTGACATAAACCCTTTTCTACGTATGCCCCAATTTAACTAATGTCTAATTATCATGTTTTGCAAAATACTTTGTGATGCAGTATGTAAAAAACTAGAAGAGGGGGTTGAATAGTTTTACCAATTAAAACTTCCTTTTAATCTATTTAGATCGACTTATGTCAATCTATTTGGATGTGTATTGGATGTTGATAAACAAACATATAAAAGTATGTAATGAAAAGATAAGAGTAAGAAGCACAAAACCACAACGCGAGTATTTATAGTGGTTCGGCTACAAGGACACCTTCCTTGCCCTACTTCACTCCCCGAGTCACCTACTCGAGAGTTTGTAATCACTACACGACACCAACTCCTTATGGCGGAGAAGCCTTCACAACGTTGCCTACTCTTTTTCCGGTACTAGGCTAACCACCGGGTTCTTTCACACCAAGGTGAACCATACCTACACAACGTCGCCTACCCTTTATGAGGTACTAGGCTAAGTACCTAGTTCTTTCACACCAAGGTGAACCACACCTATCACAATGTCGCCTACCCTTTATTAGGTACTAGGCTAAGCACCTAGTTCCATGGCAATGGAGGAACTACTACCCAACACTACACCAACGACTAATCCCAAAGGAGACCAACTCCTTATTACAACATCATCAAGGATATCAATATCCTTGGATCTAGTACTAATCTATCTTGTACATCGAAACACACCATATTGAATGTACATCTAAGACACCTTTCACTAATGCCCTTAACTAGATCTTCAAGACACCCTTCACTAATGTCTTGTGTCTTGACTTCTAGGCACCCTTCACTAATGCCTACAAACCGAACGATCGACACCTTTCACTAATGTCTTCGTCTTGATACTTGAGACATCTTTCACTAATGTCTTCAACACTACAATTCTTAGAAGAAAGAAACGAATCATCAACAAGAGGACTTCAGTAGTCTTGATGATGAGGAAGCATGGCAACTCATGGACTTAAGTTTGCTTGACTTCAAAGGTGGTGATCTCACTTTTAAGAGGAACCTAGAGAATCACACAAAAACAAAACTACAAACATAGATCTCTAGGATCTGGGGTTAGAGAGTTTTTAACTCAGGGAGAAAGTATGTTAGAAAGGGGTGAGGAACAATGAAGAAACGACTCACTATTTATAGAGGAAAAAATCTACTGTTCCCCGGATCCCACGGATCCCTCCCACAAGGGATCCGTCTAGCGTAAAGCTAGGGATCCGTGGGACGCCCTCTTTACCCATGGGTATTTTGGTTATGGGTCATGGGTTGATCCATGGGTCTTTAGCTAGATACAATGTATCTCTTGAGTGCAATGCACCTATTCACATGGGTATAGGTCAATACCATAGGTTATGGATATTATCCATATATGATATAAGCATGATGTCATGCAATGGGTTATGGATCATGCGCTTTGGGTTGTACCCAACTATATTTAATGTATTTGGTCAATGGGTTATGATACTTAAGTTTCTACTCATTTATATTACCCAATATACTACATACTAGTTATGTGTATATTTTACCCAAATATGTAAACACTAGTTGTTGTACATATGTAATATTAAATCATAAAATCACTTATACTTGTTTTAGTGTTTTATGTGAAAGTGTGAATATGTTAGAAACTATTAGTTCAAACCATTTACATATTTTATTTGTTTCGTTAAAATGATTTTACTTTTGTTATCGACAAAACATTAGAAGATCGTAAAATATAAATAAACGTTTTTACGGCTTATTTGTATTAACAATCTCCCCCTTTTTGTTGATGACAAAACCTAAAATTATTTTAAGGAAAAGCTAAAATTCGTAAAAGTTTGAATTTGTAGTTTTTACTTTCTTCTCCCCCTTTTTGTCGAAACAAAAAGAACTTCGAAGTAAAACTAACGTAATGTTTTTAAGAAAAATGTGTGAAAAATAGAAAAGAAAGTAGAATTAAGGAGCAAGTAACGGGAAATGATCTCGTCTTAACTCCCCCTTGACGAGTCCATCCCTATGTAAAGGCGTCAAGAAAGGAATACTAAGCTAGTTTATTTGAAACTAAGTTTGCTAAAGATTTCGTCTATGTGACGAATGTGCTCCCCCTTGATGATTGCAATTTTGCAAAGGGATGTCATGAAATGTAATCCTAATATTGCATGTAATTTGCAATGTATTGCTTTGACACAAAGCTCCCCCTAGCTTTAGGGTGTCAAAGTCTTCATGTGTAAATTGAATAACTACAAAACAAAGGTTAGAAAACAAGTATAATGCACAATTTCCTGCAAATATGATCCAAGTTAGAATAAAAAAAAATTTTGTATCACGGATCCCACGGTTCCCTCCTTGTAGGGATCCTTCTAGGCAAAAACAATGGATCCGTCTGGCTGATGACCAATTTCAGCAATGATGATATAACATATTATGTTAGTATCAAAGTGAGATATGTATTATACAACATACTCATATACTTAGAAATATAGCAAGTACCATGTATTTTCGTTTAATAAAACTAGAGATATGATATACATGACTCTAAAAACTAAGAAAATGATCGATACATGACTTGGAATTACTAGACTTATCTAAGTAACACTTGAAACTAGGACACCACTAAAATCCTCTAGCTCAAGTTTGTTTAGGTTTAATCTCGTCGAAACGTTCGAGGAGGTGATAGAACATGAAACGTTGGTCTTCTCGTACTTCATGTATCAAACTTTCAACATGTTGACAATGATAACAATCTTTGTCATGGATAGGTAGTGGTGGTGGAAGAAATGAAATTGCTTGATGCGAATGATCAAGTGAAGCGGCTTGTGGAGCCTCAAACGACGGAGGGATTGGTGGAGGCGCATTTGAGAATGGCTCGACCAAGAATGATGGTGGTGGTACAGAAGTGTCAACTTCCATATGGTCGGGTGGTTGACTTTGATGATTTCTCATAATCCAAATGGGATTATATGATGGAAACGGCGAAAAGGAAGCCGGAGCTAAAGTTGACTCAACACCTTGATTTTGTACCATTATTCCTCCTAATGAGGAGAATGTTGTCGGCGGAGGTGGATGAGACGGCCTAGGAGGCAAATCCTCTAAATTGTAGAGGTGTGGTGATGATAGTGGAGTTGTAAACGAGATAGCTCTAGGAACCAAAGGTGATGGTTTAGTGGAGATGATATTGTTTGGCCTAGGAGGTATGGTGGTGTTTGGCATTGTTAGTTTTGTGGGTACTATCCTTTTAGGGATTGGTTTGATTGGTTGAGGAGCAATCCTTGCATTTGTGGACTTAACCGGAGATGATTCGGTTGAAGAGATTTCGTGTATAACACGAACCTTTTTCTTGGGTGGTTCTTTGGTGGATAAGTTGCTACTTGGAGTTTTCCTCATGATGAGATGATTCAAAGAGGTTTGTGAATGTTGAAAGTGAGGATGAGGATGATGACTTTAGGAGTCCTAACAATGGGGTTTATAAAGCAAGGAATTTGGCAAGTGCATTCAAGACTTAAGCCACTAAAATTCATTGAAATGTGATGATTAGCAAGCACAAGAGTCAACTTCAGAGTTGTATTGATCTAGGAACTCATTTAAGATGAGATGGAGTGTTTAAGTTAGAAAGATGAGCTTGAAATGATTGTTCTAGCTAGAGTTTGCATGATCCTGTCATACGGATCCCACGGTTCCCTCCAATGAGGGATCCGCCTAGGCTAGTCCTAGGGATCCGTCTATCAGTAGCTGAGAAAAGGAAGCAATGATGTTTGTAAGGTCCAATGCCTATTTCTTCTTGAGTGTTTCAGTTCATCTAAGTGTTTTAAATGAAGAGGTTCTTAAATACTTGAGGGTAATGAGTGATGTAGCTAATGATTGTCTTTTATGGAAGAAATTGGAACTTTCATGAGTACCAATGAATGAACAAGGATGACACTAAAGATTTTGAGAGTGTCAAGTGAAGCTAAATGACCCTAGAGATCAGATAGTGACTTAGAGTAATGCTTTGGAGAATATCCTAACGGCCTAAGATGGAAAAACTAGAATTTGATCAATTTCGATAAATTTTGACGTGAGGATGATTATGATAAATTTTGCCATAATCGAAAGATTTCAAAGGCTAGATGTGAGGGATCATGTGAGACATGATGAGTTTTCTTGAGAGCAGAAGAGTAATGGATTTAAGTGAAACGATAGATCTACAAGCGTCTTTGAGTGTGATCTATGTGTGAGTAGGAAGGATCTACTTATCTTGATAAGGACTTAATTTGCCTTAAGACACTATGTCTAGATTAGTGTGAGGTGTTCTAAGGACATGTTTGAAATACAATGTTTGCAATTGCATTTTCTGTTTGCCGGATCCCACGGTTCCCTAAGTGTAGGGATCCGTCTAGCACAAATATTAGGATCCGTCCATCTGCTAAGCAGAACCTTTACTAAAGGTATGCAATGATCTTGACAATGCATTATATTCCAAGATTAGTTTAAGAGGTTCTAACACTAAGATATCAAATGTAAGATGTTTTATTTCATGAAGGAAATTGGATTACATTGATAAAGCACGAGTACAAAAGGATTGATCCTATTTGAAATACTACTAAGTTCCTTTAGCGTTTTCGCTAGAAGGATCATCAAGTGGTTGATGAGTGTTGGTGGAATCAAGAATGAAGAAAGTCTTCATGAGTGATATGTTTAGCGGTTCCATCATCTTGTTCACAAGCACGCATACAACGGACTTTGAAATTGAGGATGAAAGTGCATGACGTTATGATAGAGCGCGTCAAGAACATTCAATAAGGGATGAGTTTATTCTTGGAGCCTTGAAGATTTACAATTAGCCTTGAAGAAAGTAGGCGAGATTGTATGGTTGTTGTGTTAGCAAACAATACATTATGTGAGCACAACAAGCGGAAGGATTTCTCGATTTCCCTAAGACTCCAAACATTTTCACGTGGGATGAGTGTAAGGGTTTGTACTCTTCTCGGATGTCCCGTGTGAAGATAATGTTTGGATCGGAGTAATATGGTCGAGGTTTGCATATTATGCGATTTAAATCTTCCGGGGAGGGTATGTGTGAACAATATGGACTATTTTCTTCACGAAAGTTGAAGAGAGAATCAAGAGACAAATCTTCGGTGAAGGCACATTGTCCATGATTTGGAATCCGGAGGATGTGAGCAAAATGCCCAACGGTTAAAGTAAACTTTTGGTTTTTGATATAAAACCAAAGAGATTGAGAACGATTCTCGTTACGAACGAGTTCAAATTGATGGAAGAATTCCATTATGAACCTTGGACATATCTTCTCGTTGATTTCAAGAAGACATTCTAGTCCTATGGCTCGGAAGGAGGTATTGATACCTTCTTCGAATTGTAGAGAGGTGTCTACAACACGTCCTTCGTGGAAGTAGCGGTTTTCGAGATTATTGAACCCACGGACATGATTGCGGTGTGTTGGGCTCGAGGAGATGTTCGGAGTGTAGACGCTAGTGAGTGAAAAATCAAACTCATATTCATGCGTCATAGTTGAACCTATAGAAATTATGAGTTAATAGAAAGTGATGTTTGTGGTCAACCAATGATTATCTAACGTTTTTACTAGATTTTTATTAACAATGGTTTTTAATTTGCATGAAAAACTGTTCTCCTGTAGTACAATTCCCTTTCAAAATGGATCCGACTAGTATATCTTCCGGGATCCGTAGATCTGTAGTTACAGAAACAGATTTCATGATGAAAAACATAGGTTTTTAGATCTCATAGTTTTATACCAAGATATGTGTTTTAGCCTACATTTTCTTTTAGCATGCATACATGACTTCTAATGTATCACAAGAGAATGAAATAAAAATAAATGATAAACACATTATGATAATAACCTAGATAAACTAGATTATTAGTAATATTTCATTTCAATGCTAAGAATGATACAAAGGATTGGATATATAACCCAAATGTAGATTAACAAAACAAAGTAAATGTCTCCGTATGAAAACTTCATCATAGGGAACACAAGAGTGATGGGTGTTAAGACGATGAGCACGAGGGCGATGTAAACCATGTTGAAGACGATCCTTCTTGGTTACGGTTGAGATGAAATGGAGAGGAAGATGAAGTTTTTGAATGAGAGGAGATTTTTGAAATTGGAAGATTTGAAAAAGTGGGGATTTGATAGAGTTGAGTGACGGATGGTTTATTTATGGGGAAGGAGGAATTTTTGAGATTTGTGTTTTGTTTTATTATTAGAAAGATATGATTTTTGGATTAAGTGAAATAAAACACAAGTTTTATAAACCATGACTTTTAGACGGAAGATTGGCACGTATGTGAGAAAAAGCTTCCTAGTGAAGCTATATGTAAAACATGTGTATACATGAAAGCTACTCAAATAAATACCTAAGTAATCACACTTATTTATTAAACTAATATCATTTAGAGATAAGTGGAAAGTCATACCTCAAATGCACTTAGGAAAGTCTTTACAAATGACACGGCAAATGTCAGAAGACAATCCCAGCTCCTTTATGCTTAAGATACCTTCTTAGGGAAGGTAATCTTATTATCAAGCAATTCCTATGGCTTGATAGATGTGAGCTTTAACTAATCAACATGACAAGGAAGATTAGTACAACTTAAATAAATAGAAGAAAAACAATGTTGTCATCTAATCAACATCCAACAAGAGAGTTTTAAAATGTCATGGTGTTTATTTTTATAAAAGACATTCTTTGTAGTTTTCAATTAACCATGGATCGTATCAAGTTTTTAAAGTACAATATACTTCAAGAAACTTGGTAACGAAGCTCTGATGCCAATTGTAGAAAACTAGAAGGGGGGTTGAATAGTTTTACCAATTAAAACTTCCTTTTAATCAATTTAGATCGACTTATGTCAATCTATTTGGATGTGTATTGGATGTTGATAAACAAACATATAAAAGTATGTAATGAAAAGATAAGAGTAAGAAGCACAAAACCACAACGCGAGTATTTATAGTGGTTCGGCTACAAGGACACCTTCCTTGCCCTACTCCACTCCCCGAGTCACCTACTCGAGAGTTTGTAATCACTACACGACACCAACTCCTTATGGCGGAGAAGCCTTCACAACGTTGCCTACTCTTTTTCCGGTACTAGGCTAACCACCGGGTTCTTTCACACCAAGGTGAACCATACCTACACAACGTCGCCTACCCTTTATCAGGTACTAGGCTAAATACCTAGTTCTTTCACACCAAGGTGAACCACCCCTATAACAACGTCGCCTACCCTTTATTAGGTACTAGGCTAAGCACCTAGTTCTATTGCAATGGAGGAACTACTACCCAACACTACACCAACGACTAATCCCAAATGAGACCAACTCCTTATTACAACATCATCAAGGATATCAATATCCTTGGATCTAGTACTAATCTATCTTGTACATCGAAACACACCATATCGAATGTACATCTAAGGCACCTTTCACTAATGCCCTTAACTAGATCTTCAAGACACCCTTCACTAATGTCTTGTGTTTTGACTTCTAGGCACCCTTCACTAATGTCTACAAACCGAACGATCGACACCTTTCACTAATGTCTTCGTCTTGATACTTGAGACATCTTTCACTAATGTCTTCAACACTACACTTCTTAGAAGAAAGAAACGAAACATCAACAAGAGGACTTCAGTAGTCTTGATGATGAGGAAGCATGGCAACTCATGGACTTGAGCTTGCTTGACTTCAAAGGTGGTGATCTCGCCTTTAAGAGGAACCTAGAGAATCACACAAAAACAAAACTACAAACATAGATCTCTTAGATCCGGGGTTAGAGAGTTTTAACTCGGGGAGAAAGTATGTTAGAAAGGGTGAGGAACAATGACGAAATGGCTCACTATTAATAGAGGAAAAATCTCGTTTCCGGATCCCACGGATCCCTCCCACAAGGGATCCGTCTAGCGTAAAGCTAGGGATCCGTAGGACGCTCCTCTTTACCCATGGGTATTTTGGTTATGGGTCATGGGTTGATCCATGGGTCTTTAGCTAGATACAATGTATCTCTTGAGTGCAATGCACATATTCACATGGGTATAGGTCAATACCATAGGTTATGGATATTATCCATATATGATATAAGCATGATGTCATGCAATGGGTTATGGATCAAGCTCCATGGGTCATGGGCTTTGGGTTGTACCCAACTATATTCAATGTATTTGGTCAATGGGTTATGATACTTAAGTTTCTACTCATTTATATTACCCAATATACTACATACTAGTTATGTGTATATTTTACCCAAATATGTAAACACTTGTTTTTGTACATATGTAATATTAAATCATAAAATCACTTATACTTGTTTTAGTGTTTTATGTGAAAGTGTGAATATGTTAGAAACTATTCGTTAAAACCATTTACGTATTTTATTTGTTTTGTTAAAATGATTTTACTTTTGTTATCGACAAAACATTAGAAGATCGTAAAATATAAATAAACGTTTTTACGGCTTATTTGTATTAACACAGTATATTACTCGGAAAACAAAAGGCGGACACGAGCACAAAGTTACCTCATCTGTTCAAAAGGTATACATATATATGTATTTATCTTTGCACATTTTATTTTTTCTTGTCATTTACTTAGTTAAGTATGTGCACACGTGTTACAGGATAAAGTGGAGTGTGATCTGGGTGACGAGTATTGTAGTAATCTAGATGGTGATTTCTTTGAATTATTTGATTCGCCTATTCGAACATCCAACAAACACACTGCCATTGGATTTGTAGATGGTTTGGATAATTTCTCTCAGAAAGTTTATGTGGTAATTGATTTCTACAACTTTCAAATTATTCTAATTTGTGTTGTACCTTGCATTATAACTTGTTTTATAACTTAACACAGAATGGTGGGGTTGAAGTGGACAAATTGTCTGACGAAGATTTATCTGAGGTAATCACATACATGTTTTCAAGAATATATTAACTGTTTTCAAGATTTATCTTAGGTAATAACAAGGATTTTTGTGATGTAATTGCAGGATGATTATGTGAAGGCTGAAAAGCAAGCTGCTGAGATTTATAGGGTGGCAGAGCAGAGGAAACAAAGGACGAAATTGATTTTGGAAGAATAAAAGATAATGAAGAGTATAGAGCATAGTAATTCCAGTCACATGAAACTTGCTTTACAGCGATGTGGAACTTTCAAGAGGAGGTATGTCAACGTGGTCAGACCGCAGATGGAACCATGGGAAGAGTTATTACCTTTATACATCCTTAGCATGGATGCACTAAAAAAACGTACAAATGTCCTTGATGCATTCATGATTGAAAGGTGTGAAGATGTCAAACCGTGGGAAGAGGTATTACCTTTATAAATCTGCAACTACAACATCAGATCTTGGCTCAATTAAGTCTTATAATACTACTTTAACCTGTTTTGTTTAGGAACCAAGCCGTCCATTCAAATGTATCGATAAAATTTCATGTACTTTTGAGTTGGAGAAGTTTCTGATTACCGCTGGGCAGACTCGTTGCAAGTTTCCTTGGTATAGTGACATTACCGTTGATCGTACTTTCTGGGATGCTTTAGTTGGGCTTGATGATAAACGTGTAGGTTGGTTACTTGACGAGGTACGTTAAAATAACCATTTACATTATATTTTGGATAAAACTATTTTTCGCTATATGTAAAAATTTTGTTGAATTCTGTGTTTTTATTTCCTACAGTACATTGATCTTTGGGTATGGTATATGTGGTATTTTAGACAACCTTCCGCAAATTGGTCAATGGTTAGTTGCTACTTTCTAACGCTTCTACTTCAAGACTCAATGCCACTGTTTTATGCAACCGATGAAATTTACCCATTTGCATGGAGGAATGTGGAACAGGTATTTATTGGTAACCAATCTTTTAGAATATAATGCTTTAATTATGTGGATTATATCAATTTTATTTTTAAACATTGTAGGTCTTCATACCCATAAATGAACCCAAGAAATATTGGTCGCTTGCGAAGTTTGACATTAAATCTGGAATTGTTACATTCTATGATAGTGAAGGATATCAAGAACCTGAAATTCGTCCGTGGTATTTGAATATGAGGAGGTGTTTGGAGTGTAAGCTTCCGGTAGTTCTAGAGAAGACTGATGTGTTTGCAAGCAAAGGAATCGATCCCTAGAATACAACATTAAGTTTAGGAATGCACATAACGTCCCCAGCGGTGGGGTATTTGGTGATTCATGGCGTCTTTGTATGCTTATTTCTTTCTGAGTTAGTAATTTTTTGAAGCCTGATTGTTTAAATTTGTTTTTTTACATAGTTTTAAGCCTTATTTCTTTAATGTTGTCTTTAATAGTGTCTAGGTAAATGATGTAGGTTAGTGTTTTCCCTACTTAGTTTGGAATTCATAACCCATACCAGATGTATAATGAAATAGTATACCACTAACCTTTACATGGCATTAACCTAGTGTTTCTGAACTAGTAGTGTTGCATAAGCATAAAACAATTGATTGATAGATTTGGTTACAACAGTTTTATTAAATTTGGTTTAAGTGATACTTAAACCAACTGCATACATACATCATATGTAACCAAACACATCACTTTCAGAAACTAGGAAATAACATTTAGTTTCTTTTTCTTTTTTTCTTTGGATCATCATTACACTCGTGCAATATGGTTGACTTGCCTGTTAGAGTCTCATTCTTTTTAGGTTGCTTCCTAACAATAGTGTTACTGCTACTAGGACCCGCAAATTCGGAATGTGGTTGCTTAAGTTTAACACCGCCACTTGGTTCTATAACTTCTTCTTGTTCTTGACCGTATATCTGTCTTCTGAGTTCTTCTAGCACTTCAGCTGGTAATCGATAACTTGGTTCAGCATTTGGTTCATACAATTCAATTATCTCAGGAAACATTACCTCTCTTGCTACCTTTATTGACCACTCTCTATCATCATAATTATGCTCAAACGTAACTCTTTTACCACTCATTTTGTCAGTTATTTGTTTTTTGTTATAGATGTGTGACTAAAACGCAATTGAGATTATGGCCTTATATAGTGGAGGATCAAATTGTTTTTTGTCACTATTTTAGTCAAAAAATAGCTTTTCATGACTGCAACTTTTGCATCATCAAAGCTTGCATCATGACTGTATTTTCATGACTGCACTTTGCTATTCATCCTGCCAAAATTTGGCACAAATATTTGAGTCATTTTAATTTGTTATAAAAATTTAAAAAAAATAAAAATAACAATTTAACCAGCTTATTTAAATTTTCTCAAAAGGAAAAAATTCAAATTAATCATTTTGTATGGCTGTGAGTGGTAATTAGACATTTTCTTTAGCTCACACCTACCTGCCATAAGCTCGTTAGTAGCTGTAAATAGGGTCAATAGATCTACTTAGGTTAACTTGAAGATTTCATATATGGATATGTTAGAACAAGGATGCTTCATTTGTCGATAGGAATAATAAAGATATAGGACAGGTTAACTGTTACTTGTGAGTCAAGTACAGGTTAGCTGTTACTTGTGAGTCCAATACAGGTTATCTTTATGCATGATTTTCATTTCTTATTTCTTGTTCTCTAAACAGATTATCTCATGGGATGCCATTGGTTGTTGAAGATGCAGTCCATACATCCCTTGCATATCGAGAACAAATGGCCCGTTTCTATTTCTAGCACAAGATATTTGTGTAGGTGTAATTGCTATTGTGACCTGTTGCTTCTAATTTGTGTTTTGTGTTTGTGAACTGTTGCTTTTTGGGCAAAACTTATTTGTGTTGCTTTTGGCTATGTGTTTAATTGTTTTGTGTTAGTTATATTCAAAGTTTGATGACTGTGTTGTGTTTCAATTGAACCATGTAGCAAATAATCAGCTTCTGTACACATGTTAAAGACAAAAACTTGCAACTTTCATTAAAAGTGTACTACGGTTTGCCATACACACTAGAAAAAACTAAAGTATGCCACTCTATGGGTCATCCAAATTAACAGCTTGTGAGTAGACTTGTTCTTCTTGTGAGCTTGGCATTGGTTGTTGTGAGCTTCTTCTAGCAGGTACCTTTGCCTAAAAATTGTGTAAATCAAGTTATGAGTTAATAAGCTGTATCCTAAATAATGAGATTTAAATAACAGGACATAACTTACTTTTTTCTTTGGCAATGTTTCTCTGCAACTTTTTCGGGTGTGTCCAACATTACCGCACCTTCCACAATTAACTGGTACCGGTTCCTCGCCTTGAGATCTAATACGATCTTTGTTCTTGGGTCTACCAGATTGGGGTTTAGCCATAAGTGGTGGCTTAACAACTTGCAAGTAACTAGGACACTGCCAACTTGAAACTTCTCCAACATGATATACCACGTCTTGGTACGTAGCTTTAAGCTCAATTTTCCTAAACCATGCTTTTGCCAAATGATTACAATCCGTCATTCCCATAACTCTACAAACTGCTAAAACATGACCACAAGGCAAAGCAGAAACTTGCCATTTTCTACATGTGCATGAACATTGACCTAAATCCGCTATATGTATTTTTTGTCGATCGTCGACCTGGTAAATCCTGTTCATCTCAATGCCGGCAACGGTCCAATGACTGCTCTTTAACATTCGGTCCGTTATTTTTTCAGTTTCCCAATCACTTAGTTCATCCATTTGTGAATCTAAATTATAATATTCGTTAGTATTTCTAGATTGGAAAACAATAAATATGTTAAATAGTTTACTTTTAGGAAAAAATGACATAAAGCGCATACCTTTATATTTTTCTCGACGATTGAAGTACCACTTTTGGACAAGGGCTCTGTACCACTCTGTCACACCCCCAAATTACCTGTTTTGCAGCGGAATGGAATTCCTGAGGATTGACTGTCATAGCATCACAATCACAGCTATATTGAACGACCTAAAGTGTCGTTTGGAAAACACATCGTTTGATTTAATAAAACAATCAGAGTTTACAAAGTATAGGTCCCAAATGAAAGTCATAATGTACGGAAATAAGTTTGATACAAGTCAAACGATGTTTTAAAGTGCAAAAAAAATCCCTGTTAGACGCGTCGTCACCACGACTCTATGATAAGCCCACATGCATGCCATGAAGTGAATGCCTTAGATACCTGAGATAAAACATGCTAAAAAGTGTCAACACAAAGGTTGAGTGAGTTCATAGAGTTTGAGTTGAAATGTAAAGTCTTTCAAAATCGTTTATGCAGCAAAGGCATTGTAAATCCACTCAGTTCCAAGTTCCGCCCATACAAAACTTGCAACCTGTGTGTTTACAACCCATTGCCAAATGTGATATAGTTTATTTTCAAGCGCATGATGTCAAATAAATTTACATAATAGTACATGACTTTATGTATCAATAGTTACTTGACATAATTATACCAAGACATTTAGTTCAATGATAATCCCAAGACATTTAGCTCAATGATAATCCCAAGACATTTAGCTCAATGATAATCCCAAGACATTTAGCTCAATGATTTATGATATAGAATATGACTAAACATTCAGTTCAGATAAACATATAGTTTGCAAATAATCATGATTGTCATAAAATAGTTGAGCATGTATCTCCCCCAAAAGTAATTCAAAACAATTAAAAGAGTAGGGGCTATGACTCACCTGGTGCAATGTTTATGATGATAAAAGTTGATACACTAAAATGAGGCGCAACCTCTAACCGTGACCTATTATGAATGATATGTTCTATGATAAGTTATGATGTAATGTTATGCATGCAATTCGGATGATATTTATACCACTTATGAATTTTTGAAAATAATCCTTTTCGTCAAAAAATAACCTTTTAACGTCTTGACCATTTTTAAATTACCTTACATGTATTTATGTTGAAATGATATCCGACGATAATCATTTAGTGATTTATTAAGAGAATATAACTTTTTCGTCGTAAAATAATGTCGTTGAAATTTCCATGAAAGTGACTAAAACGGCCTCTAAAAGCTAGTCGTAAAGTGGTGCACGTCGAGCGTTAGGAAACAAACTCAACGGTTTTTGGAAACTCGTATCATTATCTCAAAGTTTTAGCATTTAAGTTTTCATCCTAGAGGTCTCGATCACAAAGAGAAATATAGGTTAAATATGGTACTTTAGTCCAAAGTATAGTTTAAGGATGGTTTTCGACCAAGTTTGAGTGACCATAATTAATTCATTACAACTCCGCTAGACAAACGGTCGGACATTTTGGAAAATATACTTGGCGAACTTACTTTTATTAGAAGACATCACTTTATAAAAAGTTCTACATTAATGTTAAAAACGACCTCCAACATGGTAACTAGTTTTGCCGTAATATTTAACTATTAGAAATAATATAGTTTTTCTTATATAATAAAGTTACGGCAACTTTGTGAAAACATGTATAATTTAATCGTTACAAATCCGTTTTCTACGTTTTATATGTCCTTAGCTTCGTATCAAAGTATACTAATATATATTTGACAAGTCGACATAATTTATAACACCTAAGTTTCCTTTTTGACTCGTACAAAATAAACAATACATGCTGAAATTTCCAGAAAATTATAGTTTTCGTCGCTTAACTTGAAAAATTCATAACTTCTTCGTTATAACTCCGTTTAATCCGTTCAAGCGCCACGTTTCGTTTTAAAGTGTATTTTCTAAATCTCTAGGCCAAAATTTTTATTCACTGTCGGATTTTCCAGATTTTTAAAATAAGGACAGACCCTTTTGCAAACTTGTCGAAATGAGTTTTCTCGCCCAAACCTATTCTAACCCATTCAAAACAACTCCGAAGCTATTCTAATCCTACCATACACCTTCTTAGGGTGTCATGGGTTCCTAGGCATCACCAAGAGTGATATATTACAAGGATTAATTATAGGAAGACATAAATATATATAACTCTTAAAATCAATGTAAAAGTGGTACAAACATCATATGACTTGCATGTTTTCTCAATAATGATGAAATGAATATGAAAATGAATATGAAATATGATCATGAAAATGAAAAGCTTACAAGTAACTTGATGAGGTTATTAGAACAAAGGATTTCCTAATCACCCTAGGTTTTTATTCCAAAACCTTAACTAAGAGTGTAACTAGATTATATAAAACTTGACTTGGAAAAATTTGGAGAATTCCTTCTTGGTCTCTTGGTTGGCCGGTTATGGAGAAGGAGAGAAAGAGATTGAGAGCTTTTACACTTTGACAAAATGAATGAGTATGTGAAGTGTTTTAGTATAAAAAGAATATAAGGTGAAGATATTTTGTAAATAATGTGTGAGTCATTTGGATGGGTCGACATATATGAAAAAAAAGAAAGCTAGGTGTATTTTGTTATAGCTTAATACATATGAGTAGAAATAAAGTGTAGTTAATTAAGGATAGATGGTAACTTGTGTATTTATTTAAGCATTTAAGGTAGCGTTAACTAAAAATAAATTTTAATGGGTCAAAATAAAATATATTGATGTCATAAAAATTATAAAAATACATTTCTTGTAAAATTTGAGTGAAACGATAATGATCGTGTAGAATTTAAGAAAACCGTCGTAATTATATAAATATAACAATTTATATACGAAATAAATTTAAAACACTGGGTAAACTAATAATAATATTTTTATAAACTTAATATGAGTATAAAAATATATCGGGATAATTTTTGGAAGTAACGGATCAAATGTTCAAAATAATTAATTACGCAATAGCGTTTATTTAATATGAAAATTACGCGTTCAATGTGAAATGCAAAACCATGAATGAACTAATATGATGACAATGATGCTAATGAAATGTAGACTAAACTTAGTCTATATGAAATGCCCTTGATGATATGATCATGAATTCGCAGCTAAGCCATTAAGGTTACGCGAATTTGAAACTCGTAAACCTAGCTTACGATAAACGATGAATAATGAAGCATGAATTGTGATTTGAAAAAATGACCTGAAAGTACGAGTTGTCACATTCGCCCATCCAAAAAGGAATTCAGTCCCTGAATTCAGTTCGTGTTAGTCTATCGAATTTTTGAGTTTGTGATGAATATCGAGGAAAGAAGATATGAGGATGTGTCGTTACGGTTATCGATGATTGAGAGTGTTTAAAACATCATAGTAAAGAAATTATTGGGTGAATCTCCCATGAGTAACACTTTGACTTGGAATATGTGAAAATTTTGCTGGCACTAAGATTTATAAATAACTGCTCCCAACATAACATGATCCCTCCAGAATTAGACATAGTTAGCTAGGCTATGTATAATTAAGGAACGATAATGTGACGTTCGGTTTAGTTGTTATAACTCTCAATGTTTACAAAGATTTAAACCGTGTCGTTAAAATGGTAGTTAAAGTAAAAGGAATTAAAATTCTCGTAAGTGATATCGAATCGAAAGAAAATAAAGTACGATAGATGAGAATATTTTACAACGAGTGGTTTATCAAAAAGTAATACATCTTAAGTTATAAAGATCCGGATAAGATGGAAGACATAAACTTAGTACGACATAGTACATAAGGAAAAATAAGACTGTTAGTTTCCGAACTTCTTCAGTCCTCCGCGTTGTTGAAATCCTTTTGAGCTTCTCCTCCTTCTAACATGTATGCTTTCCCAAGAGCACCTTCAACTTGTTGACCTTGGTTTTGTGGACATTGATTCCGATAGTGTCCTTGCTCTCCACATCCGAAGCATGTGACTATGGATTTACCTCTACAATCCTTGGCATGGTGTCCTAGTTTTTGACACTTGTAGCACTTAACAGGGCAAAGACCCGAGTGATGATACTTACATCGATTACATAGTGGGTAGGTTCCAGCATAACCTCTGCCTTCTACTGGTGCAGCAACATAAACCATTGCGGCTCCTTGTCCTCTATTCTGTTGTTGGTGATGGTTAGTGTTACGGTTTTGGTTGTTGTTATTATAACCTCCCTGGTCATTTTCCCATTTTCTTTTGTTGTGGTTAGTTTGGTTGTTGGTGTTGTTGTTGGTAATGTTTTCCCTCTTCACAACCTGAGCCATGAGTTTTTGGGTTATCCTAATAGTCTCTTCAATTGTTTGTGGATCGGAAGAAGTTACATCTCCTTGAATACATTGTGGAAGTCCTCCAATGAAGTTTTCTAGTAATTTCTCATTGTCCGAAACCATTGATGGACATAGTGCAGCCAACTCTTGAAACCTCCTGATGTAGGTCTCGATGTCATAACCAACAGTCACTAACTCATAAAATTCCGTTTCTAATTTCTCCACCTCCGTGCGTGGACAATACTTCTTAGTTACCGATTCTTGAATTCACCCATGTGAGCTTGTAAGCATTTTCGATACCAATAGGTCACATCTGAATTCCACCATGACATTGCGCCATCTAAGAGTGTACCGGTGGCAAACTTCACCTTGTAGTCATCGGGCAATTGCATAGAAGAAACACAGACTCCATTTTCCCAAACCATCGAACCATAGCGTTGGCTCCTTCATGCCTTTGAACTTTGTGGGATCACAGTTCTTAAAGTCCTTGTATGTACAATTTCGAACTCCAGACCCTCCTGCGGCTCTCAGAGGCGGCAAATCTAGCGACTTGGCGGCCGTGTGGCCTCGGCGGCAGCAGCCTACCGTTGCTCGTTCTTTCCTTAGTGCCTCGGCTATACTATCCTCTACATACTTTTGGATAGCAGCTGGTGTCATGTCTAGTGCAGCTTTCTTTGGCGCCATAACTCTTCAAAATAAGAGGAAAAATGAGACGTAGCAAAGTCCTATGTTAAGAATAAGCGCTCTAAAGAGATGTGTTGTGAGGTGATAGGTTTGAGGTTACTTTTCAAAATGAGTGACGGTTTAGTGACTTAGTGTGTGAATAACATGTAACTCGACATGTTAGTGGAGAAACAAAGGAGTGAGAGTGACTTTGCCCTACTTAAAGTTTATCTCGGCATTCGACGTTATCGGTGATGAGTCAACTGATGTTAAAATCATGATAGGGAATGACAAGGCATTCTCCACATTAGAGTATGAGGAAAGGATAATGGGATGGGTATTTAAAGGCATCCATGTGACAATCGACTTGAAATGAAAGTAAACAACTCGAAAAATGTACGTATAAACCGCATGTAAAGTGAATATGCACTTATGATGAAATGATGAGATGCTATGATGATGTAGTTATAGTCTAGGGTCAATGATGCAACCTAGTTCTCTATAATCAAGCTATGATGCCAATCATCACACCTCAAATTACTGTTTTGCGGTGAATGGAATTCACGAGGATTGATTGTCATAGCATCACAATCACAGTTATATTGAACGACCTAAAGTGTCGTTTGGAAAACACATCGTTTGATTTAATAAAACAATCAGAGTTTACAAAGTATAGGTCCCAAATGAAAGTCATAATGTACGGAAATAAGTTTGATACAAGTCAAACGATGTTTTAAAGTGCAAAAAAAATCCTCAGTAGACGCGTCGTCACCACGACTCTATGATAAGCCCACATGCATGCCATGAAGTGAATGCCTTAGATACCTGAGATAAAACATGCTAAAAAGTGTCAACACAAAGGTTGAGTGAGTTCATAGAGTTTGAGTTGAAATGTAAAGTCTTTCAAAATCGTTTATGCAAGAAAGGCATTGTAAATCCACTCGGTTCAAGTTCGCCCATACAAAACTTGCAACTGTGTGTTTACAACCCATTGCCAAAATGTGATATAGTTTATTTTCAAGCGCATGATGTCAAATGAATTTACATAATAGTACATGACTTTATGTATCAATAGTTACTTGACATAATTATACCAAGACATTTAGTTCAATGATAATCCCAAGACATTTAGCTCAATAATAATCCCAAGACATTTAGCTCAATGATTTATGATATAGAATATGACTAAACATTCAGTTCAGATAAACATATAGTTTGCAAATAATCATGATTGTCATAAAATAGTTGAGCATGTATCTCCCCCAAAAGTAATTCAAAACAATTAAAAGAGTAGGGGCTATGACTCACCTGGTGCAATGTTTATGATGATAAAAGTGGATACACTGAAATGAGGCGCAACCTCTAACCGTGACCTATTATGAATGATATGTTATATGATAAGTTATGATGTAATGTTATGCATGCAATTCGGATGATATTTATACCACTTATGAATTTTTGAAAATAATCCTTTTCGTCAAAAAATAACCTTTTAACGTCTTGACCATTTTTAAATTACCTTACATGTATTTATGTTGAAATGATATCCGACGATAATCATTTAGTGATTTATTAAGAGAATATAACTTTTTCGTCGTAAAATAATGTCGTTGAAATTTCCATGAAAGTGACTAAAACGGCCTCTAAAAGCTAGTCGTAAAGTGGTGCACGTCGAGCGTTAGGAAACAAACTCAACGGTTTTTGGAAACTCGTATCATTATCTCAAAGTTTTAGCATTTAAGTTTTCATCCTAGAGGTCTCGATCACAAAGAGAAATATAGGTTAAATATGGTACTTTAGTCCAAAGTATAGTTTAAGGATGGTTTTCGACCAAGTTTGAGTGACCATAATTAATTCATTACAAATCCGCTAGACAAACGGTCGGACATTTTGGAAAATATACTTGGCGAACTTACTTTTATTAGAAGACATCACTTTATAAAAAGTTCTACATTAATGTTAAAAACGACCTCCAACATGGTTACTAGTTTTGCCGTAATATTTGCCTATTAGAAATAATATAGTTTTTCTTATATAATAAAGTTACGGCAACTTTGTGAAAACATGTATAATTTAATCGTTACAAATCCGTTTTCTACGTTTTATATGTCCTTAGCTTCGTATCAAAGTATACTAATATATATTTGACAAGTCGACATAATTTATAACACCTAAGTTTCCTTTTTGACTCGTACAAAATAAACAACACATGCTGAAATTTCCAGAAAATTATAGTTTTCGTCGCTTAACTTGAAAAATTCATAACTTCTTCGTTATAACTCCGTTTTAATCCGTTCAAGCGGCCACGTTTTCGTTTTAAAGTGTATTTTCTAAATCTCTAGGCCAAAATTTTTTATTCAATGTTGGATTTTCCAGATTTTTAAAATAAGGACAGACCCTTTTGCAAACTTGTCGAAATGAGTTTTTCTCGCGCCAAACCTATTCTAACCCATTCAAAACAACTCCGAAGCTATTCTAATCCTACCATACACCTTCTTAGGGTGTCATGGGTTCCTAGGCATCACCAAGAGTGATATATTACAAGGATTAATTATAGGAAGACATAAATATATATAACTCTTAAAATCAATGTAAAGTGGTACAAACATCATATGACTTGCATGTTTTCTCAATAATGATGAAATGAATATGAAAATGAATATGAAATATGATCATAAAAATGAAAAGCTTACAAGTAACTTGATGAGGTTATTAGAACAAAGGATTTCCTAATCACCCTAGGTTTTTATTCCAAAACCTTAACTAAGAGTGTAACTAGATTATATAAAACTTGACTTGGAAAAATTTGGAGAATTCCTTCTTGGTCTCTTGGTTGGCCGGTTATGGAGAAGGAGAGAAAGAGATTGAGAGCTTTTACACTTTGACAAAATGAATGAGTATGTGAAGTGTTTTAGTATAAAAAGAATATAAGGTGAAGATATTTTGTAAATAATGTGTGAGTCATTTGGATGGGTCGACATATATGAAAAAAAAGAAAGCTAGGTGTATTTTGTTATAGCTTAATACATATGAGTAGAAATAAAGTGTAGTTAATTAAGGATAGATGGTAACTTGTGTATTTATTTAAGCATTTAAGGTAGCGTTAACTAAAATAAATTTTAATGGGTCAAAATAAAATATATTGATGTCATAAAATTATAAAATACATTTCTTGTAAAATTTGAGTGAAACGATAATGATCGTGTAGAATTTAAGAAAACCGTCGTAATTATATAAATATAACAATTTATATACGAAATAAATTTAAAACAATGGGTAAACTAATAATAATATTTTTATAAACTTAATATGAGTATAAAAATATATCGGGATAATTTTTGGAAGTAACGGATCAAATGTTCAAAATAATTAATTACGCGATAGCGTTTATTTAATATGAAAATTACGCGTTCAATGTGAAATGCAAAACCATGAATGAACTAATATGATGACAATGATGCTAATGAAATGTAGACTAAACTTAGTCTATATGAAATGCCCTTGATGATATGATCATGAATTCGCAGCTAAGCCATTAAGGTTACGCGAATTTGAAACTCGTAAACCTAGCTTACGATAAACGATGAATAATGAAGCATGAATTGTGATTTGAAAAAATGACCTGAAAGTACGAGTTGTCACACACTCCATTAGGTTAGTGATGGGTACTTTTCGGACATCTCTTGTTAACGAATTGATTGACTCGGCGCTATTAGATGTCATGTAATTGTAACGATTACCAGTGGAATATGCCCTAGACCACCTTTCAACCCCAGCTTCGATCAGTTTGTCGTAGGCTTCTCGCCTTTTGCCCTTAACTTCATCTAATGCTCTATTAAAATCATCGATTAAGTAAGCTTTGCACATCTTCCACTATAAAGCCTTATGCTTTCTACTCTTCAAATTACAATTCATCATCAAATGCCTACAACAATGCCCATGGAATGCATTCGGGAAAACAGATTCATACGCAGATTGTATTGCAATATGTCGATCAGATATGATAGTTAAATTTGGAGCTTCACCAATGCATTCTCTCAATTTTGACAAAAACCATGTCCACGATTCACCAGTCTCACCCTGAGACACACCCGTTGCAATAGGTATAATTTGATTATTCCGTCCATTCCAAGCGCCATCGATTTGTTCCAAGGTAAGTACCTTTAAGATGAGTCGCATCAATTATTAACAATGGTGCATATGGTGCGTAAAGCTTGAATCTAATCAATTATTAAACGATTAGTTATATGATAATAATACTCAAAAATAAATTTAATAGTAAAAAATATATATATATGCTTACCATGAACACCAAAAGCTATGAAAACCATCTTAAACCGGTCTTCATCATCGATATCAATATGTGTTACTGATGCAGTCATTTGTCAATTCTAAATTATGACAATAAGCGGTAATCGTTCAAAAGATGCTTTCGGGCAACCTTTAAGCGTATCCAATGCCACGTTTTCGATCTCCATGCTTGTTTGTAACTAATACCGATGTTGAATTCTAGGTTTATGTCGTTTTGTATGTCCTTTGCCGTATATATCTACTGTTGTCTTGAACTTAGGTACTAGTAAATGACCCAACAAGTTTTTCGTAGCATTACGGTGATGCATACCTATTTTTGTTTTTGAACAAGTGTGATGGTCGTTCACCATTCCTAATTCCAGTTGACTACTAAATTTGCACTTACTTGAAATAATTTTCCATTCGCAACCCTCATGCACACAAATTACATCATACCTTACCGGATCTGATTTTCTAACCTTAAATTCATAACCATCTAAAAGAGCTTTATAACCAATTTTATTCATAACACATTTTTTATTATCAAATCTTTCACCCGTTTCCAAAATACATTTAGCATGATCATTGTTTCCTTTTGGAGTTTTGATAATAGGTTGTGAATCTGGTGGATTGTGAATGTTGTTTATGTATTCATTTGCCAATTATGCTCAAACTGTTCTCTTGCCATAAAATCATTATGATTTTCAAAATTTTATTTTTTGGGTAATTTTGAATCATTGTAAATATTGTATTGTTGGTTTAAATTACGGTGATTTTCGAAATATTCTTGTTTGGGTATTCGGGAATCATTGTAAATAGTGTATTGTGGTTTAAATCGAAAGGAGATAAAGGAACGTTAAGATCTATACCCAAAGAACTAGAAGAAGAAGGATTTCCCACAGAGCATTGCTCAATCTTTGCAATAAAAATAGTATGTGGCGTACCTTTCCCTTTGCAAATTTCGTTGGTGTAAAATCCCACATCATCATCGTCTACAATGTGGACACACTTTGTACCAACTTTGTACGTAAACATGAGGTTGCACGTATCATTAAACTTGTACTTTTTCTTCACAATAGCTACTAGTTGATTGTAAGTAATATTTCTTTTAAGGCAAACACCAAAAGTCACATCTCCGTAAACAAAATATACACTAAATTCAGTACCCGATTCTCCCATTATTTTTGAGTGATAATGTACGTTTACAATCCAATTCTTTCTAATAAGTACATTAATATATATAGCTCTTTGGGTGAAAATTATGTATGTTAGTTGTATGACGTAAAATAAATGTAGTATTTAATTTAGTAGACACTCGACTACTCGACCGGCGGCTACTTGTAGCATATTAGATTTCATAAACACATAAACACACAAATCAATGGGGCGTATGAATTGAGTTCTAGAGAGAGAAAGTGAAGAGAGTTGGGAACTTAGTGAGACAAAGAAAAATGATATTGAAAGCTCCAACCCTCTACCTTGGGAGGTTGAGGGTATTTATAGTTTCTTACAAGACACGCCTCCTACGGGCTGTGGATCAGGCATACAATGGGTAAAGACCCGTCCGTCCTCCACGGTGTTACCTAACAAACTACTTATTAACATAACATGACTATGACTACGAGCTTTCTAACGAATACATATACTTGAGGTGACCGACTCTTTAACTATCGGATTTTCTAAATCCTAACAATCTCCCCCTAAGGGAGGTCACCTCAATTTACATTGAATACAAACAGATATTACATTTTGATTGTTCTTGGATTCTTGATTAAGATCTTTGCTCTGTAGTCCACAGCCTTTTATTCTTCATGTTCCGCATGTTTTGTTAGCTCAAGTGGAGGTCTTTAACTGATCCACGTGATGATGAGTTTTGAACCAGCTTTGAGATCATCAGCCATTATAAATCTTTGACTCATCCATTGTTGTGTTGCCATCATGTGAAGTTGTGACTTTTGGACAGACATGCTCACGTTCTGGATCATGATATCTTCTCATCAGAGTAGCGGAAGCTTTAGTTGATTCATGATATCTGCAGCAGCGTAGCAGAAGCATGGAGTGTAAATATCAGAGTCACTTGATGACGATATGCACATATCATGATTTCTTTGAGATGTAAGTGATGTGTGAGCATGCGGTTCTGGATTGACGCCTCAGTTCTAATCAGCTGCAACCGTCGGGTGTTCCTTCAGACAACATTTAGCAATAAAAGCGCACGAAAGTGTCTTTGATCACTTTCGTTGAATTGAGGTACACGCCCACGGTTCCCCATTAATCGATACAAATCTTGCTGTGATCGTGTAAAATTAAAGAATCTCCTTGATGGGTTTCGCATTGCTCTAGTTGTTCTCAAACCGGACGTCTCAAAGAAGACAACACGGAGTGAGTGAACCAAATAATTGAGATTCAGCGATTGATGAAAAGTGATTTGAAAAACAATCGTATTGCTTAATATAAAGTGTTTTGCAATACAACGAAGGTTTTAAGGAAAATCAATTATCAATCATAAATACCTTTTATTTTGAAATATTAATACACAGTCAATGTGCTAGAGAAAAGAATTTTAAGCACAACAATCGGTTTTTCAAAGGTATCCGTCAATCCATTTCCTGGGTCAAGGTTGATTCAATATTGAATCGCCCCATCGTTTCTATCCAGTTGTCACAAGTTTGATCTATTGGATAGATCTCACATGTCACCCACCAAGAGCTTGTTTGATGTTGGCTCTAGAAGGATTTCCATCTTCATCGTGAATATTTTACATATCACTCAGATGTTCTGGCAATACCACAAGGATAATGCATAGGACTCTTAAGATATTTTCTCACTTTCCACATTGTGTGAAACAGTGAGTCTTCATAGATTGTGTCCTAATGAGATTTATTGATGATCTCTTGGCTATAGACTCAATAGTTCACTTTTGGTTTCCTATGCTGGAGACTAGGGAGAGGGTCTCCTTCTTCAATATCAACAATCTCTAAGAGAATGTCGATAGTTCATGTAGGTTCCCCGTGAGAATGAAACAAGTCCTTTTAAGAGGAACTTGAGTAGCTTGGGAAGTTTTAGTGTAGTGCGTCACTGGGTCCATGACGTCTTGTCTTCAATACCGGCGTTACCATAGTAACCACCAGTAGCATATGCATTGAACCAGGTTTCTGCCCTAAGGTTGAATAAATGGAGGGCTATTTCTTTTCACCCTTTTCTCATTCATTTCTTTTTCATTCTTCAACCCCTTCAGTGCTTACCGAGATTTCATAACTAGAACCTTGTTGGGTTTATTCCAGTTCTTGCTCTATCTCAGTTCGCACTCTTCCCATTTCTCACTTTTCTCCTTTTTTCATCATACCTAAGGATTTCTACACTATCTAGTGGATTGTCCCTGGGTAGATCCCTCCGGCTCTGGCGGGATCGTGAGAACGAATACCTAACCTAACCATCCTTATATCTCCATGCATAAAGTAAAATTGGTCGGTCTTTTGGTATTGTTCATTCCGCCTCGAAACCAATTGAAAATCATTTGAAAATCAATCAAGGTACTTGTGATATATAATCAAAGCATTTTGTACCTTAATTGTTTTTGATATTTTAGAAAAACTCCCCCTCAACATGTGCTTCACGTATTAGAAGTTGTTTTAGCACATGGAGGCAAGCGGACTTTGAAATCTTAGATTAAGAATGAAAGATCCAATCTTTTTGATTAACATTTTCTAAAATGATCATCATCACTTCCCGAACAAATCTTGTATTAAAATACTTTGGATAACATACTTTAGGAAGGATGAGGTTTTCTTATGATTGCTCCCCCTCAATATGTGTATTGAGATTCGAAAGAGTTTTACACATATCAGAGGGAACCTGCACATTGAGACAAATCAGTCACGTTTCGATTCCTTTTGGTTTAAGATAGATGCTCCCCCTTAACATGTGCATGGAAAATTTATAATCATTTGGCACATGTAGGGAGGAGAGCTTGTTATTATATTTCTAAACCACTTATCAAATTATCTTTATATCCAATTTAAATCACAAATTCTCCCCCGATCACAATTTTCAAATCCTTTGAGATTTGTGATCTCTATTGATTTAAATTAATTTTGAAAACTTTTGAGGAGAATGGTGACTTGCTTTTGAAAAATATTTTAACTGATAAGGATCAGATTTTGAGACATTAAACTCCATTGTTCAAACATGCATAAGAATCTTATGAAAACACAACCTAGGTCAGGATCCAATTGTATAAAAACATTGTTCCTTTTGATTATCAAAAGTAGACCTTGCTCATTTACGTGGCAATTGTTTGAAAAATAACCTTTTTGATTTAATTGAAATCATTCTCCCCCTCAATCAATGACATAAGTTGTTGATTGGGAGATAGAGATTTTGACAACTGATAAGTCCAGATGATTTTAAAAAAATAGAGTCCGAGTTATTTTCAAAGCAATTTAGTTTTCATTAGATGTCAAATATTTTCCAGAAGAATTTGTAGAAGGAAAAATATTTGGAAGGAAATATTTGTCTTTTTGGCGACAAATGTTCCTTAAAAAAACATTTGTTTTAAAATCAGAGCATGAGGTTTTAAAATAAGATAAAGCATGGCTCTGTTCTTTCTTTAAAAAAATGGGTTACTGCCTGAAATGACAATAAACCATCATTTTTCTCCATTTCATTTTTTTTTAAATCAAATTAAAAGGTTTATTACATCTGTTCGAACTCCATCTAAAGACCCGTGTCATTATTGAATAACAATTCAAAGTCCGTAGATGATATCGAAACCAGATGACATGATATTAAAAACAATATTTTTGGACTTTTTCAAAATTTTCTGATTTTTATGGGTTTTGAAATTTTATATTTTTATATTTTCTTTTTGTTGGTTTTATAATTTTGTATTTTGCCTTTTTGATAAAATATGTACAAAGAAGATAATTTAGTTTAAGAGGATGATGAAATGAGTACCGAGATAAGGATATCGTTCAACACGTTGTAGAAGAAAGAAATCAACACCTCTTAAACTTTCATCACCAAAGCATTCGAGGCTTCTAAGAAAATCGTCTGAACATGAGCCTTCTAAATGTGAATATTTGGTAGCTTCCCCCCAAACCGACAATCTTCGAATTTAAGACCATTTCCCCCCAGAAGATGAAGTGAAGCATACAATCTAATTGAATGAAGCTCAAGAACCCGAAGAAGATGATAACAGCGAAGTAACAACTTAACACGGATCATCTCTGCGGTTATCAAACCCGGAATAAATGATTAAGCCCTGATCATGTGAACCTGTTGTGCGTCTCTGAGGTACACATTACTTTTCGAGTTTGAGCAGTTTTCTGTTCGGGAGAACAATATATCAACATCTTCATTACACCAAATGCATTCCAGTTATCTAACATATAACTAATCAGCCCATAATGTACACATGTACCCAACAAGATTAGAGATGATGATATACAAGTAACATGTTGAGTCACTGATCATCTCTGCGAGTGTCAACTCCGGAATAACTGATTAAGCCCGATCAAGTGAACATGTTGTGCGTCCATGATGTACACATATCTCTCCCCTGATGGTTGCGATCTCATCGAAATCATCATTACATTCTTTACATGAAGCAATAACCGAAGCACTTTATTATAAACCATATAGAAGATGTCGATAAGCAATATCATCTCATGCTCCAAATATTCTTCTCATATTTCTTCCTACTGAAGTTGAGCTAACACATACCAAAAGTATCCAGAGACCACTTCCCCTCAAATGGTTGGAATAATACATCCTTCCCCCAAATGGTTGGAATAACACACCAAAGGTTACGAGTTAAACAGTGAGTTTCTCTACGGTTATGACATTTGTCTTTCCTGGGATTACTTCAATAGAGAAGAATTATTAAGTTCATCACATGTACTCGTTGTGTGTTTAGATGTATGTCTCCTTCCCCTTTGCTGGTTTTGATACCTCAGAATCAGCAAAACATAATACAATCATATACTTGAAATAGAGAAGAACACAATTAGCTCAAATGTATCCTGTGAGAATCAACTGCTACAGAAACTCTCCTTGACTACCTTAACCAACCCAGATGTAGAAAATTTGAAGTGACCACTGATGAAGCAAACCCGATATACCAAACTTGAAGCTGAAGTAGAATTCCCCGCATTTGTATCTTAATCTTGCACTAATATTGGAAGAATGGTGTCGAGAATTTATGCTCCAAGCAAATCTCTAAGTACTCAATACTCAACCAAAGTATGAGACATTAACACCTCTTGCGATTATCCACAATGAAAGTTGCGTGTGTCACTGAGTAAAACAACGTAACTCCTTAAAGTGATAGTTAACCAGGTCTTCAACCATCCATATTGACTGCTGGTAACTAGATAAACCAAGTCTCCTACATAGATCTTAAGCACGAGCAAGTTATCATTGAGTGTCATGCATCCAACCAATTCCGACTTCAAGATAAAATAAGAATACACCTTTGTGAAAGTCAACTTCAATCTCAAATAAGTGATATATGATTAACTTCAAAGTAACTTGTGTCAAATGTCCAATACGTGAATAAACATACAATCGGATGTACATTGACCCATTGAATGAACCGGAACAAATGATTCCTCAACATCAATGCATTCTTCCTCAACATCAATGCATTTTCCTTAATGTTCATGTGGTTTATTTATAGCGTACACAATGAGAGGAACAATAATCCGTGAAGATTTGGCAAAGGAATACCAAAGAGCGGATCATTATTCATGAACAATAATCCGTGAAGATTTGGCAAAGGAATACCAAAGAGCGGATCATTATTCAATAGTGCAACTACAATATCATGATAGTCATTATCAATGCCTTGTGAACTAACTGGAGATAAGGTTTCTTGAGAATTCCGAGAAGTACTTCTTAGATGGTGAACCAGTTGAGTCAGTAGGAACCGGAGCATGAGCTTCAGAAACTGGATGATCAACATTCGTTGGCGGTTGGAAGTACTCATCAAACATATCTTGAAAAATAACGAATCCCAAATAGTAAATCCCAGTTATCCTTAGTGAGTGAAGACATTAGGCGTTGGAGAGTCCTATGACCATAACTCAAGCATCCATCAACATGTAGTATATTCACTCTTCTCCTTCTCAAAAATTACAAATGAAGTTTGCCATTTTTGTTTGAGCAAGTGAATAAGAATATATACCAATGAACGGAGATCCACTTGAGGATTGAATGAGCATGGAAAAACATGAAGCTTGTTGATGAAGAATGCCAATGAGAATGGTCATAAAAATGAAGATTTCTCTTCTTTTGAAGATAAAGCGCACTGAGGCGTACACTTTTATTTTTTTTGAGGAACGGGGCCTGAAGTGTTATCTACAGACGCCATTGTCATTTCCCCTTATATGTTTAGAGCAGCCTTAATCAAAGTACCAACAGATGATTTGTATGACCTGCATTGGAACACAGAAAAAGGTAGAAATTTGAAAACATTGGATCCCCATGTGAAAATGGGTTCCTTTTGGTTAGCGCAAACAATCTTTGAATCAGCAGAAACCCTAGTTGCTATGGCATTATCACTAGGAGCTAAACTAGTAGAATCATCAGACTTAGTTAAAGGGCATTGTGTGCCTAATGGGATTATTCTACCAGTTGGCTTCCAAACCTTAATAGGCACTACTCTAGGCATAGTGGATCTAGTTAAGGAGCAAGCTTTGTCATGCGTGAATATTCGACCTGCGGGCTTCCACTGATATCCTATATTGGTAAAAACCTTCCCTGTAGGTTTCCAGGATTGCTTAATCTGTTTCGCTTTCCAAACTTTCATAACTGGGTTTTGATTCTTAGACCTCAGAAATAACACACCACATTTATCACGATTACCAGAAAATAGACATTCTTTACATGTTTTGCAGACAACATAAAACTTTGAATTAATTTCAGTAAGCTTAGAGCTAATAATAGAACCAACACGATTCTTTTTGTTCAAGTCAAACTTATTGTCCCTATGGTGTTCTTTCACTTCCTTTTCATGATCACTTTTAGTTTGCGTAATCCTATCCTTCTTTGCATTGCTTCTAGGTTTTGACCAGCTAACTTTAGAGTCAATCTTAACATCTATAGAACTGATGACGGGAGCCTTAGTTTGTTTTACTGCCATTTGATTTTCTGGTCTAGAGGTGCTGGGTTCTGAGGCTTTCAGAGGCACATCAAAGGTCACATGCTTGACTTTAGGCATAGAACAAGGCATAACTTCTCTATCTTTCCTAGTACCAGATTTAGGACATGTTGCAATCACACATTCTAAAAGTTCCTGAGATCGTTTGGCATATAAGCATGCATGCCCAACATCATTATCAAGTGGTTTCTCTATCTAATCATCTTCAACAATCTCACGGAGGCACTCTAGACTATCCTTGAGGTACGAAAGATATGTTTGATATGCAAATTCATTGTTCAAAGATGAGGAGGAATATATTTCACGATTCTGACATATTTAGAACAAGCGGGCACCTTTGGTGCAACATTCTCACCAATGGTGATTGGCATTTTCCCTTTTACTACACGCTTCAGATTCTTAATTTCGTTAAGCAAAGAAGTTACCTTTTCACTGTTATTATCATGATTAACCTTGAGTGAATCACATAATTCTTTGTTTTGAGCATTAACTTTTGAAATTTCAACTTGAAAACATTCATTTTCCATTTGCAGTTTATTAATCATGTTGTGAAGTTGGAAATTCTGAGAATCTAAAGGTGGAGGCATACGGGAGCCAGTCACTTCATTCTTTTCACCCTTCAATTGTGAAATTTGAGCTTTCAACCTTTTGATTGTGTTACAATGAGCTCGAATTTGTTCATCACGTTTGTTTATTTCAAAAACTGCATCAAACTCAGGAGCATCTGAAGATGTCTTGGCATTTGAGGTTTTAACACTTTCTTTTAAGAAGTTGATATTTTAATTGTAAATCAAGATAATCAACTTCTAATTTAGAAAAATTCCTGACCATGTTATCATGATCAACCTTTTCGATTTTGTCATGCAATTTTGAATATTTTGTTTCAAGCTCAATAACACGATCTTAGGAGACTTTTAAAGCAATAGACAATTCATGAAACTGAGAAGCAGTAATGGAATAATTCGTAACAGTGTAGAACACATCTTGAGCAATACATCTAGAAATCAAATTATCATTCAGGATGTGAATATTCTTCCTCTCAATCTCATTGCTCTTAAGGTCACATTCATATATTCTAACCTCGTTTTCCATTTCATTAAACACCTTTTTCATTTCTTTAATCTCTGTATCTATGCCCTTTTGAAGACTCTCAAATTGTTCCTTTAGTTGTTTAAAGAAAGGCATGACCTCAATTAAATAACATTCTTTAGTTTGCTCAAAACCCCTTTCCCCTTCAGTTATCCCCGTAGGTGTGATTCTCTTCTTACACGTTTTCTCAAAATCAAGGAATAGTTTGTAAACTACATATAGGCTGATTAAGGTCTTGCTTTGAGTGGGAAGAGTTCTAGGCACTAAATACATTGGTGTATTGGGTGGATACACAGTAGCTGGAGGCAATTTCCTAAGGGGAGGATTCTTTTCAACAAGCTCATCATATTTTTTATTTTCCATATCTAACTTCAAAAACACTTGTTCAGGTGTTAATTGAGTTTGAGGTCTAAACTTGTTTAAGGCAATCCAATTATCCTTAGTGTAATTTGGAGTTTTGAACGTTATATTATGATCTATACACCAAGGATCTTTTAGTTTCTTTTCCATTTTCTCTCTAGAGGCATCTTCTAACTCTCTATCTTCTTCAAAGCATTCTAAACAAGTAGGCATTTGTCTAGGCTTAAGGATTTCATTACCATCATAGATCACTTTTGAGCGACTTTTGCTTTCTTACCATACTCGGGATTGAGTTCTTCTACAAGGCCATTACTATGCTTATCGCTTAATACTCTTTGCTTAGTGATCATGTGAGCGATCGAATGGTGTTGCCTTGTACATACAACTTGTTTTCAAGTTTGTTCTTCAAAGTTATAAGGTTGGAAAATCATTTAAAAGTGTTGATTCCTTTTGTTTGAACTCACGCTAAGCACTTTTACATTTTTTGAAGTTCTTGCTTTTGCTTAATTTTATTAAGTTTCTCTTGTAAGGAATTTAACTCTTGTTTTAATGATTCTTTCCTTAAGTTACTTTTTCGATTAATGTATGCATTTGGCAATCCATTTCACCTTCACGTGTGGTCACTCAAATTTAGCACGCTGTTCATAGATGGCAACTTGATCCTTATATATGTTAAGCTTAGTGGTAAGGGAGTCATCATGGATAAATGCAGAGTACTCATGCAGCTCATAATCATCATTTTGAGAAGAAGATGCACAGCTAGGTATAGAAGAAACTTCCATGCAGCTTACCTCTGCATTAACGTGCACAGGTTGTGGCTAGTGCATCTCTATCTTGGGTACATCCGAAGCTTCCATGGAGTGTTCCTTTGCATTAGCTTGCACAGGTTGTGACTGGTGCACCTCTCTCTCTTGTGAACATGAGCACCAAGAATCCAGTTTAGCATTATCCGACTCAAACACGATAGTCTGTTGTACATTGTTGGGTATCTTCTGTTCATTGATCACGTCGTATAATATGAGTATCTTAGATACAACTAAATCTGAATCGTTAGGCATGATGTTGACGTGCACGGTATTTTACAAATCTATGATTTAAACCGAGAAATAGAATCTTTCGCGGGATTTTACAAAATCAAAAAGAAACCGTTAAGCAATGACCAATAGAACGTATTAAGATGACTGATGGATCGACACAATGATAGAAAATTGTGTGTTAGGACTTATGATTGTTTGTGGGATTAGCTAAGATGTTGTTTAGTTGAGATTTGGATTGGTTGTTGCACGATTTTACGGAGAAATTTAGGTCTAAAAACATAAAAAAAACCTCAATAACTTCTGTTCGGAGCAGATTTAGGCCTCGAAGGTTGACCCGACTAGTTCATTCGGCGCCATTCTCCTCGTTCTCACGGTCGTTTTGATGGGTAGAACGCTGAAAACGGAGTTACGGTTCAAAAGTTATGGGTAGAACACTGAAAACGAAGTTTTGTCGGGAAAAGTCAACAAAACGCACCCAAGACAACTCGCACCCTAGACAACTCGCAGACAAGACAACTCGCATTATATAACAAGTCGCAGTACAAGACAACTCGCACCCAAGACAACTCGCAGCCAAGACAAGTCGCAGTACCAAACAACTCGCAGTACAAGACAACTCGCACCCTATTTATCAACTCGCTTAAAGCACAACTCGCATAAGCTGACAACTCACATATAAGACAACTCGCTTCAATAAGCAAGCTCAGAGTAGACAACTTGTAGGACCTTAGTTATATCAACCTTATCACTTTACCAAGCAAACCCAACACGTATACAAGTATACCCATGTGAAACAAACACAAACAAAGCTTAGAAATAAGATGAGAAAGATGGTGACTTGATGTTAAATTCGTGTATGATGTGAGACAAGATAAACACAAGATGTTGTATATTCAATAAAGAAAAACACACACACACACACTTTCAAGCACACCCCTCAAATGACCATTTGAGGGGTATTTATAGTACAAGACACATGTTGCCCTAAAGGCTTTCCATGGGCTTGGCTTGGGCTTTGTGGACTTGGGTTTGGACATGGGTTACACGCCATTATTCAATGCTAGCTTAACTAAACTAAAGCCCATTTAGCTTAGTCCAATCCACGAGCCCGTTGACTATTCTATCACGATATCTAACACACGTTACAAAGTTCCTAATCGTGAATGACCATCACTTTTAATAAAACTATTAAGGCTAACAATCTCCCCCTAAGGGGTGGTCATTCAAACGATGCTCCACTTGATTAGGTCTCTACTTTTCTTGAGCTAGGACTTTGCGTGTAGATGTAGAATAGTCTTGATTCTTTGTTCCTTCATGCTTTGTGATCAGATAATGTGGTTGTCTGCCGTTGTCAACTTCGTTGGTTAGGTGTCTCCACGTCATTCTCCATTTCTTTCTCCACCATGCTCACACTTCTATTTTCTTTTGGTTACCAATGATGTAGTTCTGGAGTCTTTAAACTTTGTAGATTCTTTGACATTGACGAAGAATCATCTCCTTTGATTATGATGAGAACTTTCATGTGTTGTTGGTATGAGCATGTGGCAAGTCTGCACGATCCATCCGCTCCGAGCTTCCATAAGAAGAAAACATAAAACATTGTTAGTAATAAGCGGATTCCGCACTTACAAGTTTGAATTTCGAGGTGTTAACAAGATAGTGTGAAAACACGTCTCTAATTCTCACAAAGGCCGCTCTCGAACCGGAGTCCCACAAGTGAGATAACGCGATGTACAAAATACACCTATGAGCTCGGATGATCAGTCGAGGTACACCAAGCATCACCCCACGATCGTAGACCGTTTGAGACACACTAAGCGTAATCCACGAAGAATTACAAGTGACTGCCGCCGTGGTCGCTTGATGTTGACCACGGCAGAGTTTCCATTCAATCATTGAAGATCACAGATGTGAAACTTCTCATAAATGTTCTGGCAAATTGCTAAGATCTGCGAAGGACTCTAGAATATATCACTTGTGTTCTTATTGATGAACAACAAGCGATGTCATGTCATGTGTTCCTATGAGATCTTTTGATGAATCTCGTGGCTCTAGACTCAATAGTGCATTTTGGTTTTCCTGAGCGGAGACTAGGGAGAGGGTCTCCTTCTTCAATACCAACGATCTCTAAGAGAAGGTCAATAGATTATGTAGGGTTCCCAGTGAGAATGAAACAAATCCTTTTGAGAGGAATTGAGTGGCTAGAAGGTTTAGTGCGATGCGTCATTGGGTCCATGACGCCTTGGTCTTCAATACCGGTGTCATCTAGTGACAACCAAGAGTGATGAGTTGAACCCGGTTTACGCCCTAAGGTTGAATATGGAGGGCTATTTCTTTTCACCTTTTCATTACATTTCTTTTAATTCTTCAACCCTTCTTTCTCCTTTCTCACATTACTCCTTTTTCAATCATACCTAAGGACTTCTAGTACTAACTATTTGTGATGTCCTTGGGTAGATCCCTCCGGCTCTGGCGGATCATAGGACAATTTCCTATCCTTAGTCACCTTATAACTCCATGACCGTCCTATTGTTGCCATAAAACCATTTTTCTTCAAAATCTCTTAGAGTGTTTATGATAGAAAACATGTTTGCAACACTCGTGAGTTTTATATTTTCGAAACACTCCCCTTCACATGTGCTTATAAGTTTTAATGTAAATCGCACATAGAGGGTAGAGTTCGCATTTTTGAATTGATCGACTTTAAATGAACAAGACCGATTCGAGACACGTTTACATCACTAGAGAACTAGCTTGAAATTATTACCCGTCTGGTCAAGTCATAGAAAGTTTCTCGAGATGGTACATTTTTCTTCGTCAATTCATTGGTTTCATCCGAGTCGAGCTCTTTTGAGATTCAAACAACGATTTTGATCACATTTTAATCACGCTCCTCCCCTCAAAATAGCATATTCGTGATATTTTGATATCAACGGATTAAACAACAATTTAGAAACTTTTGGGAGACAAACGGATTTGATTTAAGCATGAATTTGGAACATTTTTGTTTTATACTCCCCTTTAATAAAGCATAATCAATTAAAGGGTTTTAGAGGAGTTATCTTGAGCACAAAATTGCACAATCTTGAAAAGGTGCTCAAGATGATGATGATTTCTCACCATTTTTAAATGTAGTGCAAGCGCGTACACCTCATTTTTCGATCAAAGCACGAGTTTTGATTTGAAAATAATCAAAAGTCATCATTTTAGTCCGGTTTCGTCTTGATGTATACGAAAGCCATTTTATGAGGAAATTTTGAGAAACGACATGTTTTAGAAAACATAAAAGAACTCTCGCTCAAGCATCAGACATGCCCGTATCATTGTTGAATGACATTTCTAGATACGCATGTAATATCGATTATACAAGAGACATGTCGTAGAAGAATATTTTGGATTTTTGATTTTATATTGTTTTGTATTTTTGAAAGTTTTATATTTTATATTTTGCTTTTGTTGGTTTTTCAAATTTTGTATTTTGTTTTCAAAAATATTTACAGTAAGCTATTTGGAAAATCATTTTCAATCGAAGATTCGAGAAGACGTTCTAACTCCTCGGGGTTAGGCTTCAGATTCCAATTCGTCGAACTAAATACTCAAACCTTTCTTTTGGAAGGGCTTTAGTTAATAGATCGGCGAGTTGGTAATCGCCTTCACGAAGAATAATTCAACAATACCATTTTCGACGTACTCTTTGATGAAGTGATAGCGGACACGGATATGCTTAGTCTTTGAGTGATGAACAGATTGCATGATATGGCTATGGCACTTTTCGAGTCACAATACATAGGTATTTTATCGAAAGTAAAGCCATAATCTGTGAGTTGTGTTCTCATCCATAGAACTTGAGCACAACACGCAGATAGAGACACATACTCGCCTTCGACGGTTGAAAGTGCAAGGCAATCTTGTTTCTTTGAAGACCACCGACTAACTTTTCACCCAAAATTGTGCTCCTCCGATGTACTTTTGTCAGAACTTGGTCACCGCGTGGTCCGCATCCGAAAAGGCAATTAGATCAAATCCGATTCCTTCGGATACCAAAGTCCCATGTGAATGGATGTCTTCAGTACCGAAGATCCTTTTAACCTCTTTGAGGTGCGATTCGGTAGGCTTAGCACGAAACCGTGCTAATAAGCAAACAACAAAATGAATATCCGTCGACTAGCGGTAAGATACATGAGAGAACCAATCATGCTCCGATATTTCTTCGGATCAATAGGTTTCCCAAACAAATCGGCTCCAATTTTTGGTGAAGTTACCATTGGTGTTCGACCGAGTCACAATTATCCATACCATGATTTTTCAAATTCTCGGTTGTATACTTAGCTTGATTTATAAAAATTCCACGAGGGGACCGATGGATTTGTAAACCAAGAAAGAATTTTAGTTCCCCATCATGGACATTTCAAATTTGCTTTTCATGAGATTTTCAAAATGTTTTGAAAGATTCGGATTAGTGGACCCAAAGATGATGTCGCCCACATAAATCGAACAATCAAAATGTCGTTTTGCATTTTTGTGTAAACAAGGTAGGATCAACTGCTCGTTTGGTGAAATTGTTTTGGATAAGGAAAGAGGACGTTCGTCATACCACGCCTCTGAGCTTGTTTTAAACCATAGATTGCCTTTTGAGTTTGTAGACGTAGTCCGGATGTTCCAAGTCGATGAAGCCTTCGGTGACTCACGACACTTCTTCTTTCGTAGTTCCATTCAAGAACGCGGTCTTAATGTGCATCCGATAAACCGTGATGTTTTTGTGAGTGCATAGGCCAAGAATATCCCGATCGCCTCAAGTCTAGCTACCGCGCGAATGACTCTTCAAAGTCTATTCCTCTTCCCGTCTGTATCCTTTGGCCATAAGACGAGCTTTGTTGCGAATTACGCTCATTTCTTCATCCCGCTTGTTTTCCATAACCATTTAAGATCAATGACTCTAACATCAATGGGTCTTGGAACCTTTTCCCACGAGTCATGTAGACGGTATTGAAGAAGTTCCTCCCGCATTGCTTCTATCCATGCGGATCTCGCCATTGCCTCACGAATGTTCTTGGTTCTAGATTGCTAATTGAGCAAAGGTAAATGCACAAGTCGCAATCGGTGGCAAGTTGGCGCCTCGTCTCGAATTGGCCTTGAAGGTTCACCAATAACTTGTTCAATTGGGTGGTCTTTTGTCCACTTCGTAGTGAAGGATACCGCTGGTTAAACGTGTCACGAGTTAGATGGTTCTCGTAAGCTTGAAGAAGATTCACCGATTCCGTAGCAAATGGGTTTTCAAATAAGTCGTCATCTAACGTTGCATCGCTTTCGGTTTTGGTTTTGCTCATCAACCGCCGGTAGAACGGGTGCAATAACTTGAGTAGATGTAGATGATGTTGATGGAGTTGGTGCATTGGTTTCACCGTTGTAGATGCATCTTCTTGGTGGTGGAGGATGATTTTGAGCGGTGCAATGGAATGATGGTTTGATGCATTTGTCAAGTTCCACCATAGTATTCATCGAACATTAACTCAAGAAATTCTCCCATTCTTGTTCTTTAGGATTGTCAAACGAAGTTGATTGAGCTCTTTGAGGTACGAGTCCCGAATCGATGTGTCCGTAAGTCTGCCGGTTTAGTGCGGGTTCTAGAGCGAGTCTCTCGAAGCCATTTGTGAAAGTTCACAAACTTCACATTCATCGCTCCATGATCCTCCTTAGCCTTCATTATACACCCTTAATGCCCTCGAGTTATCTCAATATCCAATGAAGATTCCAATATCACCTTTAGCTTTCAATTTTCCAAGATCTTCTCGTCATTCGTAGGATAGCACAAAGCGCCAAACACATGTAAGTAAGAGATATCCGGTTTCGTTGTTCACAAGCTCATATGGGGTTTATTGAATCTTGATGGATAAGGGATCGGTTCGAGTGAAACAAGCAAAGGCAACAACATCACCCACGAAATAACGGTGCACTAGAATAAATTAGCATCGTGCGAGCAGCTTCCACAAGAGTTCTATTTCTTCTTTCAACTACCCCATTCTCACGTGGAGTTCTAACAACCGATGTCCGATGAGTAATTCCAACATCTTCAAAATAAGCTCTTAACTCCCGATTAGTGAATTACGTGTCGTTGTCTGCTTCTTACAACCCTTACGGAGTTTGAAGAAGTACATGAATTCGCTTCGAAAGGTGATGATGATGCTCGGTGCTTCGCCTTTTGATCTCGTAAAATTAACCCATGTATATCTCGAATAGTCATCGGCGATAACAAGAATATACTTTTTCCCATTAATGCTTTCAACTCTCATTGGGCCACATAAGTCCATGTGCAACATATGCAACTTTGCTTCCGAACTAGGTACGGATTGGGTTTATATGATGCTCTTTTGCTTTTTCCTTGTTCGCATGATGGACATAAGTGATCCTTGGTGTATTTGAACTTTGGAAGTCCGTTGACGATGTTGTCTTTGGCAAGATTGTTGATGGTGTCAAAATTGAGATGGGATAACCGTCTCGCCACAACCAGACTGTGTTCCGTATGCTCGTGTCATAAGACATATTGGTGATGAAGAGGCCATTTTGTTGATGTCGATAGCATACAAGTTTGTATCACGATTCCGATTAAGAGATCGCCATCCAAGTTTCTAACGGCAAGCATTTTTCCTAAAAGCAACCTCTAAATCGCATCACGTAATCGCCTGATCGAGAACAAATTGTGTCCCAACCCTTCGACATAGTAAACCCGAGTGATCAAATAATTTCCAAAAGGTAGATCTCCATAACCCATGATAGTCGCTACATGATCATTTCCAAACGCACGGTTCCCATGAATTTCCGCATTTAAATTGATCGCCAGCCTGATTCCGGTCATGTGCTTGGAGCAACCCGAGTCGACGATCCAAAGACAAATTTCGATAACCCGCCAATATGTAAAAAGAATATTGTGGAAACCGTTTTGATTTTGGTTCCTTTGGGTTAGAGGTAAAATCGATCACACTCGAGAGGTTTTCTACATGGAGGTCTCGTTTATCACTCATTGTACCATTCTCGAGTGTGTAAGTTCTACCCGGGTTTCAAATATCATCCCTAAAGTATACACGTTGGTTCTTGTCAAGAGTGTAAAGCCTAAGTTTTGCAACTAGTCTTCCTACTCGCTTAGCGTAATTACTTTTGGGACGTTCTTCTTAATGTGCTTATCACTCACGCCTTAGAAACACAATCATCTTGATCATTTAAAGATTTCTTGCAAGTTAAACAAAGAGATTCAACACATTCATTAGACTTAGCAAGTTTCACAGATTCATTACATTCGGATGAAATGTCTTTCTTATTCAAAGGTCAGAAATTCCTAGGGTGTTCTTCTACTTTCTTCTCTTTATTCAAGCTACTACTCCTAGAGGCAATGAGACTCTATTGTTCCTTGTATTGCTCTTAGGCTTTAGTCTCTTGCTCCTAGAGGTGCTTTCTAGTCCTGTAGAAGGTGAGGCACACGATTAGGATTCACATGTTTATGAAGGAGGTGGTTTCACTATCCTAGTCTCTTTAGATGTGGAGGCCGACGATTAGTGGTACTCATCTTAAAAAGGCCAGTGCTAAAACTTTAGGATTCTCAATAACCGCTTTCCCTTTATCAACATTTTGTTTAGGCACGGCAGTGGAGTGACTGGTTTTGATGAAACATTTTCTCATTGACTTTTGGAGAAGGCAAAGAAATGTACATTTTGGTTTTGAAACCGGTCATGTAAGATATAACTTTTAGTTTTAACGGTCACATACACATCAAACCATAACACAACACATGGCGATAAGATGGAATTCTAGAGAGAAAGTTAGAGGTTTAGGGAACTTAGTGAGAGAAAGTGAAAGATATTATTATGAGCTCCAACTCTCTACCTTGGGAGGTAGAGAGTATTTATAGTCTTACATAAATCGCCACACTATGGGTCGTGGATCGTGCATACAGCTGGTAAAGACCCGTCTGTCCTCCACGGTGTTACTTAACTAAATTACTACTTAACTTAAAAGAACTACGACTACGAGCTTAACGATTACATATACTTGAGGTGACCGACTTTTTAATACCGGAATTTCTAATTCCTAACAATCTCCCTAAGGAGGTCACCTCAATTTTACATCAAAATTACATTGAATACAAATAGATATTACATTAACAGCTGATCTTGCATTCTTGATGTAGTCCTTTGCTCATAAGCTCGTAGTCATTGATTCTTCACATTGCATGTTTGGTTATTCCAAGTGGAGGTCTTTACCGATCCACGTGATGATAAGTTTGAGCCATCTTTGGAGATCATCACTATCAACAATCTCGACACATCCTTTGTGGTGTTGGTATTATGTGATGTTATGACTTTGGGACCGACATGCTCACATTCGGATCATGAATTCTTCTCATCGAGTAGCGGAAGCATTTGTTGAATCACGATATTGGCGCAGCAGCAGTAGCGTAAGCATGGAGTGAAAATATCGAGTCATTGATGCACTAATCATGATTTCTTTTGAGTTGAATGTGTTAAGTGAGCATGCGGCTATGGATTGACCGCTTCATTCGATCACCGCAAACGCCGGGCGCACTCGCATACAACAGCTTAGCAACAAATCGCACGAAAGTGTCTTTGATCACTTCGTTGAATTGAGGTACACGCCCACGGTTCCCGCTGATCAAGACAAGCACCGCCTGTGATCGTAGGATTCCTAAGAATCTCCTTGACAGTGGTTTCGCAATGTTCTAGTCGTTCTCAAACCGAACATCTCAAAGAAGACAACACGGAGTGAGTGAACCAAATAATATTAAGTCCACCGATTGATGAAAAGAGATTTGAAAACAATCGTATTGCTCAATAGAAATTGTTTTTGCAATACAACGAAGGTTTTATTGAAAATCAATTATCAATCATAAAATACCTTTTGGTTTGAAAATGAGTACACGGTCGATGTGCTAAAGAAAAGAGTTTATAAGCACAAAGACCGGTTTTTCAAAGGTATCCGTCAATCCCTAACTCGAACCAGTTTGATTCAAGAGATTGAATCGCCCCATTGTTTCTGCTCGCTTGTCACATGGTTGATCTATAAAATAGATCTCACATGCCACCTACCAGAGCTTGTTTGATGTTGGCTCCGTAAGGCTTTCCATCTTCATTGTGAATATGTAAACATATCACTCGGATGTTCCGCAATACCACAAGGATAATGCGAGGACTCAAGATATAATCTCTTTCCACATTGTGTGAAACAGAGAGTCTTCATTGAAAGTGTCCTAATGAGATTTATTGATGATCTCGTGGCTCTAGACTCAATTTGTGCATATTTGGATCCTATAACGGAGACTGGGGAGAGGGTCTCCTACTTCAATATCAACCATCTCTAAGAGAAAGTCGATAGATAATGTCGGTTCCCCGTGAGAATGAAACAAGTCCTTTTAAGAGGAACTTGAGTGGTTTGGAAAGTTGAAGTGCAAGGCGCCACCGGGTCCATGACGCCTTGTCTTCAATACCGATGTTACCATCAAGAGTATATGAATTGAACCCGGTTTCGCCTCTAAGGTTGAATAAATGGAGGGCTATTTGTTTTCACCCTTTTCTCATTCAATTCTTTTAATTCTTCAACCCTTCAAGCTTACCGAGACTTCATAGCTAGAACCTTGTTGGGTTTATTCCAAGACTAGCTCGCCTTAGTCCGCACTCTTCCCATATCTCACATTTCTCCTTTTATCATCATACCTAAGGACTTCTACACTAACTAGTGGATTGTCCTCGGTAGATCCCTCCGGCTCAAGGATCATGGGAACCAATACCTAACCTTATCATCCTTATATCACCGCATATAAAGTAAAGTTGGTCGGTCAATTTGGTATTGTTCATCCGCCATTGGATCCAATTGAAAACCATTTGAAAATCAATTCGATACTTGTGATATATTATCAAAGCTTTTTGTACCGAATTGTTTTTGATATTTTTAGAACGAGAACTCCCTCAACATGTGCATCAAGTATTGAAAATGTTTTGCACACGGAGGCAAGAGAAAGAATTTACTTTTTTGATTACCATTTTCTAAAGATATCAACATCACTTCCTCAAAAGATCAAGTTGGAATAGCATTTCGGGAAGGATGAGGTTTCCATGAATTTTGCTCCCCTCAATATGTGCCTCGAGGTTGAAAAGAGTTTTGCACATACTAGAGGAACCCGCATATTAGGATGAATGATCACGTTTTAAATCAAAGGTTTAAGATAGATGCTCCCTCAACATGTGCATTGAAAAATTGAAATCGTTTGTCACATGTGAGAAGGACAAGATGTACATTCTTTTATAACCATTTACCCGATTATCGCTTAAATCAATTTAAATCACACATTCTCCCCGATCACAATTATCAAATCATTTGAGATTTGTGATCTCGTATAGATTTAAATTGATTTTGAAAGCTTTTAAGGAGAATTGTGACTTGATTGTGAAAGTGTTTTAACCGATGTGGATTGGATTTTAAGACTTTACACTCCATTTATAAAACATGCATGTATATCTTTTGAAAACAATTTAATGCCAAATAACTTTTAATTTAATTGAAATCATTCTCCCTCAATCAATGACGAGGTTGTTGATCGAGAGATAGAGATTTTGACAAATAAGTCCCGATGATTATCAAAAATAGAGATTGAGTTATTTTTCAAAGCATTTAGTTTTCAAGAGATAGGAGTTTATAGAATCGAGCATAGAATTTGAAAACATGGTAAAACATGGCTCGTTTTTTCTTTTAAAAGCGGTTATTGCCTCAAAATGACAATAAACCATTTCTCTTTCTCCCAAAATTTTTTTTTTTTTTTTTTTTTTTTTTTTTTATATATAAAATTCGAACAACATCTAAAGTCCCGTGTCATTCTTTGAATGACAAAGACAAAGACCGTAGATATAATCGAATCGAGAGAAACAAGACAAAATGACAATATTTTTGAAGATTTTTCAATTTTTCAAATTTTTATGGATTTTGAAAGTTTTATATTTTTCTATTTGATTTTTAAGGTTTTATAATTTTGTATTTTGCTTTTCAAAATTATTTACAAGAGATAGATGAAGATAGACCTTTACTCCTCGCCTTCCTCCTCAAGACGCTTTGAGAGTTTCGTTGAAGGCTTTTCAAACCAAGGCGTGGAAGAATAAACTCAAAACGCTCTCTTGAAGAGCTTTGGTGAAGATGTCCGCTAACCGATATTCGCACCTCACAAAATATAGTTCCACCACACCTTTTTCCACTTGTTCCTCGATGAAATGATGTCGAATGTCGATATGCTTTGCTCTAGAGTGTTGAACGTTGTTGCATGAGAGAGCAATAGCACTTTTATTATCACAAGACAGAGGGATTTTGTTGAATTCAAAGCCATAGTCGATAATTGAGATCTCATCCATAAGATTTGAGCACAACAAGATGACATGGCTATGTATTCACCTCAGAGGAAATAGAAGTACTCATTTGCTTTTTGAAGACCACCACAAGCTTATCACCCAAAACCGAGCACCTCCCGACGTATTTCGACGTGTATCTTGACAACTCGCATGATCAAGATCTCGATAGGCCGTTAGTGACATACCGTGTCCTTCGGGTACCATAGTCCCATATTGATGGTTCCTTGAGATACCGAAGACCCGCTTAATCGCTTCAAGGTGCTTTTTAGTAGGCTTAGCTCGGTATCTAGCACACATGCACACAGAGAACAAAATGTCCGTCTACTAGCAAGTGAGATACATCGTGATCCAATCATACTGATATTTAGTTTGGTCAATCATGATCCCCGAGAGGTCCTCATCTAGTTTGGTTCGGTCAATCATGGGGTGTCAACAGGTCACATGAATCAAATCCAAATTTCTTTAAGATCTCAACAGCATATTTAGATTGATTTATGAAAATGCCTCCGGACTTTGTGAAATTTGTAATCCCAAGAAAATGACATTTGTCCCATCATTGACATTTGAAACTTTGAACTCATTTCATTTGAAAACGATCACATTCCATTGGGTCACGAGGCAAAGATAATATCATCAACATAAATTTGAACATGAATCAAATGTTTGCTCGACTTCCGGTGAACAATGTAGGATCAATCTCCTTTGATGAATCCGGTTGATAGAAGAAACTTTGATGTTGTATCATACCATGCCCTTGAGCTTGCTTTAAACCGTAAAGAGCCTTCTTCAAACGATAAACGTGAGTAGGATGCTCTTGATTCACAAACCCTTCAGTTGGCCGACGAGACGACTTCTTTAAGATCTCCGCTTAGAAATGCCGCCTTTACATCCATCCGATAAACCACCATGTTCTTGCTAGCAAGATTAGCCGAAAGATTCGATGGCCTCGATTCGAGCAACTGGAGCAAAAGATTCTTCAAAGTCTATACCTCCTCTTGACGATATCCTTTAGCAACTAATCGAGCCTTGTTCTTCAACACATCACCATGCTCATCAAGTTTTACTTTGAAGATCCATTTTAGAGCTATAATCATAGCACGCCTGAGCAGTGTACTAACTCCCATACATCAAGACGATCAAACTCATGAATTTCATCTTGCATAGCATTGAACCAAATATCTTCATTCATGGCGCTTTAACGCCTTTTGGTTCGATCTTAGATAGTACGGAGTTGAAGAAGCACCATAAGGCATCGGTTGCGAGTTGCTTCCGGTTGATACAGACGAGAGGATTTCCAATGATGTTGTCCAATGGATGATCGTGAGTCCATTTTCCGAGGTGTTCATGTGGCATTTGTTGAGGAACCGAGGTAGTCGAGTCGATGTCTCCTCAAGAAGATGGTTCTCATGATGATTCGTGAGTAGCAAATATATTTTCAAATGGAGCATCTTCGTGAGTCGCAGGGGATTAACTTCATCATTGATGCCGTAAACATTTCCATGATGTACATTTGAAGAATGATGATTTGTTGATGAGATCAAGGATCGCAGCAGTGCTTCTTGACTTACGATATCGAAACCGATGGATTGACTTCATTCACCGGAATATGAGCATCCTCTATTGTAGGGATCAAGACCTCATTAGAAGTAGACTCATACAGCTCATCAAACATGGGATCAAACAGCTTTTTACATCATCTTCGATGGAGGTACATATGGAGTTTCTTGAGAGGAGTTTGGAACAAGAAATGAACCAATAGGACTGCTTTTGAAGTGCGGGTCCCGAATGGAGTGTCCAGAGCCATTTGACCGGTCACCATCAAACGTAACGTGAATTGTTTCCATGATATTTCGGGTTCTTTTGTTGTAGATTCGGTATCCTTTTTGTTTGGTGCATATCCTACAAATACTCCAATGTCGCTTTAGCCCTAAGTTTGCCCAAGTCTTGACCTCATTAGTTGGATAGCACAAGGCACCAAACACACGAAGGAAAGATAGATTAGGTTTTCTCGTGTGGACAAGTTCATATGGAGTTTTTCCATGAATGGTGTGAATCGTGAACGATTTTGTGTAGCATGCAAGGGCAATTGCTTCACCCGAGAAACATTGGAACCTTTGAGTAGATCAAGATTGTTCTAGCAATTTCAACAAGAGTACGATTTCGCCTTTCAACTACACCGCTCGCTGAGGGGTTCGTGGAACACTTCTTTGATGGTCGATTCCAACGCTTTCATAGAATTCACTAAGTTGTTTGTTGACAAACCCGCCCATTGTCTGCTCGATAATTCGACGCTTTGTTTAGTCTAACTCGCAATGTTTGATGAGTTTGATGATGATATCGAGTTTCATCCTTTGTCCTTAAGAACTTGACCTGTGAATCTAGAATAATCATCAACCACAACTAATACATATTTCTTCCCAAAGATATTCTCGCACCCTCATTGGTCCACATAAATCCATATGAATCATATGAAGAACTTCGTGATGAGTTAGTAGGTTTGGGTTTATGGGCATACTTTTGCTTTTTCCCAATTGACATGTCGAACAAAGATGATCCTTTTCATACTTTAGTCTAGGTAGACCTACAACTAAGTCCTTTCTCGAAAGATCGTTGATGGTGCCAAGTTCAAGTGATTGAGACGACGATGCCATAACCATGACTTTGTTTTAGAAGCCTTTGATAACAAGCGATTGGTGAAGCTCTCATCATGTCATCGATAGAGATAGTGTAAAGGTTTGAGCCACGAGTTCCTTTCAACAGCCCTTTCCATTAAGATCTCTAACAAAGGTGTATGTTTTCTCAAGGCTACTTCTAGATCGTAATCACGAATTGACCAACAGAGAACAGATTATGACCTAAACCTTCCACATAATACACTCTAGAGATGACACTATCACCAACAACATAATCTCCATAACCCATAATAGCACCGAAATGATCATTACCAAATCTAATAGCCCCGATGAATTTGCTCACGGTTCATGAGCGTGACCGTCTCCAAATATATGCTTGGAACAAATGAGTCCGTGTACCACGTAATCGATTTGAACGATCCGCAGCTGAACACGCATAAGAATGGATAATCGATATTTGGGATCCCCATGCAAGAATGGGTTCCATTTGGTTAGTAGCAACAGTTGGACCACCCACATCGTAAATAGAAGCATTCATATCGATGGTGAAGTAGTGGAATCATTGTGAATAGATGCAATACTAGTGTCTCAGATAGTCCTATTTACAGCAGTGACCACTTCTTAAGGGAATAGTTCTACCAAGAGGCATCCATTTTCTAGTGGGCATTATCTCGATTAGTCTTATGACCAATGTGTATCCAATAAAAGCCTATTCTCACGAATGTTCTTCCCGGGGTTTCCATTGTTTTCTAACTCTTTCGCTTTTGCCTTTTAGCCTTTTTAGCATGAATTTTAGCATTAACAACATTAATCGGACAATTAACATCATTAGGCGTAACATTAACATCACATTCATGATTAGAAATGTAATTCAAGCAATCATCGAGACAAGGTTTGCAAATAGCATCGAATTGAATTAATTACAAGACGCCTATGGCTAATACTAGAATCAACACGATTCGCTTTATTCGATTCAAACTTAAGGTTCCTAGATTGTTCTTCTACTCTCTTCCAAAGGCACATTCTTAGCTTGAGAGGTCCTATCATTCCTTGTATTGTCTTGAGACTTTGACCGCTCCCTTTAATGTCACCGACACTCTGTAGAGGAATGGGAACATTAGTTTGTTTTACTACTCTTTGCACCACCGCTTAGATGTGCCGATCTCGAACTACATGCAGTGCACTAAGGTTCACTTTCTTAACATTAGAGGTACCGAGATTAGTACTCCTAGAAGGCACATTTGAGTTCACTTTCCTAGTATTGATGATCTAAAATCGAACTACTCACCGTGCACTACTCCTCACATTCAAACCATTGGGAATCGAGTGCATGTCATGTTTGGCCTTAGGCATTGAGCATGGAATCAAGGGTTAACTCTCTCACCTAATGTCTTTGGGCATATAGTGATCAAACATTCTAAGATTTCTTGAGATCGTTTGGCATATAAGCATGCATGTCCAATTGCATTATCATGAGGTTTCTCTAGCTTATCCTCTTCAACAATCTCACGCAGCATTCTAAGCAATCCTTAAGGGATGAGAAATATGTTTGAATGGCAAGTTTGTTGTTCCTTAGGTGAGGGGGACATATGTCACGTATAAAGTAGATTTATTCCCGAGTGAACCTTAGATACAACATTCTCCTCATTGATCATTGGCATTTTCCTTTTACCCGACTCTTCGATTCTCAATTTCCTTTTGCAATGAAGTTATTTGTTCGTTGTTTTTGTTACGAGTGACTTTAATTGATTCAAACAACTCATTGAAATGACGCTTAACCTTTTCATTCTCTTCTAGAAAACTTTCGCTTTCCTTTTGTAAAACATTTACTAGGTTTTGAAGATGAAACGCTTGAGAATTCGAGAATCTAAAGAGGAGGCATTTGGGAGCTCGTCATATTGTTCGCTTGACCCTTTAATTGAGAGATTTGGGCTTTCAACTTTCTCGATCGTGTTACACCGAGCATGAATCTGCTCATCTCGCTTGTTAATTTGAAAACTCGCATCAAACTCGAGCATCCAAGATGTCTTGATATTTGAAGTTTTGACATTTTCTTTGAGATGTTGATATTTTAGTTGTAGATTAAAATACTCAACTTCTAGTTTAGAAAATGTTTAACCAAATTGTCATGATCATCCAGCTCAATTTTCCCATTTAGTTTAGAATTAGTTTTTCAAGCTCAATGACACGATCGTGGAGACTTTCGTACACAGATAGTTCATGAAATTTGGAAGCATTAATAGAGCAATTTGAAGCGAAGAAAAGACATCTTGAGCAACACATTCAAGAATAAGACTCTCATTCAATGTATGCGTGTTCTTCCTCTCAATCTCATTATATTTTAGTGCACGCCATAATCACTAATTTCAACTATTATTGCATCAAATTCCTTTTCCATTCCCTTAATATCGCTTTCTATCCCTTTTAAGACTCTCAAAGTGATCCTTTAAAAGTTTAAAGAAAGGCATGACCTCGCTTAAATAACATTCTTTCATTTGTTCAAAACCCTTTCTCCTTCGCTATGCCATGGGTGTGATCCTTTTCTTGCAAGTTTTCTCAAAATCAACAAATAGTTGAAAAATAACGATTGGCTAATTAAAATCTTGCTTTTAGTGGCAATTGTTCTAGGAACAAGATGCATTGGTGTGTTAGGAGGATACATGTAGTTTTAGGCATTTTCCAAAGGGAGGGTTTGATTCTACAATATTTTCGGCTTTCGCTTATCTAAATCCATTTTCCGTAAGACTTGTTCGGAGTCAACAAAGTCCGAGGCTTAAACTTGTTTAATGCAATCCAGCTTTTCCTTCTTATAATCATGAGGAGTGATATTTATGTTTTTCTTTGCATTTGGGGTCATCTAGTTTTTGTTCATCCTTTCCCTAGTGACTTCATCCGATTTCTTATCTTCCTCGAAGCACTCAACGCAACTAGGTTTCCGCCAGGCTTAAGAATTTCATTACCATCATAAATCACTTTATGAGCATTTCTAGCCTTTTGATTACCTCCGGATTTGGTTCCTCAACAAGGGAATGCTATGCTTATCGCTAAGACTCGATGTTTGGTGACCATGTGAGCAATCAATGGTGTTTCCTTGTATGTACAACTTGTTTTCAAGTTTGTTTTTCAAAGTTTTCGATTAGAAAATCTCTCAAGAGCTTTGATTCTTTTGCATTAAATTCTTGCTTAAGCATTTTCACGCTTTCTTGAAGTTCTTGTTTTGCTTAGTGTTTTAGAAAGTTTTTCTTGCAACGAATTTAATTCTTGTTTCAATACTTCTTCTAAAATTACTTTTTCTAATTATCAGACGCACTTGGTCATCCATTTCCCGCTCACGAGTGGTCAACTCAAATTTTGCACGTTGTTCATAAATGGCAACACGCCCTTATAGGCTTTTAGTTCGTAGATAATGGAATCATCAGAGCACATGCGGCAGTATTCATCAAAGACATAGTCATTGTTGATCGCAGAAGATGCATCACTAGGTACAACTTCACTTTCACTTTGTTTCACGATTGATCATATGGGACAATATTGATATTACCCGTATTTTCAATATTTGATTCAAAAGTTTCGGTTGGTTGTACTTTGTCATGCATCCGCTGCACATCAAGATCATCATATAGCTTTAATACCTCGTAGATGAGTTTGTCCTTGGATGGGCCACCTTGTGGTGAAGAAGAGATCTTGGGAGAAGCCATTGGAGAGATGCTAGCCATAAAGATTGTGTGTGCAGAGGTCCATCATCTACATCGTAATCGTATGCATCACGCCACGACTTGAAAGGCGCTCGATGATTGTGACCTATCTCCCGAACAGTCGCTCATCCACATCTCGCATCATAGGTCTTGGCATTGCCCTCAAGAAGAAACAAAGAATTCCTCTTCATCCAACGCAGACCATTGTCCCGAGCTTGTGCCAAGAACATCTTATCTCTCAAGTAATCAAGATTCTCGGGCGCTTTGGAGATGTGCGCCTTGCAATGTGTCCTTCACCACCACAGCTTGTAGCATTTGATTGTCTTAGCTTGACCTTGGTTACCATTTCTTCCTCGATTCTCGTTGCCCACATATCCTCTACCAAAGACCACCCCTTCCCCGATCATACTGCCTTTCCCGAATCGGTTGCACCACGATCCTTCCATCTTTAACAAAGGGCTTGATTATGTGGGTTAGATGCGCTCGAGGTTGTTGTTGGTTTGTGGGAGAGAATTCATGTTTTGACTAATGAGAAGAGCAAGTTGATTAATGATGTTACCCACGTGTGCATCAAAGATCGCCTTGTTTGAACCGAGGATCGTGGATGAGTTTGTGATTACCATTACCCAAGGGTATGACTTGTGATGCTTTGGTTGTGATTCCAATGTTTGAGTAGAAAGTCGTTGAGTCATTAGACTAACTTGTCTCACCCTCGGTTGGTTTTGAACCGATTGAGAATCAACTTTTCAAACATAGCATGTCTCTCATTCTCAAGGAGGAAGGCATAGAGTTGCTCATAGTTTGTATGCTTCAACTTTAGTGAGTTTCACAGATGTGACAAACTTGTGCCATTCGGGATTCATGTTGTTCACAAACTTTGAGTTCAAATTAATATTAGGCATAGTCATTCGATGTTCCTCATGTCATTCACTAACTTATGAAATCTCACATAGTACTCATAAACACTCTCATCCGGTTTCATCTTGAAGTGCTCAAATTCGTCATAGAGTTGGGATTCTCTGCCTTCCATAGTTAATTCGAACCCGAGAGAAGCATCTTAACGTTATCCCAAACCGCCTTTGCATCGTTGTTATGATTGATCGCCTTGTAGATGTCTTTAGGAAGACCTTGAAGAACAATGTTTGAAGCCCCGATATCTCGCATCGAATCTCTTTTCTCCTCATTATCAAGCTCATTGTACATCTTAGGTCCGCCCATTCCGTAGACAGAGTACCATCTTCATTAGTATCAAGTATGTCTCTAGTCGCCTCAACCCGATATGGTCCTTCATCAATGGATTTGAGAATGTTTACACCATTTTCCTTACCAAGGCAATACAATCTGATTCGTTGAGCCCAAGAATCGTAGTCGGCCTGGCAAGCATTGGTGGACGAGTATCCGAGCCACCGCTTGAACATCCTCGCAACAAAGGAGATGACAAGGGAACGTTGGTAGACATGTTAATGATTATACGGATTTTATAACTCTATGATTAAACCGGAAATAGATTCTTTCACGGATTTTACTAAATCAAGAGAAAACCGTAAACAATCACTCAAGTCGCTAGATGATAAAGCTCTAAGTCGCTAGAAATAAATGCCCTAAGTCGCTACCGCTAATTCGCTAGATGACCAAGTCGCTAGAAACCCAAGTCGCTAGATAGAAAGCAAGTCGCTAAGTAGTAACTCACATACCCAAGTCGCTAGAAACCCAAGTCGCTAGATAGAAAGCAAGTCGCTAAGTAGTAACTCGCATACCCAAGTCGCTAGCCAAATTTTGGCAAGAATTGCCACACAAGTCGCTAGAAACACAAGTCGCTAAAGAGCAACTCACATCGACCAAGTCGCTAGCCAATCGCTACCCGTAGTGGAGATTCCACTACTTGTCCTTTAACTCGCTAGCTCTAACTCGCTAGCTTTTAACACCGTAAGTCGCTACAAAATAATGAAGCAAGTCGCTATGAAGAAAGGTTATCCGTGAACTAACTCGCTAGCTTGAAAACCATATAAATATCACTTTTCAATCCAAAACAACCCAACCAAGATGATTCAAGCTACCAAATGAAAACCTAAACACTTTTGATGATTCCAAACACAAAAGTACCAACAAAATTCAAACTTTAACACAAGAAATCAACCAAATGATGCAAAACCACTAAACTTTTTCAAACTCAAAACCACCTAAAACCACTATAAATCCAAAGATGTGCAAGATATGATCTAACCATGGCTCTTGATACCAATTGTAAGATATAACTTTTACATACACATCAAACCATAACACAAGGTGGCGATAAGATGGAATTCTAGAGAGAAAGTTAGAGGTTTAGGGAACTTAGTGAGAGAAAGTGAAAGATATTATTATGAGCTCCAACTCTACCTTGGGAGGTAGAGAGTATTTATAGTCTTACACAAATCGCCACACTATGGGTCATGGATCGCATACAGGGTAAAGACCCGTCTGTCCTCCACGGTGTTACTTAACTAAATTACTACTTAACTTAAAAGAACTACGACTACGAGCTTTCTAACGATTACATATACTTGAGGTGACCGACTTTTAATACCGGAATTTCTAATTCCTAACCTTGAGGAAACAAGGAGGTGAGTTACTAAGAGCCATTTTTGTGAAGTATGAAAATCGGATTTACTTGATTAGAAAGCATCTTGATTGTCTTAGCGGAATGACCCGTTGTAAGAAGTAAATTGTCCAATTTTTGATCGCTTCGCTTTTATCCGAATCTCATCAAGAAGAGAATCTTCTCGTTTTGCAAAATCGCTTATCAACTTCTTCTTCTTTTCAAGATCGAAATATGTTGATTTTTGTTTTGAAAGTTGGTCATTTAGTTCGAAATTTCCTTGTTTAAAGATTTGATTTTCAAATTGATTCACATCAAGTGTGTCATACTTGAGTTGCAAATCTTTTCTCTTAAAATGTAATCTCGATAACCAATTTCTAATTCGACATTTTGTTTGTATGAAATTCATAGGCTTTGGCATGCTCTTTGTAACTCTCAAGCTCGCCGTCAATTTAACATTCGCGCCTTAACTTCGCGATTGACCGCTCTAACTTTCTCAACTTCAATGCCACATTGATTGATTAATGATTCAACATAAGCACGTGTTTCCTCATCGGTCTCGATATTTTGTGCCACACGCCTCCACTAGGATCCACATCCGAGTCTCGAGTTAGTATTGCTACAACTCGGATTGTCGGTATGTATCATAAGTAGGTCTTGGCGTCCACGTATCTTGTTCGTCATGAGTAAACACATCAAATATGACATTGTTATAGCATGGATCAATGATTGGTACCTCGAGATACGGTATTGGCGTCATAGATGGGAGGTGAGTCGACTCGATGTCGCATTTAGCTTCCTCAAGATTTGCCATGAAGATGCGTTCAGATTAATTTCCTCGAGGTCTTCCAAATCATCCATAATAGCCATAAAGTCATGTTCCTCAAGACTCAACCGAAATCCAGTAGCGTTCCTTTTGTACCAACAGATGCTTTTCAAGATACTCAAGATCGTTCTTGTTCGGCTTAGAGGACAATTCCTTGCCATGTGACCCATTCCTTGACAGTTATAACACTTAACTGATTACCGATTCACATTTCCATGATTCCCAACGATCGGAGTCGCAACATTCCGATTCGATTACCCATCGCTCTATTCCCAACATTCTGTCTCATCGACACCACGATTCGAATCGCACGATTACCCATGCGAAATCCAAGAGCATATCCTGCCGATTCCCAATAACTCCAACCATTTGACCTTGATTACCCATATTCACACCCTACCGTGTGCAATTTGCACTGCTATGCGAGTGTTTGATGATATCCTTTGGTTGTTGTTAGTAGGTGTGGAATAGCGACCTTTGATTACTTGACCCAAGAGAGAAATTATTTGGGACATAGGGTCTTCTTGATCGATTCGAGATCGGTGATTTCTTGTTCTGGTATTGTTGATCCGAATAGAATTGTTGTTGTGGCGCAAGTTGTTGTTGTTGGAAGATGATGAAGCTTGTTGTTGTGTATTCACCGAAGATAGAGTCTTAGCAATGAGTGCCAATGGATCATGATTCTTTGCCAATCTTTCTTTCCCGACTTCATTCACTTCATTTTGGTTTTGTTTCAGAAAATCATTCATTGATCAAAGTTCACCGATGAAGGTCTTTTGTTTGGTTGACAATAGTGACATATCGTCCCCATTCTTCCGGAAGATTATTCAGAACTTGATGTTTTGAACGATAGTTCGGGTGTCGACTTGTTTCGATTAGCTCATTCATCAAAGTGCAAAACCTTCCATAGTATGATTCAATGGATTCTCCCGGTGTAGAAGTGAACTTTTCCCATTCGCTTAGCGACTTGTTCTCCATGTCTTGTTGAACAATTTACGTTCCATGACAAAGCCGTCTTACACGCTCCCACATATCGAAGCGGTTTCAACCGCTCACCGCAAAAAAGATGTCTATTGGTAAGCCCGTTGGATAATATGAATTGCCATGTCATCTGCTTCGACTTGTTTCGATCCTCTGCGGTGTATTCGATTCGTATTGAAGACGAGAAGATGGTGCGGTGGGAGGTGTTGCATCGTGATTTCGGTACATTAACTTGTCGAGGTGGAAGGGTCCATCCCGAATAGATTTAATCATGAGTTTGCCATTAGGTTTGGTCTTGATGTAACGGAGCATTCGGCTTGTCCATTGAAGATAACCACCTTTTGCCAACATAGGAGGTCGGTTTTCGCACCGCCGCATGAATGTCTTGTTGAGTAGCCATTGATGAAGGTATGATATGATAAAGTTGATCTAGGATCGATTCAACGATAAAGGAGTTGTGGTTGATGAAGATTAAGCTCGGTTGAAGTGATTCGAAAGTCGTGCTCAGAAACTCGGTTCTTAAAAATTTTCGCCCAAAATTTGAAATTCACTATAAAATCAATTCTAAGGACGTATGAAAAATTTGAGTTATGACAATTTTGACGCAAAATTTGACCAAAAATTTGAATTTAGGCCCAAAAATTTGAATTTTGACCAAAATTTCCAAGTTATACCAAAATTTGAATCTCGTAAAAATTGAACGCTTAGTCTCCTCAAAATTTAATTTTTTTTTTTTTTTTTTTTTTTTTTTTTTTTTTTTTTAAAACCTTTATGCGTAGAAAGAGCTTAGGCGTAGAAACACAAGTTACGAGTAGAAACTTAGGCGTAGGATCTTAGGTGTAGGATTCCTTAGGCGTAGGATCTTATGCGTGGGTTTAAAGTTACGAGTAGAAAAAGTTAGCGTAAGATTTAGCTTATGCGTAAGAAAAACTTAGGCGTAAGAAAAATGCTTATGCGTAAGTATTCTACGCGTAAGTCGAAACTTATGCGTAAGATTAGGGTTTTGCCCAAAATCCTTTACACTATCACGGTGTAAGAGATATCCAAAGTCGAAGTGTTCCACACACTTATCCAAGTGAGGAAGCACCGAGTCACCGTTATAGCACGAAGATTCTTCACCAAAAGTTACGAGTAGAACCTTATGAGTAGTTGACTTTCTTCGAGTAGAACTAGGGTTTGACCTACTCATAAAAATTTTCAATGATTCAACCGATTTCTCTTGCATGATATCCTTAAAAACACTCGAATAACCCAAAATGTTGACCTTTTCACCCAAAGTGCCTAGAAAAGTTACAGTAGAAATGACCAAAGAACCAAAACGAGCTTAAAATGAAGAAAACACGTAAAGCTTGAACTTTTGCAAAAAGCGAAACTTTAGCACCAAATAAACCTTAAACCACAAGAATCTTGAATTTTGAGTGCAAAATTAAAGCTTTAAGCTTTTCAAATATGTAAAACGTGAGTACCAAAACTTAACGCGTAACCCTTCAAAACAAACACAAACACTCCTAAACCATTGTTAGGCTCTGATACCAATTGTAGGACCTTAGTTATATCAACCTTATCACTTTACCAAGCAAACCCAACACGTATACAAGTATACCCACGTGAAACAAACACAAACAAAGCTTAGAAATAAGATGAGAAAGATGGTGACTTGATGTTAAATTCGTGTATGATGTGAGACAAGATAAACACAAGATGTTGTATATTCAATAAAGAAAACACACACACACACACTTTACACACCCTCAAATGACCATTTGAGGGTATTTATAGTACAAGACACATGTTGCCCTAAAGGCTTTCCATGGGCTTGGCTTGGGCTTTGTGGACTTGGGTTTGGACATGGGTTACACGCCATTATTCAATGCTAGCTTAACTAAACTAAAGCCCATTTAGCTTAGTCCAATCCACGAGCCCGTTGACTATTCTATCACGATATCTAACACACGTTACAAAGTTCCTAATCGTGAATGACCATCACTTTTAATAAAACTATTAAGGCTAACACAACTAGCATAGAGGACAACTCGCTTCATAAATCAGGACAACTCGCATAGAAGAAATGCACAACGAGACTCAACTCGCATCCAACAAACATTAAAAAAAACACCACTTTTCAATCCAAAAACAACTCAACCACTATGATTCAAACCTTCTAAACCAAAACCTAAACACTTATAATGTTTCTAAACACAAAAGTACAATCAAAATCCAAACTTTAAGACAAGAAATGATCCAAATGATGTAAACTACTCTAAACTCATTCAAACCCAAAAACCTTATGAAAACCACTAGAAATCCAAAAACATGAGAGATGAGTGATCAAACCATGGCTCTGATACCAATTGTAGCATATTGGATTTCATAAACACATAAACATACAAATCAATGGGGCATATGAATTGAGTTCTAGAGAGAGAAAGTGAAAAGAGTTGGGAACTTAGTGAGACAAAGAAAAATGATATTGAAAGCTCCAACCCTCTACCTTGGGAGGTAGAGGTTATTTATAGTTTCTTACAAGACACGCCTCCTACAGGCTGTGGATCAGGCATACAGTGGGTAAAGACCCGCCCGTCCTCCACGGTGTTACCTAACAAACTACTTATTAACATAACATGACTACGACTACGAGCTTTCTAACGAATACATATACTTGAGGTGACCGACTCTTTAACTACCGTATTTTCTAAATCCTAACACTACTCGACCTATGTTTGGGAAGATGTAGTAATTAATTGTACACATTAATATGCATTTAATAATCCATCTACTACATATGTGTGTTAGTTGTGAATTTAAATGATATCAATAATTTGTGTTTGGTTGAAAAAGTTAATGTAGTAATTAATGTAGTAGATACTCGACTACTCGACCGACGACTACTCGACCGACGGCTACTCGACCTATGTTTTGGAAGATGTAGTAATTAATTTTCCACATTAATATGCATTTATAATGAATCTACTACATATGTGTATTAGTTGTGAATTTAAATGATATCAATAATTTGTGTTTGGTTTAAAACATTAATAAAGAACTTAATGTAGTAGATACTCGACCGACGACTACTAGACCTATGGTTGGGAATATGTAGTAATTAACTTTCCACATTAATATGCATTTAATATTTCATCTACTACATATGTGTGTTAGTTGTGAATTTAAATGATATGAATAAATGTAAGTTTGGTTGTAAAAATTAATGTAATAATTAGTGTAGTAGATACTCGACTACTCGACCTATGGGGAAGATGAAGTAATTAATTGTCCACATTAATATGCATTTAATATTTCATCTACTACATATTTGTGTTAGTTTTGAATTTAAAGTTCTATATTACTTTTTTATTTAATGTTGAGTAAATTACATGGATGGTCCATGTGGTTTGTCAAAAGTAAATTACATGGATGGTCCAATATTTAACGTTCCGTTAGTGGGGTTAAAAACTGATACCACGTGGCCAATATTGAAGGGTATTTTAGTCATTCAATATTCCAACGTCACTTTTTGTTTTCCTATTTCATAAATACGCACCCCCACTCACACACAAATACATCTTATTCTTCTTCTTTTCTTATCCAAACCATGGTGCATTGTTCTTGTGGTAGAAGAACAAACGTTATCACATCTTGGACAAATGAAAACCCTGGAAGACTTTTTTATGGATGCCCAGATCATGTAAGTGTTATCTTGTTAATTAGGGTTACAATTTGCAATCATTAATATGTTACCTTTCTTGTTTATTAGGGTATAGTAGATTGGCTTGATCCCCCGATGTGCCATCGTACTGTAACAATTATTCCAGGTCTATTGAGAGCAAGAAACATGCAAGAAGCTCAATTGTTGGAAGCACAAAGGGGAAAACAAAGAATGAAGAAGTTGTTGGTTTTGTCATGGTTATCATTTATAGCTTTTGAATTTTTCAAGTTGTTTGGTTAATTTAGTGGTTGTATTTTTCAACAAAGAATGAAGAAGTTGTATATGTTAATTTTAGTGTTTGTATTGTCAAGTTGTTTGGTTAATTTATGAACTTGTTTGTTGTTCTTGTGGACACAAAATCCACAGTGATAACACCATCGCAAGTGCTTTAGATAATTAGGGTTTGGGTTTTACACTTTAATGTTAAACGGTAATAAAATTCAAATTCAAATATATGAGCGGGATTTATTGTTGGATTCAAGTTCAAATTTAAAAACCTAGCCTATAAATACCCATTCAAGTCATACAATCATCCCATACACTTAACACATACGCAACTCATATACTCAACTCACACACGGATTTTCAAAAATGTCACACTAAGATTTCTCTCAACAATTCCCTAGTCCACCACAAAATGAGCATGTTTATGACGCTTCACCGAAATATCTCTTCCCGGTATTCCCAACTGATTATGAAGCAGCAAACGTTCAACCGCAAGTTCTCTTACTGGTATTCCCAAATGAAAATGAATCGGCAAACGTCCCACTTGAGAAGTAGCCGGCAAATAATCCACCTTTGGAATATGATCCCAATCCGTTTGGGTTAACTGAGGATCAACTTCGACTAATTGAACAAGATATGGAAGTACTCATTGAGTTTGAACTAGCCGAGGAACGTGAGGAAGCTGCTCGTAGGGAGCGGGAACAACGAGAATTTGAATACCGATGGGAAATGGGGCTTGGACCTGAGCAATCATATACTTCAAGTGACGAGGGCTGGGTCTCGGATGATTCCTTTTTTTAATTTGTTGTTTTATTTTGAGAACTATGTATTTCATGTCCTATCATCTAATTTCATGTCCGTTCATCTAATTATTAAATAAATTGCTAGTTTTTGTGTGACAAATATGTGAATATAAGTCGGTCGAGTAGTCGAGTATCTATTACATTAATTACTACATTAATTTTTAAACCAAACACATATTTATTCATATCACTTAGTATCACAACTAACACACATATGTAGTAGATGCAATACTAAATGCATATTAATGTGGACATTTAATTACTACGTCTTCCCAACCATAGGTCGAGTAGTCGTCGGTCGAGTAGCTGTCGGTCGAGTAGTCGAGTATCTACTATATTAATTACTACATTAATTTTTAAACCAAACACATATTTATTCATATCACTTAATATCACAACCAACACACATATGTAGTAGATGCAATACTAAAGGCATATTAATGTGGTCATTTAATTACTACATCTTCCTAACCATAGGTCGAGTAGCCGTCGGTCGAGTAGTCGAGTATCTACTACATTAATTTTTAAACCAAACACAAATTTATTCATATCACTTAATATCACAACTAACACACAAATGTAGTAGCTGCAATACTAAATGCATATTCATGTGGCCATTTAATTACTACATCTTCCCAACCATAGGTCGAGTAGCCGTCGGTCAAGTAGTTGAGTATCTACTACATTAATTACTACATTAATTTTTAAACCAAACACATATTTATTCATATAACTTAATATCACAACTAACACACAAATGTAGTAGATGCAATACTAAATGCATATTAATGTGGACATTTAATTACTACATCTTCCCAACCAGAGGTCGAGTAGCCGTCGGTCGAGTAGTCGAGTATCTACTACATTAATTACTACATTAATTTTTAAACCAAACACATATTTATTCGTATAACTTAATATCACAACTAACACACAAATGTAGTAGATGCAATACTAAATGCATATTAATGTGGACATTTAATTACTACATCTTCCCAACCAGAGGTCGAGTAGCCGTCGGTCGAGTAGTCGAGTATCTATTACATTAATTACTACATTAATTTTTAAACCAAACACATATTTATTCATATCACTTAAATTCACAACTAACACACATATGTAGTAGATGATATATTAAAACGTGTCGATAAACATTGCAAAAACTAAAATTTCGAATTAATGTATAGTTCATGCACATTTCGAATTAACGAGTAACTTTGTTATATGTAAAAACTAAAATTTTGAATTAATTGATTTACTACAACATATAGTTGATGCACATTTGTAACATGAGTTTGAGGTCAGAATATATCCTTAAGGAATATAGAAGGCATGTTCTTAATAGTTAGTGTCTTGTGTGAATATATTCTTTGGTAACCAAGTGATCAAAATTTACAACGGTATAATTAATTTGCAAAAAGTAATTGTCGCAAAACATCAATAGATTAGTAATAGTTATCATAAGTTATATTGCAACCACCGCTTCCGACTACAACCAAACTAGTAACTAGACACTTAACAAACTACAACCACTCGTTAAAATATTTTAACATAGAAATGAAAATACATTCGAACAAACACCAATCGTTACATACATATTTCACTTCCAGTACCACCATCACCGCCATTTTCAAGAACCACATCCTTGGATAAAACCTTGACCAAATTTTTTATTGTGATTTTAAGATAATGATTGCCAGATTGTTTTGGAGAAAATACAGAAACATTTTGAAGTATCAAGACAGTTCCGATAGTAAGTTGCTTTTTAAACCTCTCATCATTAACAACTTTGTGATGTATTGTACCTGACATAAACCCTGAAACGTCTTTCAATGTTACTTTCAGATTACCCAAAACATTCGGAGTACAAGACTTGATTATCGCAACAACCTTGTCAAGTTTCCCCTTTTTAAGAAATTTTTTGATATCGGCAAAACAACCAACAATGATCCCGCCATCAAAATTCATAAACTCAACCGCGTTAACCCATGGACCACTTTTAAAATCCGAATCCTCAACCAAATCATAAACAACTTTCCTAATAAACTCCTGTGTCATCATTACACCATCGTCCACACCATCCCGAATACCTGCATGACCCGGTATTTTTCTAACAGGGTTTTCAACATAATTATCAACTTGAGAGATTCTAGAGGATATTGTGTTTTGTGTTGTGGCGGATAATCGGAGATCAGAGTCGTCTATATCAAGTAATTCTTCCCACTCGTAATTTGGTGGTGAATTCATTGCAACGTTTTTAAGGTTTGGTAATGTTATCATATGTTTCTCACATCTATTTATATAATTATCATCTACCCCATCACATTAATTATATTATGTGTTAGTTAGGAAAAGGTTAAATTAAGTGTTCACAACTTCACATCAATATTAGTGTAATCAATTAATAGGTGTTAGGTGTAAAAATTAGTTGTTGTAATTAATAAATGTTAGGATACTCGACCATCAGCTACTCGACCACTCGAATTTGAATTAGATCTATTATCCATCAGGTAATATCCATTCAGATCACTATATTAATCCTTTTTTTTGTTATTTTCAGGTTTTACACACATCATTTGTGTTTGTTCACTAATACTTGAAGAATTTGTGTACACTTCACTAATATTTCGGTAACTTTTACGCATTTATTTTTGGCTGAATTATTTTTTGTTTATTTGGATTTTTTTAATTAAACACACGATGTCTAATAATTCTAATGATATTGTATTTGAAGTTTTCAATAAAAGCATATTCTACGTCTTTCCCCTAAGGTACGCAGCTGGAAAAATTCTTGAAATTAAACTATCTATGTCTAAAACGTTGTTGTATTCCCAAATGTGTGACATGTTGTTAGAAAAAATAAGAGAGGATATTTGGGCTTGGTTTTATTGTATACCAAAATGTAGCTTAGAAGAAGGTTTGACTATAGTGGAAAGTGATAGAGATGTTAAGAAGATGTATGAATTGGCTCAGCTCCATGGGAAAATTGAGGTATATGTTTCTCATACTCCTCAAGCATTCTTAGTTGATTACTATCACAAAAACTTGTGTAAAGATGAGTTTGATGAGGAGGTGATAACACAATTAAAAAATCATGATAAGAGAAAGAAAGTTTTTGATTGTATGTCGTTGGAAGAGGTTAGTGCATGGGAAAAAGGAAGAATCTCAATCACCAGCTTACTTAAGATCACCGCATGAAAAGCCATTTAAAGAAGCTAGTCTATTTACACCAAGGATGCTTTTTGATGATTTTGAGGATGCAGCTCATGATGAATTTGATGAAGGTTCTAGTGCTCTTCTTTATGTGTCCAATAACGGTGATAACAATAATTTATGATGGGCATTTTTTTATTGTAATTTATGATGGTTATGTTTCATTGCCTTGTTTGTTGTAATTTAGGCTGCCTTCTTTTAGTTAACATGTGTTAATTCTTGTAGGTAAGCAATATCGTGTAATGTATTAGTTGGTATTTAATGTTATCAGTATATTATGGTGTCTAACAAGGATTATAGTAAAAAAAGATTGAATTGGATATTATATTTTTTTTGTAGTTTAAGTTTAGACCGAGAATCTTTTAGAAAAAAATAAAAATTATGAAGTACGGTAACGGTATACATAATTTTAGGTATAATATATAAAAGCGTAAACGTCACATGTCGTTTTGGTTGTATTTAGATAGCCAATTTGGGGAGGGGTTTGAAAGTAATTGAAATATAAGGTTCTTTGTGTCATTCTTTTATTTTTGTATTAGTTCATACTTCAGTTCATAGTGTAAGGATTTTCTATTGTAAGTTTCATTTTTTTTTTCTCAAATGTTGTGGTTTCAGTTATGTTTTGTAATCATTCTCTTCGATCACGGTTTTATGCTTTAATTAATTTTGGGGTGAGTAAAAATGAGTTGGATTGGGCTATTTATACGCGTAATATTAATTCCACCCCTACCTAATCTTCATTTTGATCATGTTTTACTGTACACTTTCAAGATCTACTTTCTTGCAAATCAATGGCAAACATAACCCCAAATCTCGATGAGTTGCGTCGCGCTAGTGGTTCAAATGATATTGCAACCATGTTCAAGCATCTCTTTAACAGTGAAGTGATGGAAGCACGAACTCGCCTAGTCAGATTGGAATAAATATGCAGAGAACTAGCCGATGTGATTGCGAAGCGTGAAAGGACACTTAGGGAGGTCCATTATCTTGGGCCATACCATGAGAAAGGGGTGGATGCTTTAGGCTGTCTGGTGAACATGAATATTGATGATCGTGATATTTTGCAAGGGCTTGAAGCTTCTGTTGATTTGATTCGTCATGGGATTGAGCAGAAGGAAGATAACGTGACCCTCATGGAGATTGATGAAGACTTGACTGGTGTTTAGTGTCATCGGCAATATATTTTGAAGCTTTTGGGTATGCAAGTGGTCTACTTAACTGAATGTCTTTTGGGTATGGATAATTAGTAACTAATTTGGTTTCTATGGTTTATTTATATATAACTATAATGTAAATATAGTTTGGGTGCAGAAAAAACCTTTTTAGGTTATGGTTAATGAATATGTAGTTATTTTTGTTAGGTTCCCATATTAGTAACACAAGCATCAATATAAGAAATAGAGAAGAGAAAGATCGGATGAACAAATACACACACACATGCGTATGAAATAAGAAAGAGTTATGCGTAAAGTGAATGTGAATTGAACAACCAACCTTCAATAGAAGGTTTACAAGAGGTATTTATAGGGCGAGGAGCTAGGGCAACACTCTAGACTCCTTCCTTTTACTTATGGGCTTGGGCCAGGCTTATGGGCCTTCTACATAAGCCTTAGCTTAATAACAAACATAAAGGCCATATTAAGCTAACTATTACATATGAATCACTAACACTTGAATTAAGGTTTAGGAGTGATTCCAACAATCTCCCCAAGTGTTGGTGATGAATGAAAGAGTGATAAGCGTTGTAGGTGCTTGATGTAATAGTAGCTTTGGCGTCTTGACATTCTTCTTTCTTGTGAGAAGAAGTGTCTTGATTCGAACAATCTCCCGGTGTAGAAATTGTTTCCTTTGAAGTATTACGCTTTGGCGTCATCATTTTCTTTGTTCTTTGATCTTTGTTCTTTGTGATGGTAGTGATAGTATGTTGTTGTTATGCGCATCAGTGCCTTCGTTGCTCCGGTGTCTCCACGTCTTTCTTCAACATGCTCACACGCTCTTTAACGTTGGATTTCGATCTTGATGAAGTTCTCTTAGTCTTTAAACTTTGTAGATTCTTTGACTTGACGAAGAATCATTCGACTTTGTGTTGCCTTTTGAGAGAACTTGCATTAGTGATGATGTTGGTATGAGCATGTGAAGAATCTGCACGATCGATCCGCTCGAGCTTCCATAAGAAGAAAACATACACACGGTTAGTAATAAGCGGATTCCGCACTTACAAGTTTGAATTTCGAGGGTGTTAACAACATAGTGTGAAAACACATCTCTAATTCTCACAAAGGCCGTTCTGAGCTGGAGTCCCACAAGTGAGATAACACGATGTGCAGAAGTACACCTCTGATTCGGATGAGTCATTGAGGTACACGAAGCATCACCTCATGACGTAGACCGTTTGAGACACACTAAGCGTAATCCACGGGGAGTTACAGAAGTGACTGCTTGTCGGTACATTTGATGTTGACCACGGCGGGAGTTTCCATTCAATCACGAGGATCACATATGTGAACCTCTCATAAATGTTCTCGACAGTTGCTAAGATCATGAAGGACACGATAAAGTATCACTTGCGTTCTTATTGTTGAGCGACAAGCGATAAAATGTCAAGTGTACCTAAGAGATCTTTTGATGAATCTCGTGGCTCTAGACTCAATAGTGCACTTTGGTTTTCTGGCGGAGACTAGGAGAGGGTCTCCTTCTTCAATACCGACAATCTCTAAGAAAGCCGATAGTTTACGTAGGGTTCCTGTGAGAATGAAACAAGCTTACATTGGGAGAAACTTGAGTGGCTAAGAAGGTTTAGTGCATGCGTCCTTTGGGTCCATGACGACTTTTATCTTCAATACCGGTGTCATCTAGTGACGACCGGTAGCATATGAATTGAACCCGATTATGCGCCTAAGTTGAATAATCTTGGAGGCTATTTCTTTTCACCCTTTTCTTTGCTTTTCTTTTAATTCTTCAACTCCTTCTTTCTCCGATTCTCATTTTCTCCTTTTATAATCATACCTAAGGACTTCTAAGTACTAACTATTTGTGATGTCCTTGGGTAGATCCCTCCGACTCTGGCGGATCATAGGACAGTTATTCCTAACCTTAGTCACCTTATAACTCCATGACTAACCTATGTTGCCATAAAACCATTTTCTTGAAAATCTCTCAAAGTGTTTGTGAATGAAAAACATTTTGTACCCTTTGTGAGTTTTATCTTTTTAAAAATACTCCCCTCCACACGTGCTTAAGTGTTTAGGCAAAATGCGCGGTGAGAGAAGAGCGCGCACTTTTGAATTGATCGACTCAAGATAGACAATCCCCATGAGACACGGTTCGTTGCATAGTTAAAGAGTTACATTGTCGACTTTTAGGTGACAACTAGCTCTAATAACTACCTTGAAGGTGTGGACAAACCTCGAAGGTTGTCAAACCCGTCAAAGTTCATGTCTATCAAGAGCTTCTCGAATAGGTACAATCTACTTGGATAAGTCTTTGGAAGACAAATCTTTTCGAATGTATGATGATTCGAGTTCCGTCAATTCATGGGTTAAGTCTTTTCACACGAAGATTCAATAGCAAATCAACATATTTCTTATCACAATAATTTTCTCCCCCTCAAAAATGGCATATAAATGTTATTTTTGATGACGTTTTGATATTAAATATGACCATTTCGAGTTTTGTGGGAAGATTATCACGAAGAACAATTTGTGAACAAAGTTTTTAGCAAATACTCCCCCTCAACAAGTAATACTAACTTTTGAGGTTTTGAAAACGTAAGGGGGAGTACTTGTTCTTTTGAGCAAAACTTTGAAAAAAAAATGAAAGTTTTGATAAGTTTTACTCAAAAGTAAGAAGCTTTCGCTCCTTTTATAGGATTGTGGCACTGAAGCGTACCACAGGGTCCTTTCATTACAAGAACGGGTTGTACAACATTGATGTGTGCACAAGCCATTGTCATTAAATAATCACACATCAAAAATTAATATGAAATTGAAGCAGTTTAAGGGTACCGGGTAGTCCATCAATATTTCGGGGAATGCGAGCAGGCGTTGATAGCTGTGAGAGTAATCTGGGGCGACCACCTACAAAGCTCTCGAGTTACGAGGCGGTCCCTTCATACAACCTTTCATCGATCCGGTGATGATCCTCTTAACATCCGTCTTTCACGAGAATTCCATCGCTTTGGAGACCCAATGCCTTCATGTATCTCCTTTAACCTATAAGCTAACCCATCCACGACCTTCTTGATGTGTGATCCCCAAACTTATGAAGATCTCTACACGCCATCAAGCGGTTGCGTTGTAGTTCACTACGGTAAACTACTCCAAATGGTTTCTTGATGAGAGTGTATTGTGGAAGATGGTTGATGTCGGGAAGTTCTAGGCGAGGTGCGGTGAGGTTGACACGTGTCGATATGATTCAACGACAAGTTGTAAATCTTCTACGTTCTGGATCACTATGCTTCGATGAAGATGAGCAAGGACTTGATGTATTCACGTTGAATTTCGATCGAGAATTGTCTCATTCTTCCACATACCTTGGCAAGATCTGGATCTTCAATGTCGTTGAGAGACAAGTTACGAAAGTCCGCTTCACGAAATTCATAGTCCCTTTCGTCTTGTCTTTTGACCACGATAGTCTTGAGGAAGGTGTAGTCCCATTTAGGCGAAAGAGTGACATGCTTAACAACAACGATCCCTTTATCCTTGTACACTTCATGTTGAGACTTTCGAACTGGCGACTTTTGTAGTAGATTCGTGGCGTTCCGGCCAATGGTGAATCCCATACATTGCATCAATGTCATCTTGTTCCACATTGTTGGAAAACATGTGGGTAGCCTTTTCTTCGATGGCTATGCGGTTGGAGTATATGGTGCAGGGAGCGGAAGTGTAAGTGATGTAGCGTATTTCTTTGAACCATCGCTACCGTGTAGAAGAAATTCCAAATCATTGTTGAAGAAGTAGCGGAATGGAATCTTAGGTTGATCGGTTGTGTCGTTGGTAGAGGTTTAGACCAATCGGTGTAGTATGGAGCCTTGTCTCTTACGGTGAAGTCGATGTTTGCTTGAGGTTGAGCCAATCAATGTTGTTAGACATGGCTCGTGCTATGTTTTCAAGGTGATATTCAACTTCAATAGCACTTTCCGAGTTGTCTTTGAGTAGTTGAAAGGCTTCATTCTTGATTCGTTTCAACTCGATTTCGTCATCTTCTTCACTCGGAACTTTTCTTGCGGTAACTTAGCATGCTCCAACGTCGACCTTCTACCATATCTTGATCATCGGTTAGGCGGGAGTAGCATCAACAAGTGTGGAGAACCAATCATACTCGGTGTCGTCTTCGTCTAGCCATGAGGCGACATCGACCTTAGGCGTCTTCTTCTTTTCTTTGGCCTTGATGAGGATGATGGTTTCTTTGTTGAAGCGGGAGAGGTGGGTTGTTGTTGGGGCTCGGGGACTTCCTCATCGTCACCACCGGTATACTCGAAGTGATCACGGTTTTCTCTGTGCGGGGTGGTAACTCGAGTCACGAGGTTTGTCGATGAAAGGCGTGGAGGAGATCGTCTTGTTGTTGGAGTCCTTAGGGGTGGTGGTGGCATGGAGGATGATTCTCCGACTTCTTTGGACGTTTAGGCTCGTTATCTTTATCCTTATCCTTATCTTCATCGTCTCTTGGGCGTTTAGGCCTTTGAGCTTCTTCTCGCATCTTGATTTGAGTTGGTATTCGGCAATGCTTCAAACAATTTACCTTCGTAAGAAGTAAATGTTGCGAATCGTTTAGACATTTGAGTTACCGACACGAAACCAATTCAACATCGGAGAACACTATAGGATCGATTGGGTTGATTATTACGGTCATAGGTGTTGATCTTATAGTTTGCTTGGCCAAATGCATCGATTTGGATAGAGTTGTCATTGAACATCTCTCTTGTCACTCCGAGAACTTTGTCGAGTAGGAACTTGATGAGTATAGCCCTTAATCATCTCGTTCGGTTCCCTTGGACATCACGTTGCATGAACTTGGATATACTCCCTTTCATTAGACATCTTTTCTATCTCGTCATGAAGATGTTTGATGTTGTCGTGAGTATATCTAACTTTTATTGGTCACATCTTTCTTCGACACCTTGACGACTTTAACAATCCTTGTCTTTGCCGAGATATCCAAGAGTCGGTTGGTTTCTTCACAGATTTGGATGTGGATCGGTTGTTCCTTTGGATGGTGGAGGTGAAGAGTGAGAAGACGAATCGATGATGAAGAGACGTGAGGTGATTCGGGGTCCTTAGGAGGTTCGAAGTTTCCTCCTTGGGCGAGTAGGGGCTGTCAAGAAGAAAATCATCATAATTCACTTCTTCATCTTGTCGGAGTTTAGCCTTTTCTTGACTGAATCGGGCCTCTTCATCTGCTTTGGCTTGAGTGCGACCTCTTCATCGACTTTTCTTTCTCGGACTTTTCCTTTTCGGGTTCCTCAAAGTCATAATCAATAGAATCCTCCAGTTTGCTTTTTGTTGTTGCTCAAGAGTGGTGGCACCGGTTCCTTATCGGGTTGATTAACCGCATCGAGGAATTGGTGTAGATTGAACACCACCACTTGACCCTCGGGGCCACGCATTTGTTCTTGTTCAAACTCTTTTGCCACGTGTTGGAGTCTAATGATTTTGAACTTCTTCCTGTAGTCGATATCCGGTGGCTCTTCATCGAGCTTTCTTCTTCATGCTCAATCTTGAGTTTTCCCTTTGCCTTGGTCGACTATTGGTGGGAGGTTTAGCTCTTGTTGGAGTGACATCGGTTGCGGTTTGAGTAGGTGACCTCTTCGTCGATTCGGTTTCCTCGAGCTTTCATCCACTAGCTTTCTTTGCGGTTCGAGACTTGGGAATGGGAATAGGAACAACTTCCTTAGAGGAACTTTCCTTTTGAGTGGAGGTTTCCTCTTGGGAACTTTCTTTGACTCTCGATGCTTGTAACACTTCTGCCTTGCCTCTTACGGTTTTCCTTGTAGGTGTACCAGCGGACTTTTCATCGAGAAAACCTACTTTGCCTTCTTCAACTGCTACGGATATCGTTTGTCTGAATACGGTTGTTTGATATCATCGGTTATAAGGTGATCGGCGACCTTGCACCTTGTTTCTTTGTTGTAGAGTCCTTAAATCGATTGTGAGTGTGGGCTCATACAACATGGAGTGTTGTTGGGGTCATCGAGTCTCGAGGGGATATCGAGGATTATACCCTAGAGCTCGTTGGATCAACAGTTTGGTATATCGATATATGGGATTTTGGTGCCAAGCTTTTTAAGGAATGACATCATGTCGTCCCATATCGAGCTTCAACTTCAATGTGTTTCATGTTGATCAAAGCCCAAAAGATCTGTAGTTCCACGAGCTTGGGATGCTCGTAACCACTATCACGTCGAGCGGTTTGGTGATGATGATGTAGAGGGTTCTCCATGGTGAGGAATATTCTTAAGATCCACGTATGAATGCTTTGTGATTACTCCGTAAGCTTCGTCATAACCAATGTCGATCATGAATTGCGAACGGTCTCTTGATTGGTGTGGCATTGTATTCGGTTGGCTCGATGGCGGGAATGAGAAGAACAACCCTTAAGTCTGCTTGGTGTGATGGTGACTTGTTTGTGGTTGAGCGTCACCGTCCAACATTTTGACCTTTGATCTTTTGCATTGTATGCGAGGCGGTGAATGTAGATCTCGACACTTTGTAGCGAAATTGGTGAGCATGTTACGATAAGGATGATTCTTGAATGTCTACAACAATTAGACAAGAAGACTACGGCGGTTGAGACTATCAAAATCAACACGAAGGTTGTTCTTTCCTATCTTCATCGGATAGCCATTAGGAAGATATCTTCAACGGTGAGAACGTTTGGTGCTTCCACGTTTTGCATTTGGCGTCCATGTCGTGATCGAAGATATTTAGCCAAAAGAACCAACATATCGAAAGACATTACGTTAGTCAACGGATGGTTTTATTGTCTAATTATTGAATGTGATATGTCGATGATTATTCTGAGTCCAATGTCACTTGTTTGTCCAATAGTCCAAAGGCGTCGTGATAAGTTTCGTGAGTTGATTAACTTTAAGTTTTAAAGTCTATGTTTTCACTTATTTTCACAACTTATTAAACGTTTAAGCTTATTAGTGACATTATTGGTTTCGTGGCGTTATGATTTATTTATTTACAAGTTTGCAGCGTAACAATTCATAATTAAGGTTAAAACTAGGCTTAGGCGTAGAAATGGCAAGCTTATGCGTAAGCAGGGAGTGATTATCGCGTAAGCATAAGCTTATCGTGGGTTCTTGACTTCTGCGTAAAAATATTACAGCGTGGGAAAAGAGGGCCTTATGCGTGGAGCTTACGGCGTGGCGTATATGGAACCTTACGCGTAAGGCTTACTCGTGAAGTCAACCTTATGCGTGGGGTTCTTGTTTACGCATATCCTTCACGGGATCGCGTGGTCCCCAATGTAGAACCTTACGGCGTAAGCGTTACGCGTAAGATTTCTCTTCGCATAACATGCTACGCGTAAGGTGATCCTTATCGTAGATTGCAAGTAACCTTGATTACGAATTTTCAAGCGTAGAAAACACGAAATAAATTCATCATAACATCAACATTAACACATACATTCAATCCTTTTCAATTCAAATCATGAATACTTATTCAAGCGGTTATCGTAGAAATACTTTATGTAAACCTTAAACCCTAAGGCTCAATTTTTACGTGTAAGTTATCTAGCCATAGGAATTGCACCAAAATGATTACGGGATGTCTAGGAAGCCTATTGAGTTGTTCTATCCAAGTTTTAACATCAAACTCTAAGCGAATCAAAATACCCAAATTTCAAGAACATAAACCCTAATTCTTAATTTTAAGCAATTAGATGTTTACGGGTTGATTCTAAGCATAGATATGATCAATTCAACATGTAAACAACATCTTACAAGCAACTAATTAACGAAACACTCACATATGAAAATACCCAATTCACGCATAAACCCTAGTTTTCAAAATCAATCAATTCGTGTTTCGGGTGAGTTTAAATGATAAAAATGGTTTCAATGATGATTAAATAAATGTTTTGACACAACCATTTTAACCATAAACACACAAACTTGATTATGTGTTCATACGCTTATCGTAGAACACAAAATCACTCAAATCAAAAATCTAACCGTTGGTTTTGAAAAATGATTCAAAACCATTGTTTGTAAACACGTTAAGATTATGAAACCACTTACAAATTGATGATCAAAAACACGGATTAGAAGATTGATTATTAGGCGTAGGATTTGGTTAGGTGTGATAATAAATGTGAAGAAATGTTAATGAGTTAGGTGGATGTTTTATTAAAAATAACTTTGAGCTTTTGACACATTTAGTCCTCCACCTTTTCCATTTACATCCAATGTCCATAACTTCCATTTTGGTTACCAAGCGAAGGATATTTGGAAAGAATTTTGACGACACTCCCCTCGACTTAAGAAATAATGAAGTTTTATAAATTTTAGTCAGGGTGTCGATAAACCAAAAAGTGACCACCATTATTAAAGAAACAACCATGATAAGGTAACATGCAAGTACAAGGTTTTATGAAACCGAAAAATATTTGCTTTCTCCCCTCAACACTTGATCGAAAAAAATCTTGAATTTTGAAAGATTTGAGTGTTGACGGAAGATTTGTACTTGCCATGTTAAAAGAAATATAGATAGAAGAATATTTTTGTTGTTTTATCGATTTTATAATTTTGTATTTTGTTTTGAAAAATATTTACAAAAGAGGTTTTGGTGTTTGTGGTTTTTTTAAGAATGTTTTAAGAGTTCATCGAGTTCCTCTTGAGTCAAACACCGCATACCAATCCGGTGGACCAACTCATTAAACCTAGCGGGAGCTAAGGCTTTGGTGAGAAGATCGCCAATTGGTATTCGATACCCATAAAGTATAATTCAACGATACCACATTCCACGTGGTCCTTGATGAAATGATATCGAAGATCGATGTGCTTTGATTTGAATGTTGAGCGAGTTGCGAGATCGCAATAGCACTCCGATTGTCGCGATACATCGGGATTTTGTCAAATACGTAACCATAGTCTTTGAGTTGTGTTCTCATCCAAATGACTTGAGCACAACACGCCGACATGGCTACATATTACCTTGGTTGAGGACGGCGATGTACAATCCTGCTTCTTGATTGCCATGACACGGTTTATCACCAAGAAATTGTAATGCTCTGAAGTACTTTTCCGTGAATCTAAGCATCCTGCGTGATCGGCGTCTGAAAAAGCTATTAGTTCAAAACGAAATCCTTGGATACGGATCCCCAATTAATGGTTCCCTTGATGTATCGGAGGATTCTTTTAGCCTCGAGAGGTGGGTTTCGATTGGTCTCGACGATAGCGGGAGCAAAGATATCTGGCAAAAACAATATCGGGCACGCTAGTTGTTAGATACATGAGAGACCCAATAATACTACGGTATTTGGTAGGGTCCACCAATTTCCCATGTAAATCGGCGTCTAGCTTCTTGGTATGAGCCATTGGTGTGGCATAGGTGTCACAGTTTTGCATTCAAATTTGTTTAACAATTCAAGGGCATATTTGGGTGACTCAAGAAAATACCACGGGGTGATTGATGAACTTGCATTCCTAGAAAGAATGTGAGTTCACCCATCATTGACATTTCAAAATGTTTTGTCATTAGTTTTGCAAAAGCATTTGAGTATTTTAAATGTGTTGACCCAAAATGATGTCATCCACATAAATTTGAACAATTAAGATGTGAGCCCGTGATATTGTATGAAAAGTGTAGGATCGACCGAACCTTTGGTGAATTTATTGGCAATGAGGAAGGATGATAACTTATCGTACCACGCCCTTGGAGCTTGTTTGAGACCGTCTGAGCTTTGTTCGGTTTGTAGACATGGTTCGGGAACTCGGGATCAACGAATCCTTACGGTGGTGACATAAACCGTTTCTTCGGTTGACCATTCGAGCGGTTTTGGCGTCCATCGAAAGACCGTTATATTCATATGAGCATGACGAGAAAGATCGAACGACCTCAAGGCGAGCAACGGGGCGAATGATTCTTCAAAGTCAATACCTCTTCACATCTATAACCCTTAGCCACGGGCGTGACTTGTTTACGATTCGTTCCTTGACATCAATTTGTTCTTCCAAATCCATTTGAGACCAATGACGTAGACCCTGTTGGTCTTTCAACCGATTCCCATACTTCAAGGCGTTTGAATTGGTTGAGTTCTTCTTGCATGGATTCAATCCGGTTGTCTTTTGTCATTGCGTCTTTAATGTTTTAGGCTCAGTTAGCGGAGCGGTGAGTGCATAAATGCAATGTTCACCATCGTGTGAAGGCGTTGTCTTATTCTGTTGGTTGATTCGGGTTACCAATAATATTCTCAAGAGGATGGTCTTTTGTCCAACGATGTGTAGAGGTTGATGTTGGTATACATTGTGCGATTTTGAGGATTCAAATGGCTTGTAGATGATTCCGCGACATCGGTGCAGCGTTTCATTAGCAAGCGGGTTAAAGAACGCATTTGGATCAAAATCTGCGGTGGGGTACTTCATTAAGAACATCATCGGTGGTTCGGCGTCGTTGGATGCGGTTTGTTCAAGCTGTTGTTGTAGAGTCAATGGTGGTGCTTCTTCAACGATAGTTGTTGTAGCAGTGTATCGGTATAAGAGTATGATCGGGTTGAGCGGTGAAACATCGGATACACACAGCACGTTCATCAATGTCATCACTAAGCAGTGAGACAATAGCTTTTCCATTTGTTGTGAGTAAGTTGGGGGCTTGGTTCGGTGATGATGGGGTTTGAGGAAGTTTAAGCGGTTGTGACCGGGTTCCAAGTTGTTATGCTCGAAGCCATTTCGTAAGCTCATCAAAATTAGCATGAATCGTTTCCATAACTTTGCTTTGTCGACGATTCGGATCCGGTAACCTTTAGAATTCTCACAATATCCTATAAAGACTCAATGTCGACTTTGGCTTTGAGCTTTCCAAAGTCATCACGATCATTATTTGGGTAGCAAAGGGATCCAAATACATGAAAGTGTTTGAGATTCGGTTTATGGTTGTGGATAAGCTCAAAAGGTGTTTTGTTGTGGCGTTTTGTAATCATTGAGCGATTTTGAGTATAGCATGCGGTTGATCGACACGCCCAAGTAATCTGAAGTTTAGCATTGATTAACATTGTTCTTGCGACTTCCACTAACGTCGGTTTCGTCTTTCAACAACTCCGTTTTGTTACGGTGTGCGTGCAATAGATGTCGATGCTCAATTCCCACTTTCTCATAAAATTCTCGAAGAGTTTGGTTCACAAATTCGGTTCCTTTATGCATTACGATTTGGCGGACGGTGTTCGGGCTGAACTTGAATTTTCGTGAGAAGGTGATGATCATCTGTGGAGCTTGATCTTTACTTGAAGAAAGTAGACCCAAGTCCATCGTGAGTAGTCATCGACAATTACCAAGATGTAGCGTTTGCCATTAATCGTTTGCAGCGCATCGGGCCACACAAATCCATGTGAAGAAGATGAAGCACATCTTTGAGGCGTGTTCCACCTTTGAAGGAAAATGAGCACGAGTGCTTTTCCCTTGTTCACAAGGTGAGCAAAGGTGATCTTTAGAATACCGGAATCTCGGAGACCTTCAACAAGTTTGTGTCGAGCAAGGTTGGTGATGGTTTGAAAGTTTAAATGTGAGAGCAGCGGTGCCATAGCCAAGATTTTGTAGATGTAGCCTTTGAGAGTAGAGCGGATGGGAGATGAAGCAACCATGTCTTGCATTGAGATTGTGTACTGAGACTAGAATTGCGAGAGCCGGACATAAGATCGTTTCCTTGTAGATCACGAATGAAACAAGTTTTCTCCCGAAAAGCAACTTCCAAATCTCCATCACGAATTGACCGGTGAAAAGAGATTGTGACCGGGCCTTCCACATAATAAACCACTGCTAATTTCGATATTGCCATTGATATAATCTCCGTAGCCCATGATAGGCTGAGTGATCATTCCGAATCGGCGGTGCCAATGAACTTTGCAATAAAGTTTGATAACAGTTTAAGATTGCTGTCATGTGTCGGGAACATCCGCTATCAACAATCAAAGGATGATCTGTATCACTGCATTACACACACGACGACACGGATGGAATAGAAGTAGATGTGGAACCCGAAGAGTTAGAGGTTCGAGCGCGATTATAGTAGAAATACACACATCAATGATTTTAGGCATCCATTTAAATCCTAGTGTATTATGTATCCATTTACGCCATCTCCAACTAGTCTTAGCTTTAGTCTTAGTGAATGCACTAGGTGGTACTACATTCCTTGGAGGTGATCTTTGAGCTACGAGGACATCAATGCGTTTCTTAGAATCTAAAGAGGCGGTTTACCAAGCACGGACTTAGAAGCATTAGTGGGCCTAGAGGTATTCCGATTCTTAGGATTCCTTAAGCGAGACAAGATAGCTCTAGCAACACATTTGTCATGACAATCGAAAAGCATACTTTTACGACAAATAACACAAGAAGCTTCGGTGAATATCAAAAGTACTTAAAGGTTTAGCATTCGTTACAACACTTTTCCATTACATTTGTCGACGCAATATCTAAAGTGGGTGCAACTTGAGTCTTATTCAAAGTCCTAGGGTGTTCTTCTACTTGACATTCTTTATTGATCTTTTCTTAGGTCGCAACTTCCTATTCTTCCTTGTATTGCTCTAGGTGTGAAGTGCGGACGTTTGGAAAAGAGGCAACTATTCTGTTTCGATGAGGAAGCACATTAGTATCTTGTGTTTTGTCGGTAGGCAATCGGGTTCACGTTTGCTAAGTGTTACGGTGCAATTCTCTTAATGATGCTAGGTGAACTTGTTCATACTTTCCTAACATCTCCTTAACTTAATGATAGTGTGCACCAAATCTTGATTTTCGAGCGAAGATTTCGAGAAAAATTCATGACTTCTTTAGTGTGTGCAAGATAATGATCAAGTTCGTTTGATGCTTCATTACGAGTCTGTTTGAGTAAATCAAATATGACACCATATTCCTTTTAACTTTTGCAAGTTCTTGTTCATATTTTGAGATTTGACATTTCAAAGACACGTTTTGATCATCCGGTTGCTCAATTTTAGGATTAAAAGTTTTTGATTGCAAGCGGTGGATTTTGTTTTGCAAAGCAAGTTCACGATTTTGACAATCTTTTGACACCATTGAAGGCGGCGTTTTGAATTTGAAAGTTCGTTTAACAATCGTTCATTTTCAACTTTTAAAGACTCGATCGATGCACATTATCGGTATTCTCAACAATATCAACGAATCAACGAATCGGCGAGAGATATGATCGGATGCATATGCAGCAGTTGTAATAAAACAAGATTATTGATATCGGCACGAGATAACATCTTCCAAGAGTCGATCAACATCTTTTCTCAACAATTTCTTTTTACGTTTAGTATTTGAAATCGATGTTTACATTTTCTCGGCTGTTTTCATGAGACCAAGTTCCTTGTGAAAATCCCTTTCCCAATATAGTGCACAAGTTTTCAAATTTTTGACATGGGGTAAAATTCTTTTCGAAGAATATCTCTTTGTTCTCGCGCCATTGGCGATTGAAAATGTTCAACTTTTATTTGAGAATGAAATTCAATCTCACGTTCAAAATTTTGAGGTCGAGATAAGAAAGTGTCAAAATATTTGATAACGCGACAACTTTCGGCTTTTGTTTTAACTTCACTAAGTGAAGGTAAAGGACCATTAATTTGTGCACCATTGTGTTGGGGACTAACTTGAGCGGTGTGATAACCAAAGGTTTGTTAGAAGTATCTTGTTGTGTGACAAAAGTTACGGCTTTTGAATAGTTAAATGGTTTGTTATAAGCGACATTTTCCATTTTGACCGACTCTCGTCATCGCATCTAATTCCTCCATGCGATTATATTCAACAACGGTCATAATTGAATCATCAATTCTATGTTACTTTGTAAACTTGAGTTTGGTTTGAATGCTCTGTTTGAAAACTTAGGTTTATGTCGGCAAGAATTGGTCCATATCCATTTGGATTTGGTTTAAAAGTAAACTTTTGAATAGTTGTGATTGACTCACCATGTTTATAAACAACATTTGAAACTCTTTGATTTTGTGTTGTAAGTCGACAATTTCTTCAAGATAGTTATCTATTCGTTTAGTGGAATGCTTTTTGTACTCGAGAAACTGTTTTGACAAGTTAACAACTCGACCTTGGCTTTTGAGTTTCAAAGTAAGGCGTTAAGTTGTTGTTTATGTTCATGTTTGATTGTTCTATTTGAGACAACAAAGCATTCTTGGATGCGGCTAGATCACGTATCTGTCGTTCTAATGATTTTTCGTTTTGATGAGATTTAGCAAAAGCGACTTCAAAACCTTGTTCACGTTTTTCTTGAGTTTTAAAAACGTTGATTTGTCTAATTAAGCATTCATTATCCCTAATTAACAGTGCATTTTTTTTAATTGCTTGCAAATTTCCAAACGAGATTCTTGGTCTTTAATTAAGGTCAGGAGCTCAATTTCTCTATTAGACAAAAGCTCATCTTGTTCAACGTGAGTCTCAACATGATCATTATTTAGATCCTCAAATATAACCACGGAGTCAACTTGATTATCAATATTAACCATAAGGTTATCTTGATCGTCAAATATAACTACGGGATCTATTTGATAATCATCAGAATGAGATGTGGATGGCTCATGTTGAACACTCTGATCCTTGTCGGATGGAGAAATTGGCGGAGATATCAGATCAGTGATGAGTATATTTTGTTCGGTACACGAGACAAGCCATCGATGTCATACTGCTGGGCTGTGTCACTCATGTGTAGAGCTTGCATTTGTGCCATCAACATCACTGCTTTGCATTAGCACGCAAGTCCTCCATATCATCATCGAATCGCATACGCCATAAAGCTCTGTTCCTTGTTGGTAAGAGTTCCACCGACTTCATCCTTGAGAGCCAAGAGCAAAGCCTCTTTGTGATAAGCACGCCTCTTGTCCTCGGCTTAGGGCATGCATTAGCGGATGACCCTTCTCATTCTGATTATAACAACGAAGACCATTAACCCCATTACGAGCATTCCCTGTTCAACCACTTGAGCCCTTTGTTGTTGCGGAGCACCATGTTATTCCTTCCCATAGCATTAAACCCTTGACCACCTCCCATCGGCGACCATAACCACGATTACGAACTTCAACGCGTCCATTGTTCACAACAGCTGATTCCTTGTGTTTGATGAGGAGCGAATGCGATTGTTGGATTTGTTTGTATACCGGCGAAGGCTTTAGCAATCATGACAAATCCTTGTTGCAATTCATCGAAAGCATCGGAGTCCTCATCGACTTCACTTGTAAAGTGCTTGAGCATTGTTGTTGTTGTATGGAACCAATTGAGTTTGTTGAGGTTGTTCTTGTGACGGATCATATGGTGTGATGGTTGCGATTGGTTGAGGAGGCGGGTTGAGGAGCTGTTTGAGGAGGAAAACTAGTTTGAGCCCACAAAGCAAGTTGTTGATTGTCCGGAAGTATTTGTGAAGCCGGAGTCCACGGATAGCCCTTTCTTTGTCAACTTCTTTTGGTGAGGCTTGAGATAGTCGTACAACAATCCGTATGTAGCATGATGAAGATTCTTAGCTTGCGGAGAAAAATGACATACTTCTCCCATTCGGACCAAGACTACTTAGGAACTTAGTGTTGTGACAATTCGTGGCATGATGATGTTGTGTTTGTCCAAATCATTAATGATGTCACGGCGATGATGATATGACTCTAATGTCTCTCTGGTTCAATCATGAAGTGTTCATAAGCCAAGTAGATTTTGGATTCCATGTCTTCTGATTGAGTGTTGTGCCTTCCATAAGAAGATGAATATGTTCCACATTGCTTTTGCGATCTTTTGAGCATCAACACTTGAAGGATTGGATTGGGTAATCCTAAAAGGATGTATTGCATTGCTAGTTCATCGGCTTCAAAATGTAGAAGTTCATCGGTGAGGTGCGAGATAGTTGCAATGTTGGTGACATCATCTCTTGGTGGATTGGCATACGGATCTGCGGGTGTGACAACGATGAGGCATCGAAATGGACCTTCCATAATGACCTTCTTTAAGAACTTTCCATGTGGCTTCTTTAGATCACAAAACCTAAAGAACCTTATCACCCATTGATCATAATTTCGGGAGTGAGCATTGGAGGTCTATCAAGTGAGCCGACTTCATGAATTGATTGTTGGCTACTTAAGGCTTCACACATCTTGCCAAACCATGTCGGTTCCTTCATAGTACTCTGGATGGATGTTGATTGTAGAAGTTTGTGTAAGGTTGTACTTGAAGACTAGGTGGTGGTTGAACCATTTGTGGTGGAATTGCTCCAAGTTGTGGAGTATGTTGTTGATTAAATTGTTGTTGATAAATTTGTTGTTGTTGATTAAATTGTTGATGTTGTGGACTTAGTTGTTGTTGTTGTTGTTGATTATAAGTGTAAGGAAAATAGCTAGAGTATGGTGGTTGTGACATGTTGAAAACTTGTGTTGTTAAATGGATCTTTGTAGTCGAATGAAGCGTTGTTGATGAAGTATCCTTAGGCGTAGAAACCAAGTGTAGGCAAAGTAACACTTAGCGTAAAACACCAAACTTACGGCGTAAAAGTGATAGTTACGCGTGGGATTAGCTTACGCGTAAAATTGAGAAACACTAAAGTTATCGTGGCGAAAGTTAAGCGTAGAAAACTTAGGCGTAGGATTAGCTTATCGTAAGGCGAGCTTAGGCGTAAGAAAAATCTTATGCGTAATGAGTTCTACGCATAAGTTTGAGCTTATGCGTAAGATTAGGGTTTTGCCCAAAAATCTTTTACACTATCACGGTGCAAAGGATATCCAAAGTCGAAGTGTTTTCGGGCTTATCCAAGCAAGAAAACACTTGAGTAAACCACTGGCGAAGATCGAACCACGGATGAGTTACGGCGTAAGATTAGGGTTTTCTTCGCGTGAAAGCAACCAAAATGATTTACGCCCAATGATGTTTCTAAACCAGATTTTTGTGATGAAACGACTTCAATATCACCAAAATAACACAAAAGTGTGAAACTTGATGATCCAAAACTTCTAAACACCTTATGCGTAGAAATGAAACCACGTATAAAACCAAGCTTAAAACAATGATCCACACGTAAAGTTTGAAACTTTTGCTAAAAGCAGATATTTTAACACCTAAAAGCGTTGAAAGTACAAGAATCTTGGATTGAAAAGTGTAAAAATGAGTTTTAAAGCGTGACAAAGTATGAAACTGTTTTCTGCGTAAGACCACAAAACTAACTTCAAAAACAAAAGATGTTCACCCAACTATTTGGCGAATGATACCACTTTGTTAGGTTCCCATATTAGTAACACAAGCATCAATATAAGAAATAGAGAAGAGAAAGGATCGGATGAACAAATACACACACACACACGTATGAATATGTAGAAGAGTTATGCGTAAAGTGAAATGAATGAATTGAACAACCAACCTTCAGTGAAGGTTTACAAGAGGTATTTATAGGGCAGGAGCTAGGGCAACACTCTAGTTCCCTTCCTTTTACTTATGGGCTTGGGCCAAGGCTTATGGGCTTTCTACATAAGCCTTAGCCTTAATAACTAACATAAAGGCCATATTAAGCTAACTATTACATATGAATCACTAACACTTGAAATATAGTTTAGGAGTGATTCCAACAAATGTATGCTAAAATGGTAGCGGAGAGCGTGTAAATATGAAAAATCTTGGTTGACATGTATTCTATAATATTAGAGATCCAAGATACTTCTTTTCCAGAAAATAAATTTACAACATCAACTTAGACAATATATGTAGACACGGTCTAAATGGGCAAGTTCGCATCAGTTTGACCTGCAACCAGTCAAACACTTATTTTTGTTCATTATCTCGTTAATGGTGACAACATATATGTCACAATGGTTTACAAAACATTCATCATTCGTTTACAATACATTATGCTCAGTTTCCTACTACCAACTACTACAGTTTCAACTACCAAAGTACAAAATACATTTTCAACTACTAGTACAATTTCAACTACCAAAGTACCAAATACTACCAGTTGTTAGGCTTACATTAGTTAGACTTAAATGAGTTATTTGAACAAAAGATTGTACATCAATAAACTGCACAAGCACCATTACATCAGTTTGTCGTAGGCTTCTCGCCTTTCAGCGCCACATTTCAACCCCAGCTTCAATCAGTTTGTCGTAGACTTATCGCCTTTTGCCCTCAAGTTTAGTTAAATGAGTTATCTAAATAAAATATTGTACATCAAGAATTATCAACTTGTGCCAAGGGTAGTTCAATCTTGTACTTCCAAAAGAAATCTACCAAACGCTCCCTATATGCCATAGCTGCCAAAGTAGTATTATCGACCGCCAAGGGTAGATTATTCGACAACCTATACAAGTTTATCATGACCTAGATACCGCAGTCACCATAAAGAGGGCCTTGCTTTGGCACATTATCAGCACACCGGAAGGTGATGGAGTAATGTTTTGGATCAATGCCCTTCTTTTCCATTACTTCGGTTTGTTCTAAAAACTTTGGAACTTTATATTGAAAACATTTCCTCATCTTGAGCCACCAATCTCGATTTTCAACTAGAGGCCAGGAGAGGCTGTCATAGATTGTTATGACACCGGAGCGTAGATGGAGTTCTCCCAGAATCCAATGTAGGTTATCTTCATTGATAGGAAAATAGACCTACAATATTGGTGAACAAACATAAGACCAAAAAAATGACATTCTATTTAAAATTGTGCATTCAAGTTTAATCTACGACACAACATGCCTCAGTGATATGATTCTAAACAACAAAACAACAAAACTAAAAAATGACTTTTCAACCCTATAAAGTAACAGCTTATGTGTGATCATTGCAAAAACTCAAATCTGTATTGAAACAAGGGATACACTTCCTAAGAGCACTTTGACTGTCACAAAATGTATACCTCCATTTCCATCATAAAAATCGTAACTTATATATGAGTACCAACAATGAAAAGAAAGCCTTTATCGGCAAATAATTTATTTGTGGCCAGGCCATGTTAGTTATTATGGTCATGCCTGATTGTGTATGGACTTGTCAGGCATTATGGTATGGGTTGGGTCAGGATGTGTATACAATGTTAGAGCCATATATTCAGGAATTTGAAGTAACTATATATTCATGAACATAACAATCCCTCCTATATGCTAATAGCCATCTATAGTCAAAGACTATCATCTAGATTTTGATCTAAGAAATACTACTGTTGGAATCACTCCTAAACTATATTTCAAATGTTTGTAATCAATATGTAATAGGTTGCTTAATTAGGCTTTTAAGTTAGTATTAATGGCAAGGCTTATGTAGAAAGCCCATGAGCCTTGGCCCAAGCCCAATAAGAAGGAAGGGACTAAATGTGTTGCCCTAGCTCCCTTATCCTATAAATATTGTTGTAAACTCCCATTTGGGAGTTGGTTTTTCACTTTACATATATTCATACGCATAACCTTTTCCATATCATACATGTTTGTGTGTTTAGTGTTCATCCGATCACTTCTTATCTTATTTCATATATATTGATGCTTGTGTTACAATATGGTGACCTAACAGTGGTATCAATCGCCATCTTGTTGGGTGAAACATATTTGTTTTTGAAGAATAGTTTCATACACGTGGGTTTCGTGTTCTAAATATTCACACGCCTAAAGCTTCAAATTTTACACTTAAAAACTCAAGATTTTTGTTGTTTAAGGTTTATTTAGTGTTAAAGTTTAAGTTTTTAGCATCAAGTTTCAAACTTTACGTATGTAGAATAGTTTTTAAACTTGATTTTGTTCGTATACTTTTGTCTACGGGTAAGGCGAAAAAGTGTTTTACATCATCAAGTTTCAAACTTTTGTGTTATTTTGGTGATATTGAAGCTCTTTCATCATTTAAATCAGGTTTCTAAACACGTATAAGCATAAAAATCAGTTTTGGTGATAACTTGTACCTTTTACTCATAGTAAAACCCTAGTTTTACTCGTAAGCTATTGGTCTACGCCTAAGGCTCTGTTACGCGTAAGCATATCATCCTTTGATCTTCAGTGCTGATTGGTTTACTCAGTGTTTTCTTGCTTGGATAAGCCTAAAAACACTTCGACTTTGGATATCTTTTACACTGGTATAAGTGTAAAGGATTTTTTGGGCAAAACCCTAGTTTTACGCCTAAGCTTCAAAACTTACGCGTAGCATCTCTTTTGCCTAAACATTTCTTACGCCAAAGCTTGTCTTACGCCTATGCAAATATTACGCATAAGGATTCTACTACTAAGTCTTTGGTTTACGCCTAAGCTAAGTTTTTCCTCAAATCTACGCGTAAGCTAACACTACTCATAAGCCATTGTCTACGCTTAAGTTGGGTATTATACGTAAGGTGATTTCTACGCCTAAGCTAGTTTCTACTCATAAGGTTACTTCATCAACATTGTTTCATTCGACTACAAAGATCCATCATCAACACAAGTTTCAAGATGTCTCAACCACCATATTCTAGCTACTTTCCTCATGAATATCCTCAACAACAACAACAACAAATCTATCAACAATATCCTCCACCATCTCCACAACAATTTCAACAATTTCAACAACAATTTCATCACTTTCCTCAAGGAGTAAACCCTCTTCCACCACAAATGGTTCCACCAAACCCTCGTCAACAAGTACAACATTACACATACTTTCAAAATCAGTATCCCGCCAAGTATGCTATGAATGTTACAACACCAAAGGAACCGTCTTGGTTTGCAAAGATGTGTGAAGCTTTAAGTAGCCAACAATCCATTCATGAAGCTGGATCCCTTGATAGACCTCCAATGCTCACTCCCGGAAACTACGATCAATGGGTGATAAGGTTCTTTGGGTTTTGTGATCTAAAGAAGCCACATGGAAAGTTCTTGAAGAAGGTCATCCTTGAAGGTCCTTTTCGATGCCTACTCACCGCATGCCGGAGATCCAAATGCTAATCCACCAAGAGATGATATCACCAACGTTGTCGGTCTAGATCAACTTACTACTGATCAACTTCTTCACTTTGAAGCTGATGAACTTGCAATGCAATATATCCTTTTGGGATTACCCAATCCGATACTTCGTAGTGTTGATGCTCAGAAGACTGCTAAAGCAATGTGGGAGCACATTCATCTTCTAATGGAAGGCACAAAACTCAATCAAGAGGACATGGAATCAAAAATCTACTTAGCATATGAACACTTCATGATTGAACCAGGGGAGATATTAGAATCTTATCATCATCGATTCTCAGACATCATCAATGACTTGGATAAACATAATATCATTATGCCAAGGATTGCAGTCAACACAAAGTTCCTGAGCAGTCTTGGTCCTGATTGGGAAAAGTATGTTATTTTCATCCGACAAGCGAAGAATCTTCATCAAGCTACATACGGATTATTGTATGACTATTTGAAGCCACACCAAAAGGAAGTTGACAGAGAAAGGATCATCCGTGGAGTCCCTGCCTCGCCTTCATTCTGGGATAATCAAACTCTTGCTTTGTGGGCTCAAGCATGTTATCCTCAATTCCCAACCTTACAAACTGTTTTCACAAACCCTCCACAATCAACTGTTCAGATTACACCATATGATCCTTCACAACAACAATCACAAGAAACTCAATTTGTTCCATACAACAACAACAATGATCAGGCACTCTACAGTGAATCAAATGAGGATGCAGATGCCTTCAATGCAATGAATCAAGGATGTGTTATGCTTGCAAGAGCATTCGGACGATTTGCTAACAAATCCAACAATCGCATTCGCACCTTGTCAAATACAAGGAATCAAGCTGTTGTAAACAATGGACGGCTTGAGGTTCAGAATCGTGGAAATGGTCGTAAAATGAGTAGTGGTCACGGGTTTAATGTTAATGGAAGGAATAACATGGGTGCTCCACAACGGGTTCAAGTGGTTGATCAGGGAAATGCTCAGACTGGGGTTAATGGTCTTCGATGCTATAACTGTAATGAGAAGGGTCATCTGGCTAATGCATGCCCAAAGCCGAGGACAAGAGGCAACGCTTATCACAAAGAGGCTTTACTCTTGGCTCTCAAGGATGAAGCTGGTGGAACTCTTACCAACAAGGAACAGAGCTTCATGGCTAATGCAGATTCTGATGATGACATGGAGGACTTGCACGCTAATGCAGCTGTGATGTTAATGGCAAACATGCAAGAGCTCCACATGAGTGACACAGGCCTAGTGTATGACACTGACGGCTTGTCTCAGGTACCGGATCAAAACTTAATCATTAATGACCTGATATCTCCGCCAACATCTGCATCCGACGAGGCTCAAAGTGTTCAAAATGAATTGTCTACATCTCATTCCGGCGATAATCAAATGGATCCCGTAGTTATATTTGACGATCAAGATGACCTTATGGTTAATATTGATAATCAAGTTGACTCCGTGGTTATATTTAAGGATCTAAATAATGATCATGTTGAGACTCAAGTTAAATAAAATGAACCTTCGTCTAATCCAGATCTTGAGCTCATGACCAAATTATTTCAGACCACCCAATCTCAATTTGAAAAGTGCAATGACATCAATAAGCAATTGCAAGATAAAATTGCATTTATTAACTAAGGATAATGAATGCTATAAGTTTCAACTCAACATTTTTCAAACTAAAGAGAAACGTGAAAAGGTTTTGAAGTCGCATTGCTAAATCATACCAAAATGAAAATCTTTGGAAAAACAGATATGGGATCTAGTTGCATCCAAGAATGCTTTGGTGTCTCAAATAGAACAAGCGAAATATGATCATAAACAACAACTTAACGCCTCACTTCGAAACTCAAAAGCCAAGTCTGAGTTGTTAACTTGTCAAAAACAGTTTTGTGAGTACAAAAAGCATTCGAGGAAACAAATAGATGACTATCTTGAGGAAATTTTCGACTTACAAAACAAAATCAAAGAGTTTCAAAATGTTGTTTACAAACATGGTGAGTCAATCACAACTATTCAAAAGTTTACTTTTAAACCAAATCCAAATTGATATGGACCGAATCTTGCTGATTACAAACCACATTTTTCACATCGAGCATTCAAACCAAATCCTCAAGTTTACAGTGCAGAACATAGAATTGATGACTCAATTATGAGTGTTGTTGAATATAATCGTATGGAGGAATTAGATGCAGAGGACGAGAGTCGGTTAAAAATTGAAAATGTTGTTTATTGCAAACCATTTAACTATTCAAAAGCCATAAATTTCGTCACACAACAGGATAATTCTAACACACCTTGGGTTATCACGCCTACTCCTGAGTCCTCTCCTAATGATGCTCCCCGATCCAATATTGCACAAATTAATGGTCCTTTACCTTCTTTTAGTGAAATAAAGCCATTAGCTGAACGATGCCAGGTTCTTAAATACTTTGACACTTTCATGTCTCGACATCAAACTTTGGAACATGCAATTGAAGTTAATTACGAAATAAAAGTCGAACATTTTCAATCGCCATTTCTTGCGACAACAAAGAGATATTTTCGAAAGGACTTTTACCACATGTCTGAAATTTAAAAATGTGTGCAATCTATTGGGAACGGGAACTTCAAAAGGAAATTGGGCTTATGAAAATAGTTTTCGAGCAAACAGAAACATCAATTTCTAATACTAAACGTAAAAAGAAAATGTTAAGAAATCATGTTGACCGAATCTTGGAAGATGTTATCTGTGCTGATACCATTAATGTTGTGCTATTACATTCTGTTGCATATGCATTTAATTATATCACTGTTGATTCTGCTAAAAATGTTAAGAATACCGATAATGTGTCACAAATCAAGTATTTAAAAATTGAAAATGAGCGATTGTTAAATGACCTTTCCAATGCAAAACGTCGTCTTCAATGGTGTCAAAAAGATTGTCAAAATCGTGAACTTGCTTTGCAAAACAAGATCAACCAGTTGCTTTCAAAATCTCTTGATCCAAAAATAGAACAACTGGATGATGCAAACGTGTCTTTAAAGTGTCAAATTTCAAAATATAAACAAGAAATTGCCAAAGTGAAAACTGAATATGGTGTCATATTTGATTTACTTAAAAAGACTCATGCTCAAGCGTCAAAAGATGCTGATGATCATCTTGCTTATACCAAAGAAGTTTTACGAAATAATGGAAACACTCGCTCTGAAAATCAAGATTTGTTACACACTATCCATGACTTAAAAGCGGAGTTGGTGAAACTTAATTAAGATAAGATTAGTAACACTAATGCACTTGCACCTGGAATGTTTAAAATTGACTCTAGAACGCCAAATGACACACCACAAGATACTAATGTGCTTCCTTCCACTGAAACAAGAATAGTTGCATCTTTTCTCAACGCTTACACTTCACAGCTTAAGAGCAAATCAAGGAAGAATAGGAAGTTGCGACGTAAGAAAAGAACAATAAAGACCTCTGAAGTAGAAGAACACCTTAGGACTTTGAATAAGACTCAAGTTGAACCCACTGTAGACATTGCGTTAGACAAATGTAATAGAAAAAGTGATGTAACGAATGCTAAACCTTTAAGTACTTTGAATGTCATGTTTGAAGCATCTTGTGTTGGTTGTCATAAAAGCATGTTTTCTGGTTGTCATGATAAATGTGTTGCTAATGCTATCTTATCTCGTAAGCGGAACAATAGGAAACGGAATACCTCTAGGCCCACTAATGCTTCTAAGTGTGTGCTAGGTAAACCGCCTTCTAGTGTTTCTGTAAATATCATTGATGTACATGTAGGACCCACTTCACCTCCTAGGAAGAACTTATCACCTAGTGCATTCACTAAGACCAAAGCTAAGACTAGTTGGAGATGGCAGAAATGGTTACATAATACACTTGGATTTAAATGGATTCCCAAAATCATTAACATGTGTGTCGTCAGCATCAGCTATCGGAACCATCTAACTCTTGGGTTCCACCTCTACTTCTATTCCACTGTGTCATCCGTGTGTAATGCGGTGATCTGATCATCCTCTGGATTGTTGATAGCGGATGTTCCGTCACATGACAGCAATCTTAAGCATTATCAAACTTTGTTTCAAAGTTCATTGGCACTGTTGGGTTCGGGAATGATCACTTCGCAGCTATCATGGGCTACGGAGATTACATCAATGGGAACATCGAAATTAGCAGGGTTTATTATGTGGAAGGTCTCGGTCACAATCTCTTTTCAGTCGGTCAATTTTGTGATGGAGATTTGGAAGTTTCTTTTCGGGAGAAAACTTGTTTTATTCGTGATCTACAAGGAAATGATCTTATGTCTGGAACCCGCACATCAAGTCTTTACATAATATCAATGCAAGACATGATTGCTTCATCTCCCATCTGTCTACTTTCAAAGGAAACATCTACAAAATCTTGGCTATGGCACTGTCGTCTCTCACACTTAAACTTTCAAACCATAACCAATCTTGCACGATACAAACTTGTTGAAGGTCTCCCAAGATTTCGGTATTCTAAAGATCATCTATGCACAACTTGTGAACAAGGGAAAAGCACTCGTGCTCACTTTCCTTCAAAGGTGGAACACAGCTCACATCATGTGCTTCATCTTCTTCACATGGATTTATGTGATGCGATGCTGTCGCGGCGATTAACGGCAAACGCTACATCTTGGTAATTGTGGATGACTACTCAAGATGGACTTGGGTTTATTTTCTTGAAGTAAAGATCAAGCTCCACAAATGATCATCACCTTTCTTACGAAAATTCAAGTTCGACTCCGGAACACGATCGAGACAAATTAGAATGCACAAAGGCCGAATTTGTGAATCAAACTCTTCGTGCATACTATGAGAAAGTAGGAATTGAGCATCGACATCAATTGCACGGACACCGTAACAAAATGGAGTTGTTGAAAGACGAAACCGTGCGTTAGTGGAAGCTGCAAGAACGATGTTAATAAATGATAAACTTCAGATTACTTGTGGGTGAAGCCATGTCAATCGCATGCTACACTCGAACTGTTCAATGATTACTAAACGCCACAACAAAACACCTTATGAGCTTATCCATAACCACAAACCGAATCTAAAACACTTTCATGTATTTGGTTCCCTTTGTTATCCAAATAATGATTGTGATGACTTTGGTAAACTCAAGGCTAAAGCTGACATTGGAGTCTTTGTTGGATCTTGTGAAAACTACGAGGGATACGGATATGGAATCGTCATACAAGGAGATTATGGAAGCGATTCATGCCAATTTCGATGAGTTTACTGAAATGGCTTCGAGCAAAACGACTTGGAACCGGACATAACCATCTAAACTTCCCTAAACCCCATCATCACCGAACCAAGTTTACTGACTCACTCGACGTCAAATGGAGCGACTATTTGCTCCTCATTTAGTGAGGATATTAATCAACATGCTCGGATGTATCAAATGTTTTCATTGCTCAACCCGATAATAATCCAATACGATACACAAAACAACAACAACTGTTGAAGAAGTACCTCCAATTGATTCTATAACAACAGCCGAACAAACCGCATCCAATGATGCTGAACCAGCTGATGAATCACGAAGTACCTACACCTGCAGATTATGATCCAAATGCGTTCTTCAACCCTTTTGCTAATGAAACTGCCACTTTTGATGTTGCGGAATCATCCACAAGCCATTTGAATCCTCCTAATCTGCACAATGTATATCAACATCAAACCTCCACACATCGTTGGACTAAAGACCATCCTCTTGTGAATATCATTGGAAACCCGAATCAACCAGTAGTAACTAGACAACGCCTTCAGACTGACGGTGAACATTGCATTTATGCACTTACCGTTTGCCAATCTGAACCTAAAAACATTAAAGAAGAAATGACTTATTACAACTGGATAGAATCCATGCAAGAAGAACTTAATCAGTTCAAACGTCTTGAAGTATTGGAATTGGTTGAAAAATCAACAAGGGTCTATGTTATTGGACTTAAATGGATTTGGAAAAACAAGTTGGATGCTAAAGGTACGGTTATCATAAATAAGTCACGTCTGGTGGCTAAGAGTTATAGACAAGAAAGGGGGATTGACTTCGAGGAATCATTCGCACCGGTTGCTAGACTTGAGGCTGTAAGGAATTTTCTGGCATTCGCGGCTCACATGCACATCACAGTCTATCAGATAGATGTTAAAACCGCTTTTCTGAATGGTCAACTGAAAGAAACGGTTTATGTTAGTCAGCCGGAAGGATTTGTTGATCCAGAGTTCCCGAATCACGTCTTCAAACTGAAAAAGGCTCTATACGGTCTCAAACAAGCCTCACGGGCGTGGAATGATAAGTTATCATCCTTTCTCATTGCCAATAATTTCACTAAAGGATCGGTCGACCCAACACTTTTCATTCAATATCACGCGGCTCACATTTTAATCGTTCAAATCTATGTGGATGACATCATTTTTGGGTCAACACATAAAACGTACTCAAACAAATTTTCAAAACTTATGAAAAAACATTTTGAAATGTCCATGATGGGTGAACTTACATTCTTTCTAGAATTGCAAGTTCATCAATCACCCCGTGGTATTTTCCTAAGTCAGTCCAAATATGCTCTTGAAATTTTAAACAAACATGGAATGCAAAGCTGTGATACCTATGCCACACCTATGGCACATACCAAGAAACTGAACACTTATTTGCATGGGAAATTGGTTGACCCTACCAAATACCGAATTATTATTGGGTCTCTCATGTATCTAACAGCCGAGAGACGACATTGTCTTTCTTTGTATATCTTTGCTCCGTTATCGGTCAAGACCAATCAAACTCACCTCTACGAGGCTAAAAGAATCCTCCGATACATCAAGGAACCATTAATTTGGGAATCGGTATCCGAAGGATTCGGTTTTGAACTAATAGCTTTTTCGATGACGATCACGCAGTTGCTTAGATTCTTGGAAAAGTACTTGGTGCTCTACAATTTCTTGGTGATAAACCGGTGTCATGGCAATCGAAGAAGCGGATTGTACATCGCTATCCTCAACCGAAGCGAGAATATGTAGCCATGTCGGCGTGTTGTGCTCAAGTCATTTGGATGAGAACACAACTCAAAGACTATGGTTACGTGTTTGATGAATCCCGATGTCTTTGCGACAATCGAAGTGCTATTGCGATCTCGTGCAACTCATCCAACATTCAAGTCCAAGCACATCGATCTTGATATCATTTCATAAAGGAGCATGTGGAAAAGGGTACACTTGAATTATATTTTGTGGGTCTTGAACACCAATTGGCGGACCTTCTCACCAAAACCTTAGCTCACGCTAGGTTTCTCGAGTTGATCCACGGATTGGTATGAGGTGTTTGACTCGGAAGAACTGGACGAACTTTTGACACATTCTTAAAACCAGTCAAACACCAAAACCTCTTTTGTAAATATTTTATCAAAAACAAAATAGAAAAATATAAAATCTATAAAATACAAAAATATTCTTCTATCTTAATTTCTTTCAACATTGCAAGTACACTTCTTCCGTCAACAGTTTACTATTTCAAACATTTCAAAATTTTCACGGGCAAGTGTTGAGGGGGAGAATGTAAATATTTTTCTGTTTCATAAAACTGTGTACTTGCATGTTACCCAGTATTGGTTGTATCTTTGATAATGGTGGATACGTTTCTTGATTCTTGACACTCCTCGGACCCAAATTTGTAAAATTTCTCTATTTCTAAAGTCAAGGGGGAGTGTCGTCAAGTTTCTTTCCAAACTTTAACTTCAAGCTTAACCAAAATGGAAGTTATGGGTTGTAGATGAAAATGGTTGAGATGGAGAGGTTATACTTGCCTAAAGTCTAAATTTAATTTTTACAAAACCTCCACCTAATACAGTTTAACATTTATTTCAAGCATTTAATATTTCACCAACCTTCATCCACGATCAAAATTCAAACCTCAAATCCATGATATAAACTTCAAATTTGTAAGTGTTTATAGCTTCTTTGAGCAATTTCAAACACTGGTTTTAAATCGTTTGCAAATCCAACGGGTTGATTTTCATCTATGAATGATTTTAGTTTTACGCATAAGCGTATAAACTAGGAATCATTCTTGGTTGATTCTGATGAAATGAATTGTGTTTTCAAAGTTTATATCAAGTTTTAAAACCATTTTCATCAAGAAATCGAACCCATATATTTTTTTGAATCACTTTTCAAATTTAGGGTTTATGCGTGAAATTGGGTGTTTTCTATTGCATGCATTTTAGGTCAATTAGTGGCTTGATAGATGTTTGTTACATGCTCAATTAACCTAATAAGCCTTTGAATCTCACCCAGATACTACAAAATGGTGGAATTGAACTTTAGGGTTTAAGTTGTCGAATAAAAGGGTATTTTTGATTCATGACCTTTTAGATGTTAAAACTTGTTTCATTCATCTCATATGGTCCTAATACATCCCAGAAATCATTTGGTAGAGATTACATGGTTAGATTGTTTAGGCGTAGGATTCGAATCCTTAGGGCTTAACTTTACGCTTATGCAAATTTTACGCGTAACCATTATCAAGTTGTGATAACATGTGATTTTTGAAAAAAAAAGTTGAATAAAGTGTTAATTGAAATGTTATGAATGATTTATTTCAGGTTTTACGCGTGCAAAATTAGAATCAAGGGTAAAAATGGACTTACGCTTAGGATCACCTTATGCGTGGCAGATTCATGCATAAGAGAAATCTTACGCGTAACCTTTACGCATAAGGTTCTACAAAGGGACTACGCGTATCCTGTGAAGGATATGCGTAAACTTGGATTCTTATGCATAAGGCTTACTCTTACAAGTAAACCTTACGCATAAGCTCCTTACATATGCTTACGCGTAAGCCTTATGCCAAGAACCTTCTCCTACGCGTAAGATTTCTTACGCGTAAGAGGGACTCCTACGCATAAGCTTAGCTCTACGCGTATGGTTACTATGTTTACGCATAAGCTTACAATCTTACGCTTAAGCTAAAATTTTAACTTTATTTATGAAATGTTACGCGTACAAACATATAAATAAGTTACTCATAACGTCACAAGACCAAAATGTCACTAATAAGCTATAATTGTTAAAATGTTGTGCGAATGAGTGAAAATTTGGACTTTAAAATTCAAAATTAATACTCACGTAACTTATCACATCAACTTTGGACTATTGGACAAACAAGTGACCTTGGACTCGTAACATTCATTAACATAACAAATTCAATAATTGGACAATAAAATCAACTTTTGACTAACATAATGTCTTTCGATATGTTGGTTCTTTTGGCTCAATATCTTTTAGATCACGATATGGACATCACCATGGAAAACGTTAACGCACCAAACGAGCTCACAATGGAGGACATATTCCTGACTGGTTATAGTATGAAGCTTGGAAGAACAACCTCAAGGTTGACTTTGAGAACTTCACCTGCTCAGAGTCTTCTTGCCGAATTGTTGTGGATATTCTTAAGTCTCATCCCTACAACAACATGCTCACCAACTCAGCTACTGTACCAGAGATTTATATTCATCAGTTCTGGCACCAAATGAAGAAAGTTGATGGTCATGATGGTGTCACGGTGACTCTCAATGATAAACAAGTCACCGTCACTGTTGCTGATTTACGAGCAATTCTTCTGCTTCCCGCTATCCAGCCTGCTGAGTATGTACCAACTCCAACTGAAGAGGCTACACTACAATTCATGGTCGATATTGGCTATGATGAAGGTGCAGGAATCATTACCAAGCATTCTTCAGTCGATTTAAAGAACATTTCTCAGCCATGGAGAACTTTATACATCATGATCGCAAAGTCTGTTTTCGAAAGAGACAGCGGTCATGAACATCCGAAACTAATGCACCTATAAATCTTCTGGGGCATGGTCAACAAAATGCACATAGACTATGAAAGTCTAATCTGGGAAGACATGATGTCTCACCTCAAGAAGCCTGGCACAAAGGTTCATTTCATCAGATACATGAAGTTATTGATCCAGAAGATACTCGGGAATAATCAGGACATTCCCTTGAGACTTGATGACCCCAATCATCATTCTTCTTTGTTTGAGGCTACACTAAATGTTGTCAGATTTAAAGACTCTTCAAAAAAGAAACAAGGTGTAGTACTGACTGACTGCCTTTTCACTGATGATATTAAAAGACTTCCATCATATTCACGATATCAAGAAGCAGTGGCCTTAGGCAAAGTCGGTTTTATGGATGAAAAGTCTTCAGCCATCCCAGTCAAGAAGACCAGGAGATCAGGCAGTGTTGGAAGTGTTGCAAGCACTGGGAGTGGCCTTAAGTATCCTAAGAGGAATCCTCCCCGCAAAAGAAAAGTTCCAACAAAGGGTGCCATTCCTAATCCTCAACCAGCACCTAAATTAGAGGACGAAGACTCCGAGGATACTGAGTCTGATGAGGAGGTTCACTACTCAGAGTCTGTTACGGATGATACAACATCACAAAAGTTAACTGACAAACCACTTAGTCCCAAAACAGACAAGGAAAAAACACCTGTTGCCGAGGAAGATGAAGAAATCTCTGTTGGGTTTATTGATTCGATGATACAAAACAAGAAAGAACGAAACATCAAGGACTTAAAGTGACAAAGAAGAAATCTATAAAAAGATGGAAGGACTTGCTTGCAAAAGAAGATTTATTATTTAGTCCTTTATAGTAACTTGTAAAACCTAATCCTCTAGTATATAAAGAGGACATGGGGTGTAGGTTAAGATAATTAAGTCTTCCATAATGTAATCAAAGGTGTATGTGTGTGTAACCTAGACGTGTAGTTTATTGTAAACGTCTAGGTTAGTTGTTTACCTCCAAGATCTAAGGTGTCTTAGATCCCTGTTACAGTTAGGTAACACATATTATTCTGATCAAATAATATTTGGAGGTGATAGTGAATGAAAACCTTGTGTCAATAACATAGTTGTTTATATATTCCGCTGTGCATGATTCTTTATCTATGTTATTGTTAAACCCTAAGGCTCAAAACGATCTCAAGGAGTCTAACAAACTCCACAATTGGTATCAGAGCTTGGGGAGCTCGTTACCTAGGGATTCGCAAGGTTTTTCGATGAAGAAGATGGAAAAATTCGTCGGTACAAAGTTCGTATTTTTCGCAAAGACTTTTTTAAAATGGCGATAACCTTTTCGTTAACCGTTGGATCGTGACGAAATTTTTGGTGGACATTCTATATATATTCATCTAACGTTTCACCGGAGGGATTGTCGATCTGAGCTCTCAATCAAAAGTTATTCAGTGTTAAAGTTAGCTGCAGAAACAGGTTTAACAATTCGAATTTTTGGGTTTTCATGCATATTCAACTTCTTGAATTTGTGTTACTAGTTCTAATTCTTGATGGAGGTTGTTTATACATTGTGTGGTGTTTATGATTCATGGTTAGAAGCAGCTTTCCTAGTGTTTTTACGAAACCACTTCTAGTGTTTTCTGAAACCACTGATAGTGTATTCTCGAAACCATCGATAGTGTATTCTCGAAACCACCGATAGTGTTTTCTTGAAACCACTCTAGTGTTTTCTCGAAACCACTTGCTAGTGTTATCTCAATTCCATTGTTGGTGTTTCTTGCGTTATTCGTTTCTGGCGATGAGGTTTTGGAATTGAGGGAAGTCGAACATGTTTTTAGTCTTGAGATTTTGGTGACACACACATGGGATTTTGGTTCGCACACACAAGAAGATTGATATTTGTTCTTAAAGGTTTTAAAAAGCTCGTTTTTGGATTTTATTGAAAAATTGATTACGAAGATGGTTATTTATCACTTATTTGAAGATGAAGTGGATTTCTTAGATGCGTGTTCTTAATGTTTTTGCATTCTTATTGTGACAAAGAATTGACAAAACACATGAAGGAGTTACGTTATTGTGCTCAGTGATTATTGTCAAGGGATTACGGTCTCCCTATACATGGGTATACGTTCAGAGTCATGTGGTTTGTACAAGACATAAGACATAAGTTTGGGTTATTTTACTTCTTCATCAAATTCGTTATACTTGGTTTTCTCCACAAGTGATCATTACATAGAGCTTACTGATTTGAAGAATCATTTTCTTGCAACACTCAAGGGGAAGTTTCTACTGTTTACATTCTCTATTTGTTGATAACAAAAAGGGGAAGAGATATTGGAGTGCGATGGCATGGATTAAGGGGAAGACAAAGGAAGACAAGAATGCTTCATTCATGGTGAGATGTTTACATCTCAACTTCTGCTACTTCGTCTAGGGAAGTTCGTACAAGAACGTATTTGTTTTGTCATCATCAAATAGGGGAAGATTGTTGGGTTTATTGATTCGATTATACAAAACAAGAAAGAATGAAAATCAAGGACTTAAAGTGACAAAGAAGAAATCTACAAAAAGATGGAAGGACTTGCTTGCAAAAGAAGATTTATTATTTAGTCCTTCATAGTATCTTGTAAACTCTAATCCTCTAGTATATAAAGAGGACATGGGGTGTAGGTTAAGATAATTAAGTCTTCCATAATGTAATCAAAGGTGTATGTGTGTGTAACCTAGACGTGTAGTTTATTGTAAACGTCTAGGTTAGTTGTTTACCTCCAAGATCTAAGGTGTCTTAGATCCCTGTTACAGTTAGGTAACACGTATTATTCTGATCAAATAATATTTGAAGGTGATAGTGAATGAAAACCTTGTGTCAATAACATAGTTGTTTATATAATCCGCTATGCATGATTCTTTATCTATGTTATTGTTAAACCCTAAGGCTCAAAATGATCTCAAGGAGTCTAACAAACTCCACAAGCTCGGATGATGAACCTAAGGATGAAGACAGAGACTACCACAAGACTCTCAAAGAGCTAAGGTTAAAGCATGCTGCTTCTGAATTCCATCGTCAACAAACTAGAGGCCTTGGAGGTTCCAGTGGTGGTGAACTTACCATACCAATTCGTGATGCGGTTAATCAACTCGATAAACGAACTGGTGCCACCGCTAAGGAATCCACAGAGCAGCAGCAGCAATCTTATGAGGTTCCATTTACCTTTGAGGAAGATGAAGAACAAGAGAAGGATGAGAAGATTACCGATGAAGATATTGAGGAAGCAGCTAGGGAAAGAGCTGAAGAAGAGGCTAAGGAAAAGGTTGAACCAGAAGCCAGGGCTAAAGCTGATGAAGAAGAAAGGATTCGAAATGAAACTGACAGTTACATTCGTGATAATCCTGATCATAACCCTGAACAAACTTCTGAACCACCTAAAGATCCGGAGCCTTCTCATCACTCATCTTCATCTGATTCATCGTCTCATTTGTTGGGTTTTAGGTTCCTTGGATCAAGAATTACTCTAAGTACTGGAACCACGAACATGTTTGATATAACCACGGACAGAAGAATGTAACCGCTGATGAAGACAAACCGCGGCTAGTAGTATTGTGTAACCACTGATAGTAATATGTAACCACTGCTAGTATTGTATAGTCGGTTTAGTTTATAGTATTAGATAAATATGGAAAAGATATTTATCTTGTAGGTTACGTATTGTATAATGTATAGGACTCCTTAGCCTATAAAAGGAGGTCCTAGGTTAGGTTAGATAGACGTATGTTCTATATCTAAGGTCGATACACTTCAAGGTTGAAAAACCCTAATACTGTAAGAGTATTCGTATTAATAAATAATATTGAGGTGTTGAGTGTTTACTGTTTTTCTTCTTAAGATTAAGTGTTAAATTCCGCTTAATACTTAATAAGCTTTTATTCTAAGTCAGTTTCTATATTAGATCGTTTGCTCAACTGGGATCAACAAGTGGTATCGAGCTTGTGATCTAGAAACTGTAACCAAGAAGAAGTTCATTAAGCTTTATTCAAGTAAGTAAAGATGTCTCACGAAACTCACATGGTGATCGCTTCAAAGGTACCCATGCTCAAGCATGGTGAGTATCAAATCTAGAGAATGCGAATGAGGCAATACATTCGTATGATTGATTATGCTCTCTGGGATGTTGTTGAAAAGGGAGACACTCTTCCTAAGAAGGGTGAGGATAGTCTAGAGATAGCTATTGTTAGTGAAATTGATAAAGCAAAAAGGAAAATGGAGATCAAAGCTCACAGTATTCTCTCCATGGGAATACCTAATGAGTATGCTTTAGACTTTGAACAATATGAGTCTGCTAAATATTTATTGGATGCTCTTGAAATAAGGTTTGCTGGTAATGAAGCTACAAAGAAGTCAAGAATGAATATGCTCAAGCATCAATTTGAAACCTTCACTGCTCTTAGTGGAGAAAAACTTGATGGCACATATAATAGACTTCAAAACTTATCGACCAATGAAGTCTCATGGATTACAAGGTTCTTCAAGAAGATATTAATTTGAAGTTCATTAGGAGTTTATCATCCGAATGGGCTATTCATACAATTGTGTGGAGAAATAAGGTGGACTTTGATAAGATGACTCGGACAATCTCTTCAACAATTTGAAGGTTTATGAGTCCGAGAATAACTTTGCTAATGCATCTTACGCTAATCAAAACATTGTTTTTGTATCCACTAATCACAAGAGTCCACAAGATGTATCCATCGCGCCTATGGTATAACCACGGCTATTGCAAACAATACCACCGTTAGTGATAATGTCGGTGATGGTGCAATTTGTGCTTTTACGGTTGATTTAACTACCGGTGTTCTTGTGTTGAATCAAGATCTAGATCAAATTGATCCTGATGATCTTGAAGAGATTAATCTTCAATGGCAAATGGCTATGTTGACTCTCCAAGCAAGGAAGTTCCCGAGGAGGACTGGAAGACAAGTTAAGTATGATGGTCAAAGGAGAGCTGGGTTCGACAAAAGCAAGATGGAGTGCTTTAACTGCAAGAAGAAAGGGCACTTTGCTAGGGAATGTCGCTACTAAAAGAATTGAAGGCATAAAGAAGACTACGGAAGAGCTGCTTGCTTCTTCGACTTTGGTTGCTCGGGATGGGATTGGTGATTATGATTGGGTGATCAGTTGAAGAAGGTCCCAATGCAACTTTTCTTGCTAATGAAGCTTCAAAGCAAAGATAACTTTGCTCTAATGGCCTATGCTTCATCTTACGTTCGATTCGAGGTATCTAATGATTCTACTTGTTCTTTTAAATCATGTCATGATAACTTAGAATCTCAAAAAGCTATCACCGAGTATGAGGAAAGAAGTAGAAAGACCGACTATGGACAACTTAGGTTATAGAGTTGGTCTAGAGGTGTGGAAGAAGCTTAAATACTGTATTAAATGTGAGTTTGAGTATGTAGATAAGATCAATATACTAGGTGGTGAAATTGATCTTAAGAATAGAGAGATTAAAATGCTTAAAGAGAAACTTGAACTGGCAGAGAGTGTAAAACAAAAGGCCTTAGAAGAAAAAGAAAAACATGTTGTTAGGGTAGCTAAAACACAATTTGCTTCTGATCTGGTTCATAAATCAATAGAGAGTCATTTAATGAAAAAGGGTTCTGGGATAGGATACAATAATATGCCACCACCCACTCTTATGCAACATGCACCACCTGCTAAAGAACTATCATTTAGTAGTGAATTCAGTTTTAACAAACCTTGATCTGGTCCGAACCGTCAAGTCTAATCACACAAGCTGGCCACTTGTGAATGGCCAACCGTAACAGACTTAAAACAGCTTAAGCACAAATGCAATGAAGATCAGAGAATACAATGAATTCCCGGGTCGTTAAGTCCCACGGAGACTCAATGGTGTGTAAACACTAATTCAGACGATAGAATGATCACTAAGGATAGCGATCAGTAAAGGTTTAGATGGATAATTATACTACTGAAAAAGTTTATAAATTAAAGCGACTTAAATACAAATTAAGAAAATTAAAAAGTTAAAATATATTAAATAAACGCTATCACTATTTGCAAAATGATGTTTTTGATCTTGATTTATAAAACAAAATAACTTAAATAAACTATCTTAATTAAAACGTAAACCTAAATTATCTAAAAACGTTACTTAAAATGGAAACGTACGTTATTTATAAAAATTACGCTGGAGCGCAAGACAAAACGTAAAATTTATGAAATAAAAGTCCTACGAATGTAAAAACAATTTTATTACTTACTATATGATAAAAGAAAATTTTAGAAAAAAGATTTATATTTTTTTGACTTTTATATTTTTTATTATGAATTAAATAAGATTTTATACTAATTAATCAATTAAAAATACTAAACAACTTTGGAAAAATATAAAAAAATCACAAAAACTACTTTGGGTGATGCTTAATCATTAAAATGCTCGAAACAGTAGGTCGTTTAGGAAATAAGCTCAAAATAAGCCAAAGTTGGCTTATAAGCAAAACTGCAAAGGTGTCCTTAAGGGATTAAATGTGTAAACTGAAACCAATAAAGACCCAAGGGCGCAATGGTTACAGGGACATCACTATCACTCTCAAAGGTGGGAGGTCTCAGGTTCGAGCCTGCCTCCCCACCTTTTTGCTAAACATTTTTATTTTTGGATTTTCTTTTTGCAAACTAAATAAGCACAATAAAATAAGCACATTTTATAACTGGTACTATTTATGAAAATCACTAATAAGCTAAGAATAAGCTTAAGATTTCTTAACAGTGGACAAAATTTGGAATTAAGCACTAGGATTAACCAAAGTGTTAATAAGCTAGTGAATAAGCAACTGGAAAACTGGAGATAAGCTAAGAGAATAATTATAAGCTAATGTTGCAACTGAATAAGCACAAAAACATAGAAATAAGCACTTTAGCAAAATCCAAATAAGCATAAAGATTAAGCATTGCACGGAAACTATTTGGTTTCTAAGTATCTTTAAGCTAGTATTTAAGCACCTTGAAATAAGCTAAGAATTGAAAACAACCACTTGAACTAACTAGCTAACCAACTGAAATCTCTAAAAAGTTAATTTACAAGGTTTGGCTTACACTAATAAGCTCTTGAGGGGCTTATGAAAAACTGATGAAAACTGACTTATTGATACACTTAAACAAAATGGACAGAATTAAAAGTAACTATCAGCCTAACTAAATAAGTTGCAAAATACAAAATAAGCACTGAGACCTTGAGACATCTAGGTGAGCTACTCAAAAAGCTAAGTTACACATTATTAAGCTAACTAATGAGCTCTATGAGAGCTTATGAAGTTGGGTACCAAATCAGTGTGCACAGGGCACTTTCTCAGTTAAGGTGCTCAAATCAAGCTGAAAAATAAGCACTCTATAAGCTGAATAAAAGCAATCTAATATTTTTCTAATTTATTTTAGCAGCTTTATTTTAACATCCTAGAAGCTTATGAACTGAGTCTTATTATTAAACACACAAGAAAATTCCAAAGTTTATTCAAAACGGGTATATGAAAATTTTGACTTTTTAATAACTCATACAGTTTGACTTTTATGAACTTTGTTCTTTAATTTTTGGACTGAAATTGATGTAATAAGGTGGAATGATGCTACTGCAAGTTGTATATATGAAAGTTAAACACAAAATGAGCTTTTGGCTTTGTAAAAGCTCAACGATTAACTGTTAAAACACATACAATGGAATTTTGACTTTGGACATGTGCGAGCACAAGTGACTAACTCAAATGAGCATAAAACATCTACACAAGCATGAGACAATGATTCTAACTCTTGAGCAAGCCTAAATCGAATTGAATCAAGAAATCCAAACATACCTATATCTCTTGTTAAGCAAGTAAAACTATCCTAATCGCTAAACTGGCTTATGCCATTGATCCAACTAAGCTTAAGTATCCTAAATACACCTTAATAAACACACAAAACCAATAGTGACCACAGATACATATACAAGCAAAATGTGCAAATTAGACTTGAAAATGAAAATGAGATTAATACTCACGGGTTTCCAAGCGGGATGCAGGCTAAAACCAAACCAAACCTATTCTAATCTAGTCTATTTAAACCCATATCCATCCTCTGCATCACCCAAATCAGCTTCCATTTCAATAGAGTCCCAGTTTGACTTTCATTGACCATGGACCAAAGTTGCTTGATTCTTATTTAAAGCTTATCAAAAGCTATTAGAAGCTTTAATAAACTAGATTGAGCTTAAAAATAAGCTAATAGAAGCTTATACATAAGAAAGTGAAACTGAACATTTTAACAGTAAACTTGAATTTTTGAAACTTATATGAAATCTTAGATTGATAATCAAAAACACACTATAAGGATGTTATGACTTAAATGTAATACATAGAACTTGAAATTACAACCTTTTGCACTGAACTAAGACAATAATTAAAAAAACGACATTAAAGAAAAAAAACTTAAAACTAGCTACCCCTTTATCTTCCTTCTCCTCCTTCCTTTTATAGCTCAAAATCTTCTCACATCTTACGAGGTAATCCCACCTGTTTTTGACCATTGGATAGCTTAAAGAGATCTTGGCCCTTGAATAGATTTTTGGCGCCAAAAAGTCTTTTGACAGTGGGTGAGGTTGAGTGAATGGGGGAGGGGTAATAAATGTTTCTTGGAGGCTTGTTGAGGTGGAGGGGACAAGAAAATGTGAAGGAGAGGAGGGGGGATGGTTTTGTTGATTGTTGCAGACAGTGGTTGAAGAGAAGGACTTTTGGCGGGTGTTTGTTTTTGACTTGGGTTTGACCGGTGGCTAATATATGATGGGGGTCAAAAATAGATATTGACAGGGGGTCACTTGGGATGGCAGGGTCACAATTGGCATATGATAGGGTCCAAATGGGTTTAAAGGGCATTAATTATCAAGGACCATTAGTGTAAATTCTGAAAAACAAGGGACCATTCCTGCCAAATTGCAAAGTTGTTCCAAGGGACCATAAGTGACAAGTTTCAATAATGCAAGGACTAAACTTGCCATTCTCCAATTTCCAAGGACTATTTTTGACAATTTTCAAACTTAAGGGACCAAAGTTGTAATTTTGCAAATTTTAAACTTTGAAAGGTTTGTTTTAACAACTTTTGAATCCCATGGACCTTAAATGACATTTTTCTTAATTTTGATATACCAGGGACTGTTTTTGACAACTTTTGAAACTTGGGGGACTAAAACTGCCAATTTTGCAAACTTGATCGTTTTCATCGATTTTGATCTTTTGCATTTAAAACACATAAAACACGATTTGTGATATTTTATCATTACGAAGCATTTTGAGTGTTTTCGATGATTTTGCAGTTTATATTGTACAAAATGATGAGTATTTAGAGACTCATCAATCCCCACACTAAGATATTGCTAGTCCCTAGCAATGATTTAGATCTTTAATGGATTTTAAAACTCTTTACCAAAAGCCATCACTTACGGAGTAGCCAAATGTTTCGAGTTCAAGTAAGAACCTTGGTACATCGATAACCAAATGATTTTGAGCAAATCATAAGTCAGAACGGATTTGATTTGTCTTTACCGTGGCCGTTTGCTCGGACTAGCCAACTCTTAGATAAATTAACGTATTATCTTTGGTGAGTGATTACCAATTATGGATTTTCCATCGCCTTTACCACAAGCCATAATCTTGCGGGCTAGCCAACTCTTCACTTTTAGGATATGGTGAGTTGAGAACCATACAATTTTGGGCAAATTGCAAGCCATATAAACGGATTTGAGAAATCTTTACCAAGAGCCGTTTGCTCTGGATTAGCCAATCCTTTAGTTTATCAAACATGGCGGATCGATAACCAAGATGAGTAAGTGAAAACACTTACTCCAAAAAAATTTTTGGCCAAAACGGGGAATTGGGTGGATAATACATGATAAAATTCGCGAGAATTCCCTCCCACACTTAGAAATGAATATTGCCCTCAATATTCAAAGTACCGCGGTTATGCCGAAACAAAGAACGTAAAGGGAAATACTACGACCATTATTTAGAAAGTTTTTTTTTTTTTTTTTTTTTGAGATATATGTATATATATAACATGTGGGCATCACCCCACACTTAGGTGGTAGAAAGGGTAAGAAGTCGAAATATGGGTGAAAACCCATATTGTGTGTGCTCTTGTTTTTGGTTACCGAGTCGCTAGCTTGACTCGACCCGAATTCATTGGTTCATGGGAAGCAAAGTGGAAGAAACAATCTCCATCGGACTTTCATTCAAGATGTTTGGACAAACATTTGAAGCACGTGAAAGTTCCACACCAACGAGATATAGAGAGAAAGACCCGGCTCACAAATTATAAATGAAAATGCCGGGGTCAAAGATAGTGTCCTCACTCCCGAAGGAGTGAAGAAGAGAGGAAGTCACATCATTTATAACAATTAGGATCCATTCGTCATCCTCAAATGTAGACATATCGGGAGGAAGGGTGAAGGTAGTATCATCAATAAGCAAACTCTTATGATAGAGTACACCTTCCTCCGAGCCAATATCATCCTCAAGATCAAAATAGAAATGATCATATTCCGGAGGAGATATGTCATGAGAGAGTTCACCGGAGAACTCTTCATGAAGAGAATCATTGGAAAAGCCTCAAGCTCGGGCTTGTCCAATGTAGAGTCACTATCCACAACGGGATAGGAGATGAAGTCGACTTAGCAGAATGATTCGATCTTAGAAACGAGGAGATTTATATTGAACAATTGTTCACGAAGTATCTCGTCCTCAATTTCGGATCATCGAATCTCTCACTTCCTCTAAGCTAACTAGCTCAGAAGGTAGCTCCTCGACATAATCGATGTCTCCATAGGATAAAGAATCGTCAAACGAAGTACAATCGTTATCAGAATCGGAGAACATCTCGACATGATCATATGGAATGTCAAGAGGAGGAGAAGAATCATCATTAAGAGGCTCATCACACATATTACCGGAGATAACCTCGGACTCACTTGGGGTTGGGACAAGGTTCTCAACACTAGACGATTCCATTTCTGGAATAGTGCTAAGAGGCTCGTCCCCCATTATGAGAGAGTCAATGGGAGCTTCGGGTGTGATTTCAGTTGACAAGCTCTCATAATATTCCTTCATTTGAATAGAATCCTCATCATCATCGTCATCATATCTGATTCTTATATTCATCTGCTGAAGCTTACACACCATTCTTTTCATTTGTAGCTTCTTTCGAATGCGTATTTCTTGAACTTTGCGGAAGATTACACTCCTCGTAATCATTGAAATCTTGTGAAGGCTCGGAAGTCGATGACCGATGGAATCTTGTGGGGTTGGAAATTGTCAAACCGGAGAATTGGAATTGTGAAAATTTTGATTCATCGGTTGACATTCAAAAGTCGCATGAGGACCACCGCAATTCTCACAACAGAGATAATTGGGAAAATAACTTTCACCAAAGTTCTGATTGTAACATGGTTCCGGCTCATAGACAAGCGGGACCCGTAGTGGACAATCAAAACCGTAATGAGAATCATTCCCACAAAACTCGCATGAGTAGGATTCGTATTGGGGTTGTGGAGGTAGGTAGGAAAAATCGGGTGTTTCATTATTTGAAATGGGATCGGGATTACCGACAAACTTGTCTCCGAAACTCACATTGGTACATCGCCGACAATTTCCACCGTTAAATGGACCTCCACACCAGGAACATGTCAAATACCATGACATAAAGAATTAAACGGTTATAGAGGATAAGGAATGGAGAATTAAACAGGTTTGAGGATAAAGAAATGTAGAATTAAACAGATTGGAAGATAAAGGATGGATATTTTTTTGATTTTTTGAAAAACAGGCTATAAAAACAAAGAATGAAAATATTTTTGGATTTTCTGATAATTTTACAAAAACCTTTTTACAAATGGTGGAATATGTGCAAGAATGGGTCTGAAAAGGCTAAACACACGCTAAAGCCTCCCGCAAAGCGCCAAAATTTTGATCTGGTCCGAACCGTCAAGTCTAATCACACAAGCTGGCCACTTGTGAATGGCCAACCGTAACAGACTTAAAACAGCTTAAGCACAAATGCAATGAAGATCAGAGAATACAATGAATTCCCGGGTCGTTAAGTCCCACAGAGACTCAATGGTGTGTAAACACTAATTCAGACGATAGAATGATCACTAAGGATAGCGATCAGTAAAGGTTTAGATGGATAATTACACTACTGAAAAAGTTTATAAATTAAAGCGACTTAAATACAAATTAAGAAAATTAAAAAGTTAAAATATATTAAATAAACGCTATCACTATTTGCAAAATGATATTTTTGATCTTGATTTATAAAACAAAATAACTTAAATAAACTATCTTAATTAAAACGTAAACCTAAATTATCTAAAAACGTTACTTAAAATGGAAACGTACGTTATTTATAAAAATTACTGTTGGGCATAAGACAAAACGTAAAATTTATGAAATAAAGTCCTCTGAATGTAAAAACAATTTTATTACTTACTATATGATAAAAGAAAATTTTAGAAAAAAGATTTATATTTTTTTGACTTTTATATTTTTTATTATGAATTAAATAAGATTTTATACTAATTAATCAATTAAAAATACTAAACAACTTTGGAAAAATATAAAAAAATCACAAAAACTACTTTGGGTGATGCTTAATCTGTTAAAAATGCGAAAACAGTAGGTCGTTTAGGAAATAAGCTCAAAATAAGCCAAAGTTGGCTTATAAGCAAAACTGCAAAGGTGTCCTTAAGGGATTAAATGTAAACCGAAACCAATAAAGACCCAAGGCGCAATGGTTACTGAGGACATCACTATCACTCTCAAAGGTGGGAGGTCTCGGGGTTCGAGCCCCTCCCACCTTTTGCTAAACATTTTATTTTTGGATTTTCTTTTGCAAACTAAATAAGCACAATAAAATAAGCACATTTTATAAGCGGTACTATTTATGAAAATCACTAATAAGCTAAGAATAAGCTTAAGATTTCTTAACGATGGACAAAATTTGGAATTAAGCACTAGGATTAACCAAAGTGTTAATAAGCTAGTGAATAAGCAACCGGAAAAGCGGAGATAAGCTAAGAGAATAATTATAAGCTAATGTTGCAACTGAATAAGCACAAAAACATAGAAATAAGCACTTTAGCAAAATCCAAATAAGCATAAAGATTAACTGTTGCACAGGAAACTATTTGGTTTCTAAGTATCTTTAAGCTAGTATTTAAGCACTGAAATAAGCTAAGAATTGAAAACAACCACTTGAACTAACTAGCTAACCAACTGAAATCTCTAAAAAGTTAATTTACAAGGTTTGGCTTACACTAATAAGCTCTTGAGGGGCTTATGAAAAACTGATGAAAACTGACTTATTGATACACTTAAACAAAATGGACAGAATTAAAAGTAACTATCAGCCTAACTAAATAAGTTGCAAAATACAAAATAAGCACTGAGACCTTGAGACATCTAGGTGAGCTTCTCAAAAAGCTAAGTTACACATTATTAAGCTAACTAATGAGCTCTATGAGAGCTTATGAAGTTGGGTACCAAATCTGTGCACAGGGCACTTTCTCAGTTAAGGTGCTCAAATCAAGCTGAAAAATAAGCACTCTATAAGCTGAATAAAAGCAATCTAATATTTTTCTAATTTATTTTAGCAGCTTTATTTTAACATCCTAGAAGCTTATGAACTGAGTCTTATTATTAAACACACAGTAAAATTCCAAAGTTTATTCAAAAACGGGTATATGAAAATTTTGACTTTTTAATAACTCATACAGTTTGACTTTTATGAACTTTGATCTTTGATTTTTGGACTGAAATTGATGTAATAAGGTGGAATGATGCTACTGCAAGTTGTATATATGAAAGTTAAACACAAAATGAGCTTTTGGCTTTGTAAAAGCTCAACAGTTAACTGTTAAAACACATACAATGGAATTTTGACTTTGGACATGTGCAGGCACAAGTGACTAACTCAAATGAGCATAAAACATCTACACAAGCATGAGACAACAGATTCTAACTACTGAGCAAGCCTAAATCAGAATTGAATCAGCAAATCCAAACATACCTATATCTACTGTTAAGCAAGTAAAACTATCCTAACTGCTAAACTGGCTTATGCCATTGATCCAACTAAGCTTAAGTATCCTAAATACACCTTAATAAACACACAAAAACCAATAGTGACCACAGATACATATACAAGCAAAATGTGCAAATTAGACTTGAAAATGAAAATGAGATTAATACTCACAGGTTTCCAACTGGGATGCAGGCTAAAACCAAACCAAACCTATTCTAATCTAGTCTATTTAAACCCATATCCATCCTCTGCATCACCCAAATCAGCTTCCATTTCAATAGAGTCCCAGTTTGACTTTCATTGACCATGGACCAAAGTTGCTTGATTCTTATTTAAAGCTTATCAAAAGCTATTAGAAGCTTTAATAAACTAGATTGAGCTTAAAAATAAGCTAATAGAAGCTTATACATAAGAAAGTGGCGAACATTTTAACGATAAACTTGAATTTTTGAAACTTATATGAAATCTTAGATTGATAATCAAAAACACACTACAAGGATGTTATGACTTAAATGTAATACATAGAACTTGAAATTACAACCTTTTGCACTGAACTAAGACAATAATTAAAAAAACGACATTAAAGAAAAAAAACTTAAAACTAGCTACCCCTTTATCTTCCTTCTCCTCCTTCCTTTTATAGCTCAAAATCTTCTCTCACATCTTCTGAGGTAATCCCACCTCTGTTTTTGACCATTGGATAGCTTAAAGAGATCTTGGCCCTTGAATAGATTCTTGGCGCCAAAAAGTCTTTTGACAGTGGGTGAGGTTGAGTGAATGGGGGAGGGGTAATAAATGTTTCTTGGAGGCTTGTTGAGGTGGAGGGGACAAGAAAATGTGAAGGAGAGGAGGGGGGATGGTTTTGTTGATTGTTGCAGACAGTGGTTGAAGAGAAGGACTTTTGGCGGGTGTTTGTTTTTGACTTGATGAGTGTCTAAAAAATCATCATTTTTGTACAAAATAAACTGCAAAAACATCTGAAAACACTCAGAAACGCATCAAAATGATCAAAATATCACAAACAAGTGTTTTATGTGTTTTAAATGCAAAATATCAAAATCGATGAAAAACTTATCAAATTTGCAAAATTGCGCTTTAGTCCCCAAGTTTCAAAATTTGTCAAAATAGTCCACGAGCCAAAATTTCAAAAGAAAAGTCACCAAAGGTCTTTTTAAAATCACAAATTGTCATATTTAGTCCTTTGGTGGAAAATCTAAAAGTTTTGAGAAAATTACAAGTTTAGTCCCTGAAAATCCAAATTGGTCAAATTTAGTCCTTGGAAATTTTCAAAAATGTCAAACTAGACCTTGGACTATTAAACATTGGCAAAACAAACCCTTTTGACTACTTTTCATAAGTTACATATTTGGTCCCTCAGTTTGGAAGTTTTACATATTTGGTCCTTGGAGTTATTAACTAAGCTTATACCATCCGGACCCTATTTCAACCCAAGCCCAATATTTAACACCCCTGGCCCAACTATCAACCCAACCCCGTTTGTATTTAAACCCGGTCAACAAACTCACCCCCATGGTCAAATAAAACGAGCGCAAGTTTTTCTTCCCCCTCCCCAACTGCTCCATGACTGCTTCCCCTGAATCCATACCTCCACCTCAACATATTAATCCTCATGTCCCCTCCTCCTCAAACACAAGACAAGAATCATTTAATGACCTCTCACCCAACTCACTCAACCCACATCTGCTATCAAGACTTTTTGGCGCCAAAATGATCAATTTGGCCAAAAGTCATAAAAGTCATCCAAAAGACCTGAAAAGCAGGTGGGATTTGCTTAGAAAAGAAAGAGAAAGAAGATGGGTATAAGAGGAGGAAGAATGAAGGAAGCAAAGAGTAGTAGTTAATTGAGGAGTAGAGTAATTTAGTTTTACGTGTATCATTTTAATTTTTCAAGTTGTTTAGTTTAAGTTTTCAGCTTTTTAGTAGTTTGTAATCAATCCTGTGTGTAATAAAAACTTAATTCGAGTTTCAATTTAAATCCTTGTATTCGAATTTAGTTTATGCAATCTCTACTTCAAAAATCTCAAATAGGTCAATTGTTGTTTCAAGTTGTCATTTTGGATTCTTAAGTCAAAATAAGCTCATATATAGCTTATATAAGCCATCAGATATCTCCAAAATCAGTTTAGAGTCTTAATTCAAAAATCATAAAATCACTAAAAATTAGTTAAAATTCAAAAATCATGGGAATGATGATCAAGAGTGAAGTAGAGCTGGTTTGGATTGCTCATTGGTCTAGAGCTTCTTGGGAAGCAATAGGGTGTATTCTCGGACCTTGGTTCTCCATCCCATGCATAATCTCGGTTTGTAGCTATTATCTAAAATTTTGCATTTGTTGTTATTAGTAATTAAAACTTGGTAATTCTAGCTTAATCATATTTAAATATAGTTAATATAAGGTTTTTAAGTGGTTGTATGATCTTAATCTTTGGAATGCTTTGAAAAGCCTCAAACCGCTTCTTAAAGGTGTGTTTGGGTGCAGCTTAATTATCATCTTAAAGGAGTAGGTAGTGGTTAATTTACATTGTTTCATGCTTGTGAAACTTGTTCATGCTCATTTGAATCAAGTTCTTGTGCTCGCAGACCTCGATGGTCAACATATCCATTTTTCTCGTCCCATCTGTTCATTTGTTGGTGATTTTGCAAGATCAAAACCTCATTTTGTGTTTAAAATACTTAGGGAAAGGTTGCATTAGCTTTATTTCATTACTTTACATCATTTTCAGTTCAAAAAGCAAGATCAAAGCTCAAAAAGGTCAACTTTAAGTTTTGTTAAAAAGTCAAAAAGTGGCAAAAATCTGTTTTTCAGCCAACTAGAGTGATTTTTGTTGAACTCATTTTTGGGTCAATTTCAATGAAATTTATAGTTTTTAAAAGCCCTACTGATCTAGTTTCTTATGTCCAATTTTACATATTTTTGTGATTTTTCTTTAAGCTCCAAACAGGCTCATGAACTTGGTCCTATCTCCCCTGTCAACTGATCTCAGCAGATGCTGAGTTTTTCTCAGCTGATGCAAGCCCTTGCACAGGGCTCATCAGGGCTCACTTAGGTCTATAAATTGGTTTAAATACTCTCAACCAGGTCTTCTACAAGTTCCAGTTGGTGTTTTGCAGTTGTAGCTTATTTTTAGTGCTTAATTTCTTGCTTAAAGTTGCCTCCTTCACCACTGTTTTGAGCATATTAGCTCAATAAGCCATATCTGTTCAGCTAGCTTATCAGTGGTTAGAACCTGTTGAAACTCATTGCATTTTGGTTAATTTAGCTTATTATAGCTTGCTTATCAGTTTGGTAGCTTTTGGTGAGCTTTTGGCTTATCAAGTGCTTATTTCAAATAAGCACTTCCATAGCAGTTCTATATTCATCCACATAAGCTATTGTTTTTCCATTTTTCTCAGATTCCTAATATAATTTTAGAGTTTTCCTGAAATTTTCATATTTTTCTAAGCTTGTTTGCTATTTTTCTTTATTTAAATTAATTTTTAAGCATTTTTAATTAGCTTTAAATACAAATAATTAAGAAAAAGCTTAAAAAAATATGTTTTCTATTTTCTTAGGTTAAGATAAATATAAAAAGCTTAAAAAGTATTTTTCCATAATTTTCTTAGCTTAAAAAGTATTTTTTAGCATTTTAATTAGTTTTAAATAGTTTTAAATTAATAATAAATACATAAAAAGTCTAAAAAATATATTTTCTGTTTTAAAATTAGTTTTATCATATTTTAGATTTTTCAAAGTTAAAATTTTATTTTTTCAAGTTTATTTTCTATTTTCTAGTATTTAAGTGTATTTTAAATAGTTATTAATTAATAATAATTAGATAAAAGTGTGAAAAATATATTTTAGTTTTAAAATTAGTTTTATAGTATTTTAGATTTTTCAGAATCATAAGTTTATTTTTCTAGCCTTATTTTGTATTTTCTTTCATTTTAGATTATTTATTAAATAGTTAAAATAGTTTTTAATTAATAATAATTAATTAAATAGTGTTAAAATTATTTTCTTTTTCTAATAATTTTCTTTTATTTTTAGGATTCCAAAATGTCATTTTATATTTTTAGGTCTTTTATTTCTTAGTTTTCACTTTTTATTTTGTGCGTCTGCGTAGTTTTTAAAACTCACGCCACGTTTCTTTGATCCGGTTGTTGTGCTTTCCAATTCGTGTCCAATTCTATTCCAAATCAATCGGTTGTGTAATTTGAATCATAACCTTTACAGATCACTATCCTTAGTGATCATCCCATCATCTGAATCAGTGTTTAACACACCATTGAGTCTCCTTGGGACTAAACGACCCGGGAATCCACTGTATTCTCTGATCTTAATTGTATTTGTGTCTGAGCTGTTTCAAGTCTGTTTGACTTGACTGTTTGGCACGAATCAACTTGGGTTTGACCGGTGGCTAATATATGATGGGGGTCCAAAATAGATATTGACAGGGGGTCACTTGGGATGGCAGGGTCACAATTGGCATATGATAGGGTCCAAATGGGTTTAAAGGGCATTAATTATCAAGGACCATTAGTGTAAATTCTGAAAAACAAGGGACCATTCCTGCCAAATTGCAAAGTTGTTCCAAGGGACCATAAGTGACAAGTTTCAATAATGCAAGGACTAAACTTGCCATTCTCTAATTTCCAAGGACCATTTTTGACAATTTTCAAACTTAAGGGACCAAAGTTGTAATTTTGCAAATTTTAAACTTTGAAAGGTTTGTTTTAACAACTTTTGAATCCATGGACCTTAAATGACATTTTCTTAATTTTGATATACCGGGACTGTTTTTGACAACTTTTGAAACTTGGGGACTAAAGCGCCAATTTTGCAAACTTGATACGTTTTCATCCGATTTTGATCTTTTGCATTTAAAACACATAAAACACGATTTGTGATATTTTATCATTCAAGCATTTTGAGTGTTTTCGGATGATTTTGCGGTTATATTGTACAAAATGATGAGTATTTAGAGACTCATCAAACCTTTAGAAGGATAAGTAAGACCGAAACACCTAATATAGGTTACGATAAGTCATCGATGCTCCAATAATTGAAGATTGGGAATCGATTCGAGGAAGATAGAACCGAATCAACTAAGTCCAAGAGATAGAGAAGTTAAGAAAGTTGATTCTCAAAGAAGTCAACCTTGTACCTAGATTTGGAGTTCAAATTGCTAAGAGAGTAGTTGAGTACAAGGAAGTGCCTAGGAACAAATGAAAGATACATACCTAGGGGTAACCAGAGAAACTTTAATGGCCTAATTTCTAATGATTAGGAGATGAGTTTCAATGTGTTAAAAGGCTTGTTTTGTATGTGGTAGTTTTGAACACTTACGAGAGAATTGTAATAAAAGCACCACAAGTTTGGAATCATTGGAGGAGGGTAAATCATCAAAACTTTTCAAAGAAAACAAACCCTCATCCTAATAGTAACATGATTCCTAGGGCGGTGTTGATGAGGAATGGGAATAAAAATCAATTGTCACCGCTTTGCACCTAAATGGGTTCCAACCATCGCTAAGCAAAATGTAAACACGGCTAAGCGAGAATCAAACCATCATTAAACAAAATATCACCTCGATTCAAAAGAAGTTTTAAAAATACCAAAGGTGATATGAGACACGGTGGTTGGAAATCATTTTATCTTTGTTAAGGCCTCGTGAAGTTGGCAATGGAAGCCTAAGACCAAGGTTTTACCACATGTCAACTGTGCATCAATGGACCTAAAGAAATTTGAATATTTTGATGCAGAGGCGGACCAAGTCGATTGGCTTGGGTCCACAAAGGAACTAATTTGTTTAATTTCATGTGCAGGCAATCTTCAAACCGAGCTAAAAGATAAAGGAGTTTTGATAGTGGTTGCTTTGGGCACATGACTTGGGATGGAAGCAACCGGAAGATTTTGAAGCTTTTGATGGAGGCTATGTGGCATTTGGCAATGATCCAAAGGGAGGAAAGATACTTGGCGAGAGCACAATCGAGCAGGAATTTAGACTTTGAAAAGTCTATTTGGTCTGAGGACTTAAGTATAATCTATTCAGTGTTTCTCAAATGTGTGATAAGAAAAACTAGGTACTTTTTGGGGAAACTGAGTGTGTGGTGTTGTCTCCTGAGTTTAAGATGCCGGATGAAAAGTTTATACAACTTAGGGTACCTAGGAAGGAAAATATATATTATTTTGATCTTAAAGATGTTCTTCCTAATAGGTCCTTATGTTTGTTTGCTAAAGCATCTGTAGATGAGTCTAAATTATGGCATAGAAGGCTAGGTCACCTCAATTACAAAACAATCAATAAACTGGTAAAAGGAAACTTAGTGAGAGGGTTACCTTCTAAGGTTTTTGAGTGTAAAGATTTGTGTGTGGCCTGTCAAAAAGGAAAACAACATAGAGCTTCTTGTAAGACCAAAACTGTTAACACCATAACACAACCACTGTTTATGCTTCATATGGACTTATTTGGACCTACATTTGTTAAGAGTTTGAACCATAAGCGGTATTGCCTAGTTATCACTGATGATTATAGTAGATTTTCTTGGGTATACTTTTTGGTCGCTAAGAGTGAAACTAGTGAGATCCTCAAGAGTTTCATTACTAAGATAGAAAATCTAGTAAATCATAAGGTCAAGGTAATCGATGTGATAATGGGCCGAGTTTAAGAATGATGTAATGAATCGGTTACGTAGCTAAGGGTATAGAGAGCGACTTAGAGTTGCTAGAACACCACAACAAAATGGTGTAGGTGAAAGGAAAAATAGAACACTAATTGAGGTCTGCTAGGACCATGTTGTCGAGTCTAAGTTACCAACTACCTTTTGGGTGAAGTCAGTAGGAACGCATGTTATGTGCGAGAACAAAAGTAAGGTAGTGAAGCCTCATAACAAGACCCCTATGAGTCTGTGCATGATAGGAAGCCCATGATAGCATTCCTAAAACCTTTTGGGTGTCCTGTTACCATCTTGAATACCATAGACTACCTAGGCAAGTTTCAAGAAAAAGGCGATGATGGATACTTTTAGGTTATTCCACAAATAGCAAAGCCTTTAGAGTATACAATAGGAGGACTAGAATTGTTGAAGAGAACTTACATGTTCAATTCAGTGAAAAGACTCCTAGTGTTGAGACCAAAGGACCAGACTGGCTGTTTAACATTGATATGCTAACCAAATCTATGAATTATGAGCCTATCATTGCAGGAACTTCCACTAATGTTAATGCAGGTACACAAAAGGATTCTAATGCTGGAACAACTTCTAAGGAAGCTGATTCTCCAAAGGAGTTCTATTTGGTTGAAAAGTGGAAATCTTGTTCTGTTCCTTCCGTCATTCACAAGCAGGGTCCCACTGATGATGATGTTCTGAATAATGGAGGCAATGTTGATCATCATCAAGATACGGATGAGTTGTTGAAAGATAACTCAGTGTCGGTAGAAGAAATTGAAAAGAAGAAAAGGCATTCTGCAAGCACTGCTAAGCCAAATGAAAGCACTGCTAAGCCTACTAAAACCACTGATAAGCCATCTTCTACCACTGATAGGACAAGTGAAACCCCGGATACAAGTACTGGTGATAGTACTTTCTTTGGACCACATGCAAAGCCATTATTTGGTGATGAGGAGTATCCACATGATCCTTCCATGCCTGCTTTGATAGAGATTGATACTCCTACTGATGATGAAGATATGGATGATTTCTTCAATGCTGATTTGACTAACTTGGAAGCGTAATTAATGAAAGTCCAATCACCACTACCAGATTCACAAGATTCATCCCAAGGAACAAATTCTTGAAACTTGAATACCCAGTTCAAACAAGAAGCGGGGTTAAGAACATCGAACCCTTTCACGAACATGGGTTCTTTGCAAGATCTCTTCACAAAAGAAACAGTCATAAAGATCTGCAAAACTGCCTGTTTGCTTGTTTTCTGTCTCAAAAGGAGCCTAAAAGAGTGGAAGAAGCTTTAACTGAAGAAGGCTGGGTAGAATCAATGCAAGAGGAGCTTCTACAGTTTAAGCTACAAGAGGTTTGGATATTGGTTGATCTTCCAAATGGGAAGAGAGCAATTGGGACTAAATGGGTGTTCAGAAACAAGAGGGATGAAAGAGGAATTGTGGTAAGAAATAAATCAAGGTTGGTTGCTCAAGGATACACACAAACTGAAGGTTTGGACTATGATGAAGTGTTTGCACCAGTTGCAAGGATAGAGGCTATTAGATTGTTTTTGGCTTATGCTTCATTCAAGAATTTTGTTGTCTATCAGATGGATGTTAAAAGTGCATTTTTGTATGGCACAATTGATGAAGAGGTTTATGTTTGTCAACCTCCTGGTTTTGAAGATCATGATCATCCTGACAAGGTTTATAGGGTGAGAAAGGCTATGTATGGGTTGCATCAAGCTCCTAGGGCATGGTATGAGTGCATGTCTACTTATTTGATGGACAATGAGTTTAAAAGAGGGCTGATTGATAAAACTTTGTTCATTAGAAAGCACAAGGATGATATTCTATTGGTTCAGGTTTATGTAGATGACATCATCTTTGGCTCTACAAACAAGGAGCTATGCAAGGATTTTGAGAAACTTATGCATGATAAGTTTCAGATGAGTTCTATGGGAGAACTCACTTTCTTTTTGGGGCTACAAGTTCAACAAAGGACTGATGGTATCTTCATCAGTCAAGATAAGTATGTAGCAGATGTTTTGAAGAAGTTTGGGTTTCAAGATGTAAAGAGTGCAAGTACACCTATGGAGACTCAGAAACCTTTGTGTGAAGATCGTTGAAAGCTCTTAGACGAGGTCTAATATTATATCTAGGAACACATAATAACGAAAGCGGAATATTCAATAAGAATTAACGTTATAATGAACAAGGTTTTTCATTATCATAAACTAACTAAACAATAATAAAGATCAAAGACTTGATCTTTAACACTAACTAACTAAACCACTAAACCCTAGGCGTTTTCCCAATCCCTACGCCTAGGTTCCCACACACACACCCCTTTAGACGTCTACATCTTGTACGTACGTACTAAAACTAATGACCCTATGTCTCTTTATATACTAGAGACATCTAGGGTTTACAAGAGGAATCATAATAGAATTAGGAAACAATACAATTAGGAAACTAAATATTCTTTTAAGCATATCTTCTAGAATCTTCTAAATCCTCCATCTTTTTGTAGTTTCCCTTCTTGTCACTTTAAGTCCTTCATGTTTCATTCTTCTTGTTTTGTATCATTAAATCTATAATAGACCCAACACTTTGCTACCAGATGATGGAAGTCCCAAAGTTGATTTGAAGTTGTACAGATCCATGATTGGATCTTTGATGTATCTCACTGCATCTAGGCCAGATATTATGTTCTCAGTATGTGTGTGTGCAAGATTTCAAGTCACACCTAATACCTCACACATGAATGTTGTTAAGAGGATCTTTAGATATCTTAAAGGTCATCCTAAATTGGGCCTTTGGTACTCTAAGGATTCCCTTTGATTTGGTGGCCTACACAGATAGTGACTATCTTTGGTGCTAGTTTGAATAGGAAGTCTACTCTTGGAGGATGTCGGTTTTGGGAAGCGATTAATTTCTTGGCGGTGTAAAAAGCAAAATATTGTGGCTAAATCTACAACCGAAGTGAATATGTGGTCACTGCTAGTTCTTTGTGGTCAAGTTCTTTGGATTCGAATCAATTCTTTGGATTTTGGAGTGCAGTTTATGCATACTAAGATTTACATTGATAATAACAGTACAATTTGCATTATTAAAAATCATGTTTTACATTCTCGAACTAAACATATTGAGATAAGGCATCATTTCATTAGAGATTGTAATGAGAAAAGGCTGATTTAAATGGTAAAAATCCATACTGATTTCAATGTTGCTGAGCTTCTCACCAAAGCTTTTGATATGGGGAGGTTTTGGTACCTTGTTGTTAGTATAGGAATGATTAATCTCTAAACTCTCAAATTGTTTTGTACAAGTTTGTATAAGTATTGGACTGTTATTATGTAATCTTAGTATTGCTATCTTTGTTTCTAACCACTGATAGTTTTGTTCAAACCACTGCTTGTTGTTCTATGTTTCTACTAACCATTTTGCAGATAAAAGACAAGTCATTATAGAAGCTAAAGAAGTACTAGAGTTAAATTGTTCATTCATTCATCAAAACAGTTTACAGCTTACAGCTTACAATACAACTTCAAGTGCAAATTAAAAGACTACTTCTATACATGATTTCCTACTACTATCCTCAGCTGTTGAATATGCATGACAAGCTAAGGATCAAAATGGGAAGGATGGATTGATGAAAATGAAGATGATGAAGATGAATACAGTAGATTAAGCACAAAGGACATAGTCAGATCACACATTCATCTGCTGGTTTCACCAAAAAGCATCATTCCATTTTTCTTTTTCCCTTCCCCCTTACGATATGTGAAGAAGCACCACAACTTGGTGCAGGAAGACCAAGCACCACCTCTCTGTCCTTTGGGAGTGGTGGATTTCTTGCTCGTGGTCTTGGTTGGGGTTGGGATGATGAAGGTTGGGGGTTTAAAGTTCTCTTCTTAGAAGACTCATCAGAGTCTTCAGAAGCCTCACTTGGATCCACCACACTATCATCTTCAGATGATGGAAGAAATGGGGATTTTAATGGTCTTGGTTCTTGTGGAGGAAAGTAGAACTGCCATGGGTTACCATCTTCACTTGATGATGAAGATGATGATGAGGATGAGGAGGATGTTAGATTAACTACCTCTGGTTTATTCCAACTAGGGTTCTACATTGTGATTGCAGTTGATTGGGGATTTTGGAGCAATTAGGGTTTTGATATTGATTGGTGTGTGCGTTATATGATATTAGGGTTCTTTTTATAAGAAGAGTTAAGGGGTATGTAAGTAAATGAGGGGCAGGTTAAATATGGTTGAGGAGTTAATGAGATTCTTGGGCGTTGGACTCATATTAGTTCTAGAAGTTGACCATATTGACTTACCTGTTCTAAACCACGGATAGGTCTTTTGGAACCACTTCTGGCTCTTTCTAACCACTGACAACAATAACCTTCTTCTCTGTGTTTGTTTTATGTTTTTATCTTGCAGGTATGAAAAAAAATGATTGTGTAATCCTTCATAATTTTGTGAGATCTTTCTTATTTTGACACGGATTTACTTGCTGTATCTCTTGGCTATTTGGAGGAAGTGATCCAATGTCTTCACTGATGGTATGTTTCAACCGCGGATGGCTGTTACACCTATTGTATGGACTAGGAGACAAAAGGGCACTAAGCTTCCTCAGGCTAGTGTTAGTGGTGTTGATCATGAGGCTGTCACAAGAAGTGGAGGTGACATGATTGGAAGGGCTTCCACTACTGATTCATGCTTAGATGCTGGTCAGGATAGTGGGAACATCAATAATACCTAACCTTTGGCAACTCCTAATGTGGAGAGTTCCTTGGAACTTAACACAGGTGGAGGAATCCCTAGCCAACTGGCTGCTATAGGGTGCATAGATGATCAGGCAAGGTCTGATGCTATGTTTACTTTATCCAAGGATTCACCTCTCGGAGCAGGTTACACAGCTCGATGTGATGAGGATAGTTTGGAACATGAACATGAATTGACGGATCCTAAGCTGGTACATGATGACTTTTCCAATGAACCACATCTCGGACCAGTTCACACAGGTCGAAGTGGGGAGGATATTCTTGAACGTTTTAATGAATTGACTAAATGTACCAAAATGGAGGAAACAATCTCAAGTCTTGAGAGTTAGGCGTGTTTCGGGTAATGATATTCGGAGATTGAAGCACGGGTATTAGTTTTGGAGAAAGTGAGAAGCCACAGGGTTCTTTGTGTTGAGATCTATGAGAAGAAAGAAAAGAAGGTGAACTCCTCTCCACTCGAATATGGAGGATGTTTCCAAACAGGGAGGAGTGAAGGCATGAATTCGGGGAGGTCAGGATGTATCATTGGTGTACCTATGGAAGAAGATGTTGATAGTGGAGATCAAGATTTTTTGGTATCTGATAAAGATGGGAATGAGGCAGTTCTTGAAAGTGTGAAGAATGTTGTAGAAAATGTAGTGCAGGACACAAACACTGATGATATGTCTGAAACCATGGTTAGTACTCTAATAACCACTGCTGCAGTTTCAGACATGGCAATTATACCCACTACTACTGTCATACCCACTGCTATCATAACCACTTCCACTATTGTCACAACTCTCTCTGTATCACCACCTAAGTCTAAAGAGGTTGAGAAAGAAGCTGCAAGTACCTTGATAAATCTAAGCAAAACCTTATCTATTTCTACACCTGCCATTGCACCTGTTCTATCTGTTCAGTCTACTGCAATCAAACCCAGAGTTAAAAGTTTAGTTATTGGTGAACCTTTGAAGAAGAAAGTGATTCAATCTGATATTGGAAAAGGAAAAGGGGTTGTACCAGAACTAAAGTTTAAAAGTAAAGCAGAACAAGAAGCTTATGATGCAGAGTATGCAAAAAGTATTATAGCTGATGATCAAGCAGCTTTAGAGAAAAGGAAGCAAGATGAAGAGGAAGCTAGTCAGAGATAGTTAGCTACATGGTATGAATCACAAAACTATCTTGAAGCTTCTCAACAAATAAATGATGAATATACTGCACAAGAATGGGCTTTGTTGGATTATGAGGAAAAAGCTAGACTTTTAGGTGAATGGGCAAGGAAGATTAGTAAAAACAGAAAGCAAGCGGTAAGAAAGAAACCTCCTTCAATTGCACAGATGAGGAATGTATTGATGAAGATTATTAAAAATTCAGGCATACATGTTCCTGATAATCTTAATAAGTGTTCTTTTGAAAGAATTTATGAGCTTTATGAGAGATGTATGAGGATTAATAAAGATGATTTCTGTCCAATGAATTCTAAAAAGGAAGAAGAATGGATTAAAAAGGATGAAGAGTGGATTCAAAGCAAAGAAAGAGAAAATCGAGGTTCGGAGACATCGATTCTAAAAGACCGAAAGTAGTTGAAGATGTTAATCAAATTATTTCTTATGAGTTTAAGCTTAAAGTTGGAAGTGAAGGAGTTTGGAAAATTCAAAGACTCAACAATGAAGTTTCTTAGTATAATAAATTTTCACAGATGCTTCAGTATTTTGATAGAGATGATTTGATGAATCTTTGGATACTTTACAAGAATAAGTTTGGTGAAGTACATCCAAATGATTATCATGAGAGACTGGTTTATCATCATTTGAAGCTTCTATTTGAACCTACTCATGATGAACCTGAATGGCAAGGACTCTACAATGGTCAAGTTACTAGATGGTTTTTATATCAAACTTGTGGAGTTCATGTTTTAACTGTTTCTGGAAAGGTTATTCATATGCTTGTAGAAGGTGATTATCCTCAATGAATAAGCATCCGTGAATTATTGCTCGATGTTAAAGCTGGTTGTATCAAGATGTTGTTGCCCTATGATGGTCAAGCTTACCAACTATTCTTTGAAGTATGAGAACATTCTTAAGGCTAGTAAGTGTTTGGCTACATCCTCCAATTCGAGATGTTTTGAGCTTAAAGGAAACTTGAGAATTCTGTTGGAATGTATCAAGTTTAGGGGAGGATTGTTGGGTTTTAGGTTCCTTGGATCAAGAATTACTCTAAGTACTCGAACCACGGACAGGTTTGATATAACCACGGACAGAAGAATGTAACCGCTGATGAAGATAAACCGCGACTAGTAGTATTGTGTAACCACTGATAGTAATATGTAACCACTTCTAGTATTGTATAGTCGGTTTAGTTTATAGTATTAGATAAATATGGAAAAGATATTTATCTTGTAGGTTACGTATTGTATAATGTATAGGACTCATTAGCCTATAAAAGGAGGTCCTATGTTAGGTTAGATAGACGTATGTTCTATATCTAAGGTCGATACACTTCAAGGTTGAAAAACCCTAATACTGTAAGAGTATTCGTATTAATAAATAATATTGAGGTGTTGAGTGTTTACTGTTCTTCTTCTTAAGATTAAGTGTTAAATTCCACGTAATACTTAATAAGCTTTTATTCTAAGTCAGTTTCTATATTAGATCGTTTGCTCAACTGGGATCAACATCATTCATCTCCACCACCATCCAAAGAAGCTACCACTAGATCAACCTCCAAATCTGTCAAGAAACCAACCGATACTTGGGCATCACGTGCCAAGACAAAGATTGTCAAAGCTGTCAGGCAAGCAAGGAAATGGAACGTGGTCAACAAGAAATTGAATCAGCTTGATGACAGAATAAATCTTCTTCAAAATGTGATGAAAAAGTTCTCGGATGAAAGAGACCAGATCCAGCAATTTCTCAACCGAGATATACAGGGTGAGATGGACAAGACGATTAGGGACTACACTCAAAAGTTCCTTCTCGACAGCGTCCCTGGAGTCACAAGAGAGATGTTCGCCAGACAACTATATCCTTATCTCATGTCATTGGTCAAGCAGACAATGTCTAAAACCTCTGTGGTCATGGAAATCAAACCAGTTCAGTCTCTTACTATCAGTGATGCAGAATTGATATCTAAGCTGGTTATCCAAATGTCTCAAAGATCTGCGAATTTCCCTTTGGACGAAGCTAAAATTTTTGAGGCATTGCTAGAATATCAACTCAAGACATCGTGTAAAGAGTCGGCTAGTAAGGTTAAATGACCAAGAGACGACGATGATGCGGACAAGGATTCTGAGCCAAAACGCAAAAAGAAAACTGGCGAATCATCATCTATGCCTCCACCACCCCCAAGGACCACCACCACAAGATCTCCACAACGACCTCCTGCTAGTGACAAACCTCAGGACTCTGAGTCTTCACCCCCAAAGGAGAAAATTGGTGATCATTTCGAATATACCGGTGGTGATGACGAAGAGATTCCTGAGCCCCAACAACCGCCCTCATCAACACCATCAACCAAGCACCAACAAGCATCATCCTCCAAGCCACAGAAGAAAAAGCCTACTACAGTTGTACCTTGGTTGGATGAAGATGACACTGAAGAATACGAATGGTTCTCCAAGCTTGTTGATGCAACCCCTCAATTACCGGAAGGCAAAGAACCGGTAGATGGTCGAACCATGGAGCATGTCAAGATCATTCAAGAAAAGTTTAAAGTGAAGAAGATGACGAAAGCAGAGTTAAGACGAATCAAGAACGATGCCTTTCAACTGCTAAAGGAGAGCTCCGACAGTGCCATTGAAGTCGAATATCATCTCGACAACATAGCATGAGCCATGTCTAACAATATTGATTGGCTTAACCCTGAATCCAACATCGACTTCACCAGACCTGACAAGACTCCATACTACACTGACTAGACCAAACCACTACCAACCATTGGTTGACCTGATCAACAAAGGATTCCCTACCAGTACTTCTTCAACAATGACCTGGAATTTCTTCAACACCATAGCGATGTTAGCAAGAAATACGCTACTTCACTCACCTTCCCCATCTCGGCAGCAGTCTTCTCCAATAATGTGGCCATCGAGGAAGAAGCCACACAAATGTTTGTTGATAATGTGGTAAAATATGACCTCGATGCACTGTATGGAATTCATCATTGGCCTGAACGAAGAAGACTTTACTACAGAAGCTGCCAAGTACTCAAATCTAACAAAACGGTGTACAATGACAAACGGATCGTTGCTATAATGCATGTCAGCCTGTCTACTAAGTGGGACTACTCATTCCTAAAAGAAATCAAAGTCAAACGTCAAGACGAACAGGAATATGACTTTACTGAAGCGGATTTTCCGAGATTGTCACTCAATGATATTGAAGAAATGTATCTTGATAAGGTACAAGGTCGAATACGACAGTTCTCCACCAACATCCAGCTCCCATACATCAAGTCTTTGCTGATATTCATCAGAAGCATCGTTATCCAGGAATGTGTTGAAGACCTTCAACTTGCCGTGGAATCATACCAAAAACGTGTTAATCTCACCAAACCACTGCTAAACTTTCCCGATATCAACCAACTTGCTCAGTACACCATCTTCAAGAAACGAAAGTTTGGCGTAGTTTACCGCAGTGAACTTCACCATAATTGCTTCATGGCGTGCAATGAGCTTCACAAGTTTGGTGATCACACTCTGAAGAAGGTTCGTGACGGGTTAGCATATCGGTTAAAGGAGATTCATGAAGGCATCGGGTCAAAGAAGCAGTGGAATTCTAGGGAAAAGAGGGATGCAAGGAAAATCGTCACAAGGATTGATGAAAGGTTGTTTCGTCGCGATCATATAAGGAATTTGGAGAGTTTCGTGGGTGGACGACAGAGTTTCTCTCTCACGGGGTATCAACGTCAAGAGAGAACTCCTGGTGTTATTGACGGACTTCCTGGTACTCCTTAATTTGTCTCTTTGATTGATATTTCGATATTTTTTATCTGTATAATTGAAAATGGCTTGTGCACACATAACAGTGTACAACCCGTTCTTGTAATGAAAGGACCATGTAGTACGCTTCAGTGCCACAATCCTATAAAAGGAGCGAAAGCTTCTTACTTTTGAGTAAAACTTATCAAAACTTTTATTTTTCAAAGTTTTGCTCAAAAGAACAAGTACTTCCCCTTATGTTTTCAAAACCTCAAAAGTTAATATAACTTGTTGAGGGGGAGTATTTGCCATAAAATCTTTGTTCACAAATTGTTCTTCGTGAAAACTTCCCACAAAACTCAAAATGGTCATATTCGATATCAAAATTTCATCAAAAATAACATTTATATGCCATTTTTGAGAGGGAGAAAAATTGTGTGATACAAATATGTTGGAAAATGTGCTTGAATCATCGTGCTAAGACTTAACCCATGAATTGACGAGATCTGAACTGTCATACATCAAAAAGATTTGTCTTCCAAGACTTATCCGAGTAGATTGTACCTTTTCGAGAAACTCCTGATAGACATGAACTTTGTCGGGTTTGACAACCTTTCGAGGTTTGTCCACACCTTCAAGGTAATTATTAGAGCTAGTTGTCACATAAAAGCTGACAATGTAACTCTTTAACTATGCAACGTAACCGTGTCTCACGGGGAATTGTCTATCTTGAGTCGATCAATTCAAAAGTGCGCGCTCTTCCCTCACCGTGCATATTTTTGTCAAAACACTTAAGCACGTGTGGAGGGGGAGTATTTTTGCAAAAGATAAAACTCTCACTGTGGTACAAAATGTTTTTACTCATAAACACTTTGATAGATTTTCAAGAAAATGGTTTTATGGCAACATAGGTTAGTCATTGAGTTATAAGGTGACTAAGGTTAGGAATAACCGTCCTATGATCCGCCAGAGCCGGAGGGATCTACCCAAGGACACCACCAATAGTTAGAATTTAGAAGTCCTTAGGTGTGATTATAAAAAGAAGAAAATGAGAATCAGAGAAAGAAGGAGTTGAAGAATTAAAAAGAAAAGTAAAGAAAAGGGTGAAAAGAAATAGCCCTCCAAATTATTCAACTTAGGACGGACACGGTGTTCAATACATATACTCTTGGTCGTCACTAGATGACACCGTATTGAAGATCAAAGTCGTCATGGGCCCAGTAACGCATGCACTAAACCTTCTTAGCCACTCAAGTTTCTCTCAATAGAAGCTTGTTTCATTCTCACAGGGAACCCTACGTAAACTATTGGCTTTCTCTTAGAGATTGATGGTATTGAAGAAGGAGACCCTCTCCCTAGTCTCCGCTTAGGAAAACCAAAGCGCACTATTGAGTCTAGAGCCATGAGATTCATCACAAGATCTCTTAGGAACACTCGACACTTCATCACTTGTCGTTCAACAACAAGGACGCAAGTGATACCATTCTAGAGTCCTACACAGATCTTAGCAATCTGTCGAGAACATTTATGAGGGGTTCACAACTGTGATTGAATGGAAACTGCTGCCATGGTTAACATCAAACAGCCCTGACAGCGGGTCGCTTTGGTAACTCCTCGTGGGTTACGCTTAGTGTTGTCTCAAACGGTCTACAGTCGTGAGGTGATGCTTCGGTGTACCTCGACTTACAGAATAGATGTACTTGTACATCGTGTTATCCTACTGAGGGACTCCAGTTCGAGAACGACCTTTGCTAGAATTAGAGATGTGTTTCACACTATCATGTCATAACACGCTCAAAGTTCGAACTTGTAAGTCTTTGGAAATCCCGCTAAGGAGATTCTTTTCAAGAATCGAGTCCGAAGATGTGGGTCATTACTTGAACTTGTTCAATGTAATGCCAATCGTCCCTTATGGGATTCGGACGGTGATTCGCCTACCAAGGTGAATGGAATCAAGACATTCATCGATAAAACAATTGTAGTAATCAATTCTTTAAGAAAAGATTACAATGATCAATTGGTGTTCGTGGTCGCACGAGATCTCATTGTCGATGGATGCTCGCGGGAGGAAGAGATCGTGCAGATTCTCCACATGCTCATACCAACTACATCACAAATGAAGTTCTCTCATAATCAAAGGCAATACAAAGTCAAACTGATTCTTCTCCAAATCAAAGAATCTACAAAGTTATAAAGACTCGAGAAGTACTTCACATATGAAATCCAACGTCAAAGAGCGTGTGAGCATGTTGGATAAGGACGTGGAGACACCTGAGCAACGAAGTTGACCTGATGCAGATTCCAACAACATAACATCACCATATCCACACCAGAACAAAGAACAAAGATATATGAAGACGTCAAAGCTGAAAACCTCAAAGAAAAACAATATCCTCACACTGGGGAGATTGTTAGAATCAAGGCACTTCTTCTCACAAGAAAGAAGGATGTCAGAAGACGTCAAAGCAACTATTATATCAGCACCTACAACGTTTCAAGATTAAATAAGTCATTAATTACCAACACTTAGGGGGATATTGTTGGAATCACTCCTAAACTATATTTCAAGTGTTTGTAATCAACATGTAATAGGTTGCTTAATTAGGCTTTTAAGTTAGTATTAATGGCAAGGCTTATGTAGAAAACCCATGAGCCTGGCCAAGCCCAATAAGAAGGAAGGGACTAGATGTGTTGCCATAGCTCCCTTCCCCTATAAATAATGTTGTAAACTCCCATTTGGGAGTTGGTTGTTCACTTTACATATATTCATACGCATAACCTTTTCCATATCATACGTGTTTGTGTGTTTAGTGTTCATCCGATCACTTCTTATCTTATTTCATATATATTGATGCTTGTGTTACAATATGGTGACCTAACAACTACATATCAATTAGAACCATATCAAGTGAATTTTGCTGGTAGTCGCAATTTAGGCATCTTTAAGGGTGACTTATATGCGCGGCCTAAGTTGTACAGTTAACAATTACGACTTGTTGAACCTAAGACCTTGATAGATCTTTGAGCGCTCGTGAATCGTTAGCAATGTTTATGTAATCACAAACACACTAATAGAAAGTCTCTATTACTTGTATTCTAAAGCGGAAAACAAACACAAGTAAGAACACAGATAACTAAGAATACTTTGATCCTCTATGGATATTTGAATAATAATAAAACTTGTTTTTAAAACTCGTACATCATCCATACTAATGTGTTCCTTTTATAGACAAGGAACCCTAAACCGTTTCACAAGAAACGTATAATCATAAAACTAAAGAAGATATACATTATCACTTCCTAATAAAGCTCATGCATATCCTAACTAACTATAAAATACGCGGAATAACTATATCTGCAGAAACAAACTACGCGGTTTTACTACTTCGCGAAACACTTCATCGTGAGAATCTAGCACTTGAGAATCCATCAGTGATTCGATCTTGCGAAATTCCCAACAATCCTCCCCTAATCTTGAATTTGACATGGTTAAGTTCAAGATTCTTGATAGATCTTTAACACTTGAGAACAAGAGGATTGTATTCGAACGTCAGCAACGAAGAAACAAAACAACCACAGCTCTATGATGGCAAAACTTTGAAACTTCAGATCTTTGCAGCAACAAATGACAAAATGTACATCACAACAGATTAGTTTCATACTATTCTCATCACATCCAGGTGTGTTAACTCCTGTAAGAGGTGAATCATTGAAAATAATGGATTTGATGTCTCTTTACCAATAGCCATTACTACTGGAGTAGCCAAATGTTTAAGTTCAAAAACTATGGTACACTGATAACCATCGATTTTTAGCAAATCAGCAGCTATCGACGGATTTGAAATGTCTTTACCTGTAGCCGTTTGCTCAGGACTAGTCAATTCTTAGGGGAAAGAATCACCTTTGGTGAATTGAGAACCCAATATGGTATTCCACTGCCTTTACCACAAGCCATATACTAGTGGGCTAGCCAATTCTTAGATTCCAAAAAGGAATAAGCCATGGTGAATTGATGACCATACAACCCTCAACAATTAAGCATGGGTGAGTTGCAGACCCTATGATTTTGAGCAAACCATTACAGCTATCAACAGATTTGATGTGTCTTTACCAAAGTTGTACCCTTTAGACTAGCCAACTCTTTGATGAACACAAGGAACATCTGGTGAGTTAATAACCATCAACAGAGTGACACACAAGAAACCTAAACCTAAATATATATATATATATATATATATATATATATATATATATATATATATATATATATATATATATATATATATATATATATATATATATATAAGAAAACAAAGAAATAAATAATTACAAATAAAAATAGAGACAAAAATAATACAAGATTATATGAACAAAGAAAGAAAGAATATAAGATACCAGAATCAAGTAGAAGTTGTGTGTTGCAGAAGCTTGGACTTGATCAACCCAATCAATTGTTCAGCATGGGTCATATCATTCCCCACTGGATCAGGAGGAACTTCCAATTTCCTTCGAAGCATACGTTGCATCAGTTTAATGGACATAGGATAATGTTGATCAGAAAACATGCAGACAGAAAGTCCACACTTTGTCTCCACAACATGCACATTTGGGATAGGGTAAAATCTCCAAGTATCAACCTTCCACTTATGTGAATTCTTCCAAATTGAATACCCTTTACCATTTGGAGACTGAGTATCAAAAAGAACTTGAAGATCTCCCAATAAGTACAAACCAGAACCCTGTGGGGTATGAGTGGCATAATACTGTGTGACAAGGCCATGGAGAGTAATCAAATCTTGCCTATCCACCAAATGTAAAAATATCAAAAATTAATACTTCAGCAGAAGGGATGGTCAATCTGCTGATGGAAGTCAATCAGCAGAATCAACTCAAGTGTAAAAATATCATTAGTAAATATCTTGAGTTTTACTGTGCCACCTAACTCACATTAATTGCCATCAACCCTTGACTTCGCCTATAATACAATCCCAATTCACAATAAACACATATCACTTAACCCCAATGCACATCAAAACCCTAATTCCTCAATAATCCCACAATCATCAACAACAAACATGTCTACCAAACCAGAAATCATCAATCTTACCTCCTCCTCCTCCTCATCATCATCATCCAATGATGATTCACGCCCATTGTTTTGATACCCTTATTAAGATGAACCTCGACCTTTGAAGTCCCCCTTTCTCCCTTCATCTGAAGCTGATAGTGTAGTGGATCCAAGTGATTCATCTAGGGGTTCTGATGATTCCACAGAGCGTCTAGAGCCAATCTTCAATAGACTGGTGAGAGAGGAAGCGGAGAGGACATCAGCAGGTGTAGATAAGCCCCAACCTTCACAACCCCAACCCCAACCAAGGCCACGTGCCAGAAATCCACCACTCCCAAAGACAATGGAGGTGGTGATTGGTCTTCCTGCTCCAGAATCTGGTGCTTCATACCATGGAAGCACGGGAAAGAGCAAGGAGGCAGAGGTGAAGGGAAAGGGAAAAAGGAAGGTGGAGTAGAAGATGCTCTATGGTGGAACGAGTAGATGGAACAACTGAAGATTTCTCATATCACAAATGTATCCATCGTCGTTTTCATCAATCCATCTTTAGCTTCTTCATCGTACTGGTCATGCATATCCACCAGCTTTTGTAATAGATGATAGGAACTAGAATATATTTGGTAGATTTTGTATAGGAGTGATCATGCATATCCACCAGCTTTTGTAATAGATGATAGGAGCTGTAAATTGTTACTTGAATGAATGAACAACTTCTCTTTTATAACTCAATGACTATCACTTGATCTTTACTTCAGTACTTCTCATCATAAGAAACAATGAGATCACTTGTGCGTCTCTTCAGTAGAAACAAGCTTTACACTTACATGACCAAATTCCCAATAACTCAAACTTGGTGAACTTCAACTTAAGATTAGTAACTGCTCATAAAGGCATTCTGCAAAACATACACAGAGAAGCAAACAAACCAAAACATACACACCTTAGAGAACATTAGCTGGTGAGTGTTAGCTCTCAAAAAATATAAACAAAGTTTACAAGATAGACAACAACAATCCTCAGCATCCCAATATGGACTCTCTGCAGAGGAAGAACCTACAACAACAACAAAAAATGTATACAAAGAATTAGTACACGATGGAGACTCAAGTCATCACTGACTTGAGCCTGCCTTGTGGATCATAAGATTTAGGCCATGTAGATGTATAAGATCCACCATTGTTCCCGGCCTCCATTGAAAATTAGGTCCCTTTTGAGTCCAAGAATAACTGCTTGAGGGCTTCACAAAGCAGATATCCCTATATCCCTTGCCAACATTTATTGAGTCAAAACATCCAGGCCAATAACCATTTTGAAAATATGAACTAGTTGGTCTCACATATGGTCTAGCAACTGATCTGCCCCATTTTGAAAATTGTTTATCAGCAGAATTGTGTTTATAAGTTGCTTGTGGAACAAAAGATGGAATATCATTAACATTTTTCCACATTGGTCTAGATTTCTTTTGACTAGCACATACACCTATTCTTTACTCATGAAAATTACAATCCTTAATCAAATGAAATTTACTTCCACAAACAAAACATGTCTTCCTTTTAGAAGATTTATTCAAAATGAAAGAAGTTTCATCACAAGCAAAAGCATTCAAACCACAAACATGAACATAATTGTTTTTAACAGAATTATTGTTTTGCAAAGAATTAAATAACAAGTCTTCAGAAGAAACTATCTTGGAATTTGATTCCTCAGCAGCAACTCTAACAGGCTTGTAGGGAGTCTTGGGTGTAGTCTTGGGTAAGGTCTTGGGAAGGACTGACTTTTTGTAGGATCGTGAATATTATGTTGTTTAGATGATTCGGGTGGTCTAGGATGATGATAGTATATGAATGCCATTGTTATAGAGATGAATAGAGTAGAGAGGGAATTCTAGAGAGATAAACATAAGTGTAAAAGGTTAGATTAGAACTTCCAACCCTCTACCTTGGAAGGTAGAGGGTATTTATAGGTTACAAACTAAACGACCTCCTGACGGCCTGTGGATTAGGTATACAGTGGGTAAAGACCCTTCCTTCCTCCACGGTGTTGCACTAAACTAAACTACGCTACAAACTAACTAATTAACTACTAAATAATGTAAATAACGACATGTCTACGAGCTAACATATGCTAGACCATAATTGGGGTGACCGACACTTTAACATGGAATTTTCTAATTCCTAACAATCTCCCCCTAAGGGAGGTCACCCCATGTTTTACATTTCGAATCCTAGCATTCTATTTTGTCTTCTGTTCTGAGCTCGTAGACTTCAATTCTTCAATGTCCGCATTCTTTTTACATTTGTAGTGACTCTTCATAGTCCGATTATTTTGTACTTTCAGTGGAGGTCTTTGAACTGATCCACATCTTAATGATCTTCGAGCTTTCTTTGAGATCATCAGACACAGTAAATCTCTGGATCACCTTTGTAGTGTTGCCTTCATGTGATGTTGTGACTTTTGGACCGACATGCTCACACTTTCAGGATCATGACATCTTTCCATCGAGTAGCGGAAGCTTTCTTGGTTCATGATATTTGCGGCAGTAAGGTAAGCATAGTATAAAAATATCGAAACCGGGTTATGTAGATATGCACGGTCATGATTTCTTCAATTAAGTGTGGATCTTTGTGAGCATCGTCTTTGGATTGACTCCTCAATTACGATCACCGCAACCGTCCAAATGTACCGCAAACAACAGCTAGCAATAAAACACAAGAAAGTGTCTTTGATCACTTTCGTTGAATTGAGGCACGGCCCACGGTTCCCGTTGATCGATACAAATCTTGCTGTGATCGGTAGGATTCTAAGAATCTCCTTGACGGGGTTTCGCAATTGTTCTCAAACCGAACGTCTCAAAGAAGACAACACGGAGTGAGTGAACGGTAATTGAGATTCACCGATTGATGAAAAATGATTTGAAAACAATCGCGCATTGCTTGAAGAAAGAGTTTTGCAATCTGACGAAGGTTTTATAAGAAATATCAATTTTCAATCAAAAACACTTTTGTATTTGAAAAGAGTACACATTCGACGTGCTAGAGAAAAGAAGGTTTGCATATCGAGCAGTTTTTCCAAAAGTATTTTTCAATCGGAGATACTTTTGTGTTTGAAAACATAAGTACACATTCGACGTGCTAGAGAAAAGAAGGTTTGCACATCGAACGGTTTTTCCAAAAGTATTCGTCAATTCCAATCCTGGACCAAGGTTGATTCAAGAGTGAATCGCCCCATCGTTTCTGTCCAATTGTCACAAGCTTGATCTTACGAGAAGACCTCACATGTTACCCACAAAGAGCTTGTTTGATGTTGGCTCTAGAAGGATTTCCATTTTCATCGTGAATATTTTTACATATCACTCGGATGTTCTGGCAATACCACAAGGATAATGCTTAGGACTCTTAACATACACTTACTTTCCACATTGTGTGAAACAACAAGTCTTCAATATTTTGTGTCCTAATGAGATATTGTGGATAATCTCTTGGCTCTAGACTCAATTGTGCTCATTTGGTTCCTATGCCGGAGACTAGGGAGAGGGTCTCCTTCTTCAATATCAACAATCTCTAAGAGAAGGTCGATAGATTATGTAGGTTCCCCGTGAGAATGAAACAAGCCCTTTTAAGAGGAACTTGAGTAGCTTGGGAAGTTGTAGTGCGGTCGTCCTTTGGGTCCATGACGTCTTGTTTTCAATATCGGCGTTACCTTAGTAAACACCACTAGCATATGTATTGAACCCTCACATTCGCCCAAAGGTTGAATTATTGGAGGCTATTTCTTTTCACCCTTTTCACATTCAATTCTTTTTCATTCTTCAACCCCTCGATGCTTACGAGACTTCATTACTAGAACCTTGTTGGGTTTATTCCATTACTAGCTCGGTCTCGATCCGCACTCTTCCCATTTCACATTTTTCTCCTTTTTTTTCATCATACCTAAGGACTCTACACTTTCTAGTGGATTGTCCCTGGGTAGATCCCTCCGGTTCTGGCGGATAATGGGAACTAATACCTAACCTCACCATCCTTATAACTCCATACATAAAGTAAAATGGTCAGTCTTTTGGTAGAGTTCATTCTTCCTTGAAACCAATTGAAAAATCATTTGGAAAAACAATCAAGGTACTTGTGATACGAGATCAAAGCATTTTGTACCTTAATAGTTTTGATCATTTAAAAAACCTCCCCCTCAACATGTGCATATGATTTAGAAATTGTTTAGCACATGGAGGCAAGAGGACTTTGAAATATTTTCTTTGATCATAATTTTCCTAGAAAAAGCCATTTGATTATCTTGGTAAAATTCTCCCCCTCAATATGTGCGAAGGATATTTGAAATCATTTTATCACATAGAGGAAAGAGTTAATTTGAAGTACATCCACGATCACAAAATCCATTAAGAAACCATTTAAAACTCAATCAAGGTACTTTATATTAAAACATAAAAGCCTTTATACCTCGATAGTTTATTTTCATTAGAAATGCTCCCCCTCAATATGTGCTTCGAGATTCGAAAGCGTTTAGCACATATGAGAGAGCAGCCTGCACATTTGAATCAACAAAAAACGATCACCTTTTATCAAATTTCATTATTAAATCACAAATTCTCCCCCGATCAAAAATATCAAACCCTTTGAGATTTTGGATCCCAAGTGATTTAATACGGTTTAGAAAACATGGGAGAATATGTCCCTGGTTTAAATACTCATCTTGTTTTTGGATAAATGCTCCCCCTCAACATGTGCATAATGTATTAGAAATCGTTTGGCACATGGAGGCAGGAGTGTCTTTAAAGGACTAAAACCAATTCCATTAAAACAGATTTGAGATTTAAATCACGATCTCTCCCGCGATCAAAAATTTGAAACGTGGCAAGATTTGTGATCCCAAAAGATTTAAATCATTTAGAAAATTTTAGGGGAGAGACGTGGCAAGATTTGATTTTGAAAAATGACAGATAAGGACCATTTTAAGACATTAAAGATTGTTAGTGTCAGGTATGATTGTTTTAAGAGATCTTTAAGTAAAATAAAACAATTTCACAATCAAACAAGAACAGAAAAAATTTCATTTTGAAAGACCTTGATTTTTAAAGAAAATCATACCATGACATAACATTAAATCTTTAGATGACCACATTTTAACGTACAAACGGACTTGATAGATGAAATATCGTTTGAAAGTATTTAATTTGAAATCACTTAAGATATGACAGAATAAAGTCCGGTAGATTTCAAAACTTTGAATCCGATTTATTTTCAAAACAATATTTTTCCATTTTCAAAACAATATTTTTCAAAGTTTTAGAAAAATGGTATCATCACTATTATCCCTGCACAAAAATACGTTAGGTGGTTGAGAAGCTTCTGTTGTTGCTGTAGAGCTTGGAAGAAAAACCGTCTACTGATGTAGTGAGACTTCTTACGTTGCATTTAATGCCAACCGAGGTCAAATTAAGCTCCGTTTCTTCATTTCTTGAAGAAAACCATCTCTTGATGCGGTGAGACCTCTTCGTTGCATTTTCCATGCCAACTCTCCATAGAAGTCCAATTAAGCTCTGTTTCTTCATTTGTCAACCCAAGATATCGTTACCCTTTCCTTGCGGCATCCAATCATCTTCAATTGTGGGATCGGATTGGGAACATTCTTATATACCAATATACCGCATACGTTAGTGAACACACATCTGAGATATATGGTGGTCGACATCACCCAAACAAAGAATCGACTAATAAAAGTCAATTCAACATATCAATCGGTTCATATAAGGCATGGGAATAATGTGTTTCATCAAACTATAATCATCTAAACCTAACAATCATATCCTAAATTCCTAGTCCTTGACATAGGCAAATATCATTTTAATTAAGCGTGGGATAATTAAGAAAGCCCATTAGATGATATAGATTTGAAAACATTATCCCCTCAATCAATGACTCATTTTTGAAAAGTTTAAAAGCTACTGAAGTCATTGATTGAGTTTTCAATTATTTCAAAACTCGAATTAGATTGATTTTCGAAAGTCATTTACCACCATTTTGTTAAAACAAATATTTTTCTCAAGAATTTTAGACGGAAAAACATTTGAGTGGGAACAATGATCCTTGACATACTTTCCTCATTTTGATTTAGGATAAGTGCACGAAATATTTGAAATTGGTTTAAGCGTAGCACTTTCCTTTTCTTAAAAGAGCGAGTTGCTATCGGAAATAATAGCAAGCCATGGTTTAAGCATGGGTTACAGTCTAAAGTAACTGCAAGCCATATTTTTTGAGCTCGGGTTACAGTCTGAAATAACTGTAAGCCATTTTTGTGACATGTATAGAAAGAAATATTTACACCTCCTGCTCGAACTTCATCTAAAGTCCCGTGCCATTATTGAATGACATTTCTAAGACCGTAGATGTTATCAATACCAGAAGACATGTCTTGAGAAAACATATTTTGATATTTTCAAATTTTCCGATTTTATGGGTTTTGTTGGTTTTATATTTTCTATTTTCTTTTGTTGGTTTTATATTTTGTATTTGGTTTTGATAAATATATACACAGATAGAGTAGATGATATAGATTAAGAAGACGATGATACGAGTACCAGGATAGGGATATCGAGCAGCACGTCGTAGATGAAAGAAATCGTCATCTCTTAAACATCCACCACCAAAGCTTCCGAGGCTCATGAATAGAAGAAGTTGAACCATTTGAAAGTGAGACTTTGGCAACTTCCCCCCAAACCAAAAATCCTTATGTTGAGCAGATTCAAAGCTTTCTTACAAGCTTCCATTAGTCAGGTGCACCAAGAAGCACACCATTATCATTGATCCAGTTGGTCATTTTAAGAATAATCACCGTGATTCATCGTTCGAGGTTATATCATCCAATAGAACAACATCACCGTATCATCCCACACATAAAACAATCTTCTCATATTTCTTTTCAACTGACGTCTGAAGCGATCCATTCCAAAAGGTGTCAAGAGAACAATTCCCCAAGTAGTTGAATTGATGCGGTCGGTCTCTTTGTATAATGCTCAAGAACTCTCCGAATACACATCATGAGGGTAATGAAGAACACCTCCCTATGTTCACATATTTAGGTCACGATGAATGTGTATGAAGCTCAAGAATCCAAGTACACCAATATCCAAGAACTCTCCGAATACACATCATGAGGGTAATGAAGAACACCTCCCTATGTTCACATCTTTCGTCACGATGAATGTGTATGAAGCTCAAGAATCAAGTACACACATTCCCAACGAGAGTAACTGATAACACCTCCTCATGTTACACATTTATCTTCCCGAATATGTCGTACTTGTGTACCTCATTTATCTTGAAACTTTCACTAACATCACTTCCCCACGTAGTTGGAATAATAACACTAAACGCCTTGATGAGTAAAACCTTGAGTTTCTCTGCGGTCATGACATTTGTTTTCCCGGAATGTCTTCAATCACTTAGAAGAATTAAGTTCGTCAAGTTTACTCGCGTTTTGATGCTTGTATCCTTCCCCCTTGCTGGTTTTGACACTTCAGAATCAGCAACATATTATAAGCCCAAATACTAGAAATCATTGAGAAGAGCGCTTGAAGTCTTTGTGAGAATCAACTTCTTTGAGCGGGATGTGAGCAAGTCTAATTGGGGATTAAATCAGACATTCCACCCTCCCCCAATTAGTGCTCTCCCCTAAACCGACAATCTTTTAATAAATGCCCAGATTAAGAAGAAGTCTTTGGATAATCAAATGCAACTCGTCTTTAGTGTTCTAACATGTAGCAGAGAATGTAGAACCGACTGCAGACTCGACCTTCTTCAAGATTGTCCAGTTGGGGATTAGAGTGTTAACATCTTCAACTCACACCAAAAAGCATCCCACCAAAAAGCATCCCAATTAACTTACATCTTGCAAATCCCCTTAACTAAGATCCCTCCCAATCAAATAAGAACAGAAAGATGTTCATCAAGGAAATCAACAATCAGGCCACAACGAACACACAAGATGGTAATACCAAGTAAACAATCACATCAAACAAGAACAGAAGGTTGTTCGGAATCATCATGTTGATGTGCACGTGAAGCATTAACCGGAAGCACTTGTCTTTAAACTCATCAGCCTGTGTGAAGATGTCAACCAACGGCTCTTAGAAGAAACTCCATGTAACGATGACCCGATAAGAAGAAGCTCGGTTCTTACATGAGTTAGGAGCCGTTTGACCATAAATTCTAATATATCAATCAGCCATGCAAAAAGTTCACACTTCTTCTCCCCCTCAAGAATTGCATACGGAGATGCCATTCTTGATTAAACAAGTGAATATCATCCAAATGTATTCTATTCACACTTCTCCCCTGCAACATTAGCACATGATGTCTCCATCTTCATTATAGTTGAGCAAGTGGAATAAGAAAACAATCAACAAAGAGCCGGTTCACTTGATGGTGAAAGCGCATGGAAAAAGTATGAAGCATGTTGATGAGAATGGTCATAATAAGAAGATTTCTCTTCTTGGAAGATAAAGCGCCTTCAAGCGTACACTTTTCTTTTCTTTAGAGTACGAGGCATGAACTGTTGTGTTCATACGTCATAAGAAGATTTATCTTCTTTGGAAGATAAAGCGCATTGAAATGTACACTTTTCTTTTCTTTAGAGTACGAGGCATGAACTGTTGTGTTCATACGTCATAATCTCTCTTTCAATCTCTTTGGCAAAACATGTAATCAACCCCATTATCATTCAAGAGGCTCTTTGTAGTGACAACTGATGGAGAAACCCGATATAATGAATTTGATCCTCGAAGTAAACTACCCGAACTCGTGACTTAAACTTGCACATATGTAACAAAGAGCGTGCCGATTTCCATTAGCATCTCTAAGTACTCTCTATGTACTCTATACTCTTCAATCAACCAACCATCAAGTATAAGGCGTACATTACCTCTTGAAAATCCACAATTGAATGTGACCTCGAGCACTACAACGTAACTCCTTAAAGTGATAGTTATTTTGTAGTTGTAAGAGCCCAATTCCCCAAGTGGTAAAAGAAAAGATAAAAGACACCCAACAATAACTAGATTTCCAAGTCTTCGTTTTTATAGTAGCTCGAACAAGGATCATGAAGAATCTTCATCCATCCATCCCGATACCTTCGAGATACTAAGTACACTCGCCGTGATATTTCACTTCAACCTCAAATAAATAATATTGAATTAACGCCGTTGTCACATCTTACGTTAATCGCTCAATTCTAGCCTCCTTTGGCGTTTAAGTGAACTTTGATAATGGTTTTCATCCGACCATGGTTAAAAGCACATAACCCCGTAAAACCATGTAATAACCAAACCGCCATGACGAATATCCAAACACACATCCAATTTATGAAGTACACCTTTTATCCTTCTTGAAACAACCCGTAACACGTAATCGAAGACCACGAAATCGCTTTCTTTTCTCCAAGATGGTTCCATTATCACGGGATTTTACAATTCTATAGTTTAAACCGAGAAATAGTTTCTTTCGCGGGATTTTACGAAACCAAGAATAAACCGTAAGATAGATCCGGAAAAGCACTTTACTATTACCAAGATGTTTTCATTGTCACGGGATTTTACAAGTCTATGATTTAAACCGAGAAATAGGCTCTTTCGCGGGATTTTACAAAATCAAGACAAAACCGTAAACAACGTCAGCTTGAATGTGTTATGACAACTTTGGTTTCAGTGAATATCTGTTTTAGGGGAACATGCAGCGGTTCATCAACGGTTCATTATCCAACAACAACAGCATCATCAACCATCCAATCAACACTTTGGAAAACCATCATTCACGCATTCTGTCGGCTATTGTAGTGATCACATGGAGAAGTAAGCCCGATATACCAAACTTGATCATGAAGTAGAATTCCCCAGATTTGTTACTTAAGCTTGTACTAATCCTCGTGAAAAAGAAACGGTGTACCCAATGTACAAAACATCTTGACATATCCTCAACTGCGTGAGACACTGAAGTGATAGCTAAGCGAGAAAGAATCACAATCGTAACTAAATAGCCAAGTCTTTATCACACTCTATAAATGCCCAAACAAGTCATCTTCGCAGAAGGGTAGAAAGAAAGAAGACGAAATAAGTAAACGCGCCCGGAAAAACTTACTTCAAATCCAAATAAGAAATACCGTCCAACCAACCCCGCAATCAATCTAGTTCCAATATCAATTCAAGCCGTGACATAATATCCTCTGTGAAAGTGTAAAAACCAAAGTATCAAATTGTATAGCACAACAAATCTCATTTTCGCAGCAAATTTCATCGTCAAATATCTCATTATCACAAATCTCATAACACATCAAATCAAGTCGCATCATCAAATCACAAATCGTACGTCTCAAATCGCAGAATAATAATAAACTGGCCCAAATGAACACTTTAAACATGACCTGGTTCAAAACAAATTAGCAATCTGGAATCAAATCTACTCCCGATCCAAATCAATCAAGCCCACTTTATCTCAAAACGCATATTCATTAAGCATTTAAGCATTAGAAGACCCATGGCATCAAAGACCCAAGTCCAAATCTACCTCAATTAATAACACATGATCCATATCAACATTTATCCATAAACGCTCAATCCCGGTCCAAGATTTATCAGACCAAACATATCATTAGACCAATGAAACTTGTCTACAGCTGTTCATGCGTTTGTACTACCAGATCCAAAATCTCATTCGTCAATATACCATAATAACTTAGATCCAAAATAGATATGATACATCCAAGTCCAAACTTCACGATCCAATAATTAGAATGAATCAAATAATCAGCATTCCAATGACTCATTATCCGATCCACCAACACATTAAAAGCCCACGTGAACACCACTTACAGGTCCACCAACGGAAGACCATATCAGGCCCATTTAAGATTTCGGATCCAACATCCCAATAACCCTAAAATATTGGATATATAACGCAAGTAATACACTCATTTACCCTAAAAAAACCTCATTTCTGAATATTACGCCTACATAAAAAATATTCCTCTTTTAACTCTCACCCAAACCCTAATATTCTAACCAAAAAAAATGTCCGCCTCTCTCCTTCATTGCACATCAAACGTATAGCAGTCATTCCAAATCAAAGATCAAATAATCTCGTCTAAATATTCTTGACGTTAACGATGCATAAGTCTCGCCACAGGGATGGCTTTGAGACCATGGAGAGGCCACAGGGATGGCTTGGACTCGTCTTCCAAGATTTGATTAGAGGTCTCAGGTAGGTAAATACTAACAAAGTAGTCTTTTGATTCTGATGTCGCTTAATAAAAACGAACGAATGATAAATGAATTAACCTTACATGTTAATATCATTTCATGGTTTCGAAAATTTGCATGATGTTCCTTTTCGATTTTATTGACTGAAAAATATAGATAAAACAATTTTGTTTTATACTAATTTTTGATTGTCGAGCAACAAACATAAATCAAATGAGGAATATTTAAAGATCGGTGATGAAGTACTTGGGGTTTGAAAGGATCTGAAATGATCTTTGATAAATATTAAACCCACGAGGCCATTCTGAGATCTTGTAATTGAATGAGTCATTTTTTTCTTTAAGAGTCTTGACCGAATAAATGGAGAAGGATAACAAATTTGTTATTTGATTTTCAATGATTGATTCGGATAGAACATTAACGAGTATGAATGGATCAATGATGGATGAAAACCTTCGTGTCATAGACCTTAGAGTCTTAATATTTCATTGAGATACACGAAGAAACATCTGAGATCTTTGTACTTTCAGATTTAGTTAGTCATGATTCCTTGATCAATGATGCATTTATTCTTGTGAGAACTGACTTTCGAGTCATGATACGCCATTTGGTAACACAAGAAATATGAGCTGAGATCTTGATTAGTGATGTTTGAGTCGATTATGTTGATAGTTGAATATTGGTTAGAGGGCAATTCGCTAGTCTTCTGATACAAGTTGCTACTTTTGTTACCAACTCGCTTCAATACCAAATAAACCATATGTGAGTTAACAACACGCATAAGTAACAACACGCTCAAAAGCGGGTTGAGTGCAACTCGCATCAGCAGCAACTCGCTCAAAAGCAAGTGCAATTATACCATATGCGAGTTAAGTAACTCGCATTAAAACTGGACCAGAAACCCAACTCGCTTTTAACCATACCAACACGCATTTGACCTGACCAACTCGCATAGCATATTCACTGAATTTGGACACGATGGCAACTCGCATTCAAAAATGCGAGTTAAGACAAACAGCATAAACACAACTCGCTTACTCAAAATACATTGAATCTGGACTGGATTGGACAACTCTCAACATAAAAAATAGATTATGGCAACTCGCAGCAATGAAAGTAACCCCAACTCGCATTCAAGAACATTGTAACCAGACCACTCATAAGAAACATTTTTATCAACACTTAAAACCGGATCAACGTAACAATAACCAAATATAAAAAACCATAAACCATTCGTATCAAACCACATCAACATACACACGAACCGCATAGCAAAAACGTGTAAAACCATACGAATCAATCAAAACAACACAACCTTGTCTCTGGTACCAATTGTAGGATCGTGAATATTATGTTGTTTAGATGATTCGGGTGGTCTAGGATGATGATAGTATATGAATGCCATTGTTAGAGAGATGAAGAGAGTAGAAAGGGAATTCTAGAGAGATAAACAAAAGTGTAAAAGGTTAGATTAGAACTTCCAACCCTCTACCTTGGAAGGTAGAGGGTATTTATAGGTTACAAACTAAGCGACCTCCGACGGCTGTGGATCGGTATCTGATGGGTAAAGACCCTTCCTTCCTCCACGGTGTTGCACTAAACTAAACTACGCTACAAACTAACTAATTAACTACTAAATAATGTAAATAACGACACGTCTACGAGCTAACATATGCTAGACCATAATTGGGGTGACCGACACTTTAACATGGAATTTTCTAATTCCTAACACTTTCACTTGAATCACAACTGGTGTATGTAGTAGACCCTTGGTCGAGGACTTGTCCTTTGTCGAACAAGAGACAAAGTCGGTAGATTTAGAATCATAGTGCAGCAAGTCTCTTGACTGTTTGCCATAAAGATGATGTGATCCATCAAAGTCTATAGTGATGTCAAGGTCGGTGGGCATATGTTCTCCTCTAATAGGTCCAGTCAGCATGTAAGTCTCCTTCTTTTTATAATTAGCTAATCCTGTTGGTGTAGATTTACGCGTATCGGTTCTAGCTTCTAAGCCAACATACTTCTTAAAACCTAAACCTAGCCCGAGTTTACTGATTGACTACCATAGAAATTTAGCTACTTTGTCACGGACACTAACCATTCATTATGTCTAGCTACTTCCTCATCTAGTTTCTCTTTCGGCACTTGGTTTTACGAAACTACATCGACTTTTTCTTTCTTAGTGCGTTTTAAATCAATTTTATTACATTCCAAATCACTTTCTAACACCCTTATCTTTTCATCATAAGCAACTTGATTCTTTTGAAACCAAATTTTTGTCTTTCTCTGCTTTTAAAGCCTTTTTGTAAGCCTTAACTTCAACATAGCATTCATTATATTTGGGTTTCAATTCATCATAAGCTTCCTTAAGTTCATTATATCTTTCACTACAACCAAAACACAATTATGTACGAGAGATGCCCATTAAGGCAACTTGATTATGCCAATCCTACGTAGTACTGACATGCCAACATTCTACTACGCCGAACGAAACTTCATCATTATCGGGATCATCCACCTTCCAGTTGACATGGTCATCGGTGTTACCAAAGGCATGGAGGATCGACTTTAATAGTTCCACTTCCATTTGATTACTGCGATGGGTAGAATACCTAACTTCATCACCGACCTTCCTATCCTTGCATTCTCTTGAGAAGTGACCCATTTGACCACAAGTATAGCACTTGACTTTCCTTCATCAAATCTTGTTGAATCTCTTCCACAGAGCCGAACTTTCTCCCGGACTTACTCTTAAACTTCTTGATGTTCATTGAGAGCATGGCCGCTTGCCACTTCAAGTTCATCTCTTCCATATCAAGTGGATCCACTGTTCAAAATCCTCAAAAGCTAGTTCTTTGATTGTCATGTCGGCAACAAAAGAGTGAATCACATCTTCGGTACACCACTGGATTTAGGATTTGATGTAGTGGTAATGTAGGATGATGATGCTGAGGAAGTTGGGCTTGGAGCATAGGTCATCTTATATGAGGAGGTGTTAACAAAAGCTGAATGAGTGGGAGTGGATGACCGAAAGGGACTTCTGACATCAGGCTCAAGAGTTTTCAGTCTATTGTAGAAATCATCAAAAGTGACCAGATCTAGCTCACCTTTTGCTTTGAGTGCAATGCTTACTTGCAACCAAGATGGAGGTAAAGATCGTAAGAATTTTGAATTGCAATCCTCATTGTCGGCCCGGCCTTCATCGATTCAATTGACTTAAAATCCTATGGAACTGTCATATCCCTTGTGGATACCTTCTTCCTCGAGATTTGGAATTCTCGGCTGTTGTTTCAACATAGATTTCCTCATCCTCTTTGACTCCTCCTTCCCACCAAACCTAGCCTTGATTGCCATCCGGATGTCCTTAGGATCCTCCATGTAGTGAAAGTCACCCATGTGATCATCTGGTATAGCTCAAGGAGAATAGTTCGACTTTATTCTCTCTCGCACATTAGTATCTCTTGATGCTTTGGGACCAACAATGGTAATAATACCATCAAGATCTTTGACACACTTCTTATTGTGTTACTACGAACAACTTCCCAAAGATTCCAGTCAATATTGGAGATCCAATTATGCATCTTCATAGCTCACAATTCATACTCCTCCTTCTTGAGGTATGGGAACTTTGCATTGTTGTTTGTGAGATTGAGTTGTTGCAAGGAAGTGGTGTTTTGGTTGTGAGTAACTTCTGTTTCAACGTCTGACCCAGGAATTGTTATGGTTGTTTTGGTTGTTTTGATTGTGAGGGTGTAACGAAAAAGACTTTCTTAGTATCACAGAGACTCTCCCGAGGCTCTGATACCATTTGTTGAACCTAAGACCTTGATAGATCTTTGAGCGCTCGTGAATCGTTAGCAATGTTTATGTAATCACAAACACACTAATAGAAAGTCTGTATTACTTGTATTCTAAAGCGGAAAACAAACACAAGTAAGAACACAGATAACTAAGAATACTTTGATCCTCTATGGATCTTTGAATAATACTAAAACTTGTTTTTAAAACTCGTACATCATCCATACTAATGTGTTCCTTTTATAGACAAGGAACCCTAAACCGTTTCACAAGAAACGTATAATCATAAAACTAAAGAAGATATACATTCTCACTTCCTAATAAAGCTCATGCATATCCTAACTAACTATAAAATACGCGGAATAACTATATCCGCATAAACAAACTACGCGATTTTACTACTTCCATGAAACACTTCATCGCTGAAATCCGAAGACTTGTTGAATCCATCGTGATAACATCGGTGAAATTCCCAACACGACTATACAACTATCAAAATTTCTTAAACACACCTTTTCCACAGATTGAGCAAACCGGGGAGACCATAAGCTACTCCGTCGACATAAAAACCTAGCATCCTGTTGCTAAGAATCATGGAGCTAAAAATGGACCCGCCATTGCCCAATCGGCATCGGCGGTCTAAAGTGCCATAAGCTGTACCCGTAGATCAAGATCTTGCCAAAAAAAAAAAAAAAAAAAAAAAAAAAAAAAAAACAATTTAGCTAAGTAATTTAACGATGTAAAATCATAAAATTGTTATGATCAATTCTAGTATAAGAAAGCCGACCATTTCTCGCCTTCGATGCCCACAACTTTCCCAAAAATTATGATATACATATATGGCATCTCCTCCTCATGGAAAATAAAATCTCCTCTCCTCCTTTTCATTCAAAAATCCATATTTTCTTTTGGCACAATCACTCTTAATTGTCGCGAACACAGTAGGACGAGTTAGATCCTGCGGATATATCATCTGTAATTGTCTAGTCCAAAGTACTTAACCTACGATACAAAATCTGAAATAAATAATAAGTAAAATAAGTTACCTCATTCCACGGGGAAATCACTTAACCACCAGGTGAAACCAATGGCTGAAAACGCTTTACACATTTCTTCTTCCTAGCATGGACTTTAGGCTTTTGTGGAGTGGTTGAAAGTTGGTTCATGTACGGGTCTTGAAGATACTTGCTCGCTCTAGTCTCTCAGAAAAAGAAACATGTATCTTTTTAATAGATGGCTGCCCGTCATCAACACAGTAAATATCAACTAATTTCTCCTTATCATCATTGCTAGGGGTACAATCTGGATCATTCATTCTTGATTTTCACGATCATCATTGCTAGGAGCATTACGGATGCTTCGTTGCTAATTTCTCCTTATCATCATTACTAGGAACAGAATCTCGATCCTTCATTGAAGGAGAGTCCAAATCATTGTCTTTTTCCTATATTAAAAAAATTAGAATAAAAAGATTGGGTTATTTGATTTTAAAACTAAAAAAGTTATTGTTAAATTTACCTTTTCAGGAGTATTAAATACTAATATTTGCATAAGAGTCTCCACTGCCATTAAATCTTGTTCCTCAAGCGGATCACCCGTATTCTTCAATGCCCCTTGTTCCTCTTGTTCCTCTACTACCTGTAGAAATACAAGTAATCAAGCCATTCTGTTTAAGTAAACTGATATATGATCAAATAAACAAGGATATGGTTAAAACTGACTACCTGATCAGGAAGCGGTGAGTCAAACATGTTTCTATATGCTGAATCCAATACTTCAAGGTCAGTTTGGTTGATTCCACCGTTATAATCTTCCATTTCCTTTGGATCATGTTGAATATCCATGTAAGGATGCAATTTGACATCATTATCAAATGCATTTGAGGGCTGCATAAGAAGTATAAATAAAATAGAATGTTATTGTATGACGAGTGTTACGTAATAATATCCATAGTCTCGTTATGTAATAATATTACCATTTCTTCATTTGCATTGTCAGGTTCAAGAGAGGGCTGCATAAAGATAAATAATGATGGATTATGCATAAATATAAATAATGAAGGAAACAAAATTAAAGAATTTACTAATATTACCTTTTCTTCATTTGTAGTGGGCTCCACATTCTCGTTAAAGCTGTTCTCAACCTTTGCACTAGTGGGCTCCACAGTCTTGTTAAACATGTTCTTGACATTTCCACTAGTGGGCTCCATAGTCTCGTTAATAGAGGGCTGCAAAAAAAGGTGCTAATCTTAGCCCTGAACAACCTTCTTGTAATAATATACGCCATGTTGATAAGGAAACAAAATTCAAGAACTTACCTTTTCTTCATTTGCAGTATTAACAACATTTGGATCATGATCAGATGCAATACAAGGCTTCATAGTCTCTTTTAGCCTTAATAATATTTAATAAAAGTGATGGTCATTCACGTTTAGGAACTTTGTAACTTGTGTTAGATATCGCAATAGAATAGTCAACGGGCTCGTGGATTGGGCTAAGCTAAATGGTTAGAAGTTAAGTTAAGCTAGCCATTTATCATTTGTAATCCAATCCAAGTCCACGAGGCCCAAGCCCAAGCCCATTAGGGCGTTTAGTGTTTAAGTATAAATACCCCTCAAAGTGTCATTTGAGGGGTGTGCTTGAGTGTGTATGTGTGTGTGTTTTCTTTATGGTATAACATTTCTCTTGTTTTCATCTTGTCTCTAAACATACTCGTATATCATCTTAAGTCACCATCTTTCCATCTTAATCTTTACGTATAAGCTTAGTGTTTGTGTTTTACGTGTATACTTGTGTGGTTTGATGGGTATACGTGATAAGGTTGAGAAAAACAAGGTCCTACAATTGGTATCAATCGCCTAACAATGGTTTAGGAGTGTTGTGTTACGTTTTTTGTTGGACTTTATAAAAAAGTTGCGTTTTTTCCTATAAAACGTGGGCTTTTCTCATAAAGTTTTGATTTTTACGTGTTGTTAAAGCTTAAAGTTGTAGTTTTGATTGATCATTAAGTGTTTTGGAAGAAGTTTGTGCAAAAGAAATCAATTGGAAACGTGTTTTTGGGTGAAAAAATCATGTTTTTGCATCTAACTGGGCATTTTACACGTAAGGAAACCAAGTACAAGAAAGTCAAAACCCTATTCTTACGCATAAGAAAAGTAAAAACCCTGGTTTTACTAATAAGGATTTCTACGCGTAAGAAGTTAAACCTACTCTTAAGCTTTTGGTGAACCATCTTCGTGCAACAACGGTTACTCAGTGCTTCCCTCACTTTGATAAGTTTGTGGAACACTTCGACTTTGGATATCTTTTACACTGGTATAAGTGTAAAGGATTTTTGGGTAAATCCCTAAGTTTACGCATAAGCATAAAAGCTTAAGAGTAACACTCTATGCCTAAGTTAACACTTACGCGTAAGGTTTCTTACTTCTAAGCATTTAAGTTTACGCATAAGCTTACGCTTAAGCCTAAAGGTTACGCGTAAGATAGTGTTTACGCATAAGGTGTAATATATTGGATTTCAAATAAACATCATAACACAAACACACATAGGCGTATAGATGATTTCTAGAGAGAAAGTGGGATGTTTTAGAAGAGAAACTTGTGGAATATTAGATTCTAAAATGAACATCCAACCTCTACCTTGCAAGGTAGAGGTATTTATAGGTTACAAACTAAGCGACCTCTGACGGCTGTGGATCGGTATACAATGGGTAAAGACCGTCCTTCCTCCACGGTGTTGCACTAAACTAACTAAAAACTACTTAATAACGTAAATAACGACAAGTCTACGAGCTAACTTAGGCTAGATAACATTTGGGGTGACCGACTCTTTAACTTATGGAATTTCCAATTCTAACAATCTCCCCTAAGGAGGTCACCCATAAATTACATTGTGAATCCTAGATTTCTAATAAATCTTCAGTCTTGAGCTCGTAGACTTCTCTTTAACAAAGTATTCAAACTATGTGCATCTGTGGAGATTACATCATTGAACAACTGTAATGAATATTTCGTGGAGGTTGAAAGTCTGATCCACTATGATAACCTTTGAGCATTATAAGAGATCATCAGCCACAGTAAAGCTCAGCATCATACAATGAAGTGTTGCCAGCATATGAAAAAGTGACAAATTGGACCGACATGCTCACATTCTGGATCATGAAATCTTCTCATCAGAGTAGCGGAAGCTTATGTTGATTCATGATATTGGCGGCGCAGAGCGAAACATGGAGTGACAATATCGATTCATTGATGCACTAATCATGATTTCTTCGAGATGAATGTGTTGAGTGAGCATGCGGCTATGGATTGACCGCTTCATTACGATCACCGCAAGCGTGGGCGTACACATACTGTGATTAGCAATAAATCGCACGAAAGTGTCTTTGATCACTTCGTTGAATTGAGTACCGTCCCACGGTTCCCGTTGATCGATACATGTCTTACTGTGATCGGTATAACTCAAAGAATTTCCTTGATAGGGTTTTGCGGTGCTCTAGTGTTCTCAAACCGAATGTCTCAAAGAAGACAACACGGAGTGGTGAACCGACAAATAGAGATTCACCGATTGATGAAAAGAGATTTAAAAACAATCGTGTATTGCTCAATAGAAATTGTTTTGCAATACAACGAAGGTTTTGATGAAAATCAATTATCAATCATAAACACCTTTTGATTTGAAATATTCGTACACGGTCGAAGTCTTTGAAGAAAAGAGTTTTTAAGCACAACGACCGGTTTTCAAAGGTATCCGTCAATCCATAACTCGAACGAGATTGATTCAAAGATTGAATCGCCCCATTGTTTACATTCGGTTGTCACATGGTTGATCTATTGAATAGAACTCACATGCCACCTACCGGGAGCTTGTTTGATGTTGGCTCGGAAGGATTTCCATCTTCATTGTGAATATGTTAGTATATCACTCGGATGTTACGGCAATACCACAAGGATAATCGTGGGACTCAAGATATAATATCTCTTTCCACATTACGTGAAGCAGAGTCTTCATTAAAAGTGTCCTAATGAGATTTATTGATGATCTCGTGACTCAAGACTTAATTTTGTGCAAATTTGGTTGTTGGGAATTAAGGTAATCTCTTGATTACTGCAAGCACAAACTCGATTACTGCGAAGCTTGATCGAAGAGATTACTGAGAAGAAGAATTGATCTTGCCGAAGTTATACTTGATGATGTGATAAAGCGAGACATTGTGTTCTTTGCTGAAAGTGGGAACCACGTGGGAGAGATAAGCTCGGTTTAGAGTAAAAGTCGGTGCCGTATGTATAGGTTGGCGCCGTATTATGTAGAGCTTATCGGAATAAACAAAATGATTAACAAAACAATATGATTAGTTGCATGCTTGTCTAGTTGCATGCTTAGTCTAGTTTAGTAGTAGGGCGTAAATTGTCAGCGCTCATTAGGGTTTCTTGCCTATATAAGAAACCATATTAGTTTGTAATAGATAAGCTTTTCTTAAGTTTCTCAAGTCTTGTATTCTATCCGAAACATAGAGTTTCTATAATCAAAGATCCATAGAGGATCAAAAGTGTTCTTAGTTATTATAACTTGTATTTATTTTCCGCTACAATACCAAGTTGTAGAGATCTTCTATTAGTTTGCTTGTGATTACATAGGCAACACTAACGATCTCCAGAGTGCTTAAGATCTATCAAGGTCTTTGTTTCTAACAAGTGGTATCGAGCCTCGGGAAAGTCTCTACGATACTAAGAACCATTCTCACCCCATACAATCAAACATTCATTCACCATGCACGGATCCGATAATGAAAATGAAGTCACCAACACAAACAACACCAACACCACTTCCATGCAACATCGGTCTACAACAACAATGGTAAATTTCCTTATTTAAAGAGGAAGAATATGAACTTTGGACTATGAAGATGGAAAAGCTGGTTTCAAATATTGATTGGAATCATGGGAAGTAGTGAAGAAAGGAAATAGTCTAAAGAAGATGATTCACACGAGATGGGAAGTTTATCATGGCTCCACCAAAAGCTTCTTGAAGAAGTCTTGGCCATGCGAGAGAGAGCATAAAGTGAAGACTATTTTGCTTCAAGCCATACACGAAGATCATCTATGTGATTTTCACCATATGGATGATGCTAAAGACATATGGATGGCTCTCAAAGCAAGGTTCGGTGGAAATGAAGAATCAAAGAGAATGAGGAAGTCCATGCTAAGACAACAGTTTGGGACTTCAACATATCGGAAGAAGAAGGTATCCACAAGGGATCTGACGGGTTCCATAGGATCTTGAGTCGGTGAATCGGTGAATGCTAAACCGGACAATGAAGATTGCAACTCAAAGTTCTTGCGGTCCTTGCCACCATCATGGTTGCATGTTAGTATTGCACTCAAGGCTAAAGGAGGGTTGGACATGCTCACCTTTGATGAGCTATACAGCAGACTCGAACTCTTGAACGGATGTCGGGACTCCTACCGTACATCTTCTTCTAACCATGCGACTTTTGTTGGGACATCTCATTCCAACATGATGGTACAAGCTCCTAGCTCCAACTATTTTCCATCATCTCCTAGTTCCAACTACTTTCCATCATCATCTTCAACTCCCCTTCACCACATAACCCTCGTCCCACTCCACCAGTTCTCAAGCTAGGTCTAGTAGTGTGATGGAGGATGTTCTTCATTCGTTTGTTCTTGACTATGATACTCGGTATATCTTGCATATGAAGACTTTGATCGGTGGACCCTCTTGAAATGGAGGAAATGAAGGCGAAAATGCGGTGGCTTTCTTTGTCGGTGGACATCAAAGGTTTGAAGAGAAGGTGGAAGGAAGTTTGTTTTCAAGGAAAGGAACCATTTCGCTTTGATAGGGGAAAGTCGGTGCTACACTTGTCATCGGATGGGGCATTTCTCAGAGAATGCAAGGACGAAAAGAATGGAGATGGAGCCAAATATCTTTCCTATCGTGACGAAGCAGAGGAGGCTGGAGCTTGACTCTCCTCACCATGGATGAGCAGGTCAAGCTGGACTACACATGAACACATTAATGAGGAAGCTCATAATCTTGACAAGCTTGGGCCCTTGCAAGGTGCACCGGATGAAAGGCATGATCGGTTTGCCTTAATGGGACTATCTCGGTACACAATTGTATATTTGGTGTAGTCTTAGATACAATGAACTTAAGGAAGAATTTGATGCTATGAAACCTAAGTTTGATGCATGTTATATTGATAATGAAGCTCATAAACTTGCATTAAAAGCGTAGAAAGACAAAAGTATGGTTTCGGAAGAATCAAATAGCTTATGAAGAAAAGATAAAAGTGTTACAGTTTGATCTAGAAGTTGCAAATAATTACTTAAAGCGTGCGAGAAAGCAAAGGATGAAGGCGTATGCGAGAACCTAGAACTTAAGGCAAAACTAGGCGAGGAAATTGATAGGAATAATGAATGGCAAATGTCGGTAAAAGCTTAAATAGAATCATCTATACTAGTCAATCTCGGACATGTCCTATAGGTTTAGGTTTTCAAAAATATGTAGGTCCGAAGCTAAGTATGATGGGCGTAAACCTACATCGGCGGGTTAGCTAATTATGTTAAAGAAGGTAAAATGCATCTTGTCCTGGTCCCATTAGAGGTGAGTTCATGCCCAGAGACCTATCCATCACTGTTGACTTTGATGGATCACATCACTATATGGCAAAAGTCAAAAGACTTGCGGACCACGATACCTCATCTAATGATTTTGTCTCTTGCTCACGGCGGTGACAATTCATCGGATCAAGGTCTACTTCCTATGAAAATTGTGATTCAAATGAAAGTCGACCTTCCCAAGCTGAACCAACACCCAAGCTGCACCCAGTCTACTTGTGAGCCCTCTAGGAAGGCTGGCGAGAATCAACTTCCAAGGCAGTTTCTCACGAAGACTTATCTTTTAAATGTTTGAATAATCGATCTGTTAAAATCAATTCCTTGAATGTATCTGTTTAAGTACTTACGCATGTAATCCAACATCTTCCTATTTGAATAAAACTTCTAAGAAGAAGACATGTTTTGTATGTGGCGATAAATTTCATTTGATTAAGGATTGTGATTTTTATGAACAAAGATTGGGTGCATGTGCTACTCTCCGAAACACAAACCTAAGCGGACCAATGTTGCTAATATTCCACCTTATGTCCCTGGCGGCTAAAGCCGACTCTCATTGGAGAAGTTCGGTTACTAGACCTTATGACCAACCAACGAGCCCATACTTTAAACATGACTATTGGCCTACATATGTTGACTCCATGTATCTTTGGGATGGGATATGGGAACAACTTCTTTGTGAAGCCCTCGTGAGTTGTTCTTGGACTAACAAGGGACCAAATTATCAATGGAGGACCAAGAACAATGGTGGATCCTCTAAAACTTCATGCCCTAAACACATGATCCACAAAGGCGGGTTCAAGTCGATAATGACTTGAACCTCCTCTGAATCTAACTTGTTTGTATATATTTTTGTTGTTGTTTGTAGGATCATCCCTTAAGCATAAGAATATTGGTATTGTTGATAGTGGTTGTTCGAAGCATGTCTGGAAACAGGGATATGATGCACAATTTTGTCCCTATAGAAGGAGGAGGCAATGTAACTTTTGGAGGAAGTGATGGTAGTATCACTGGGAAGGGCACCATAAAGACACCTCATCTGGATTTTGAAAATGTGTACTTTGTTAAGGAACTTCAACATTTCAACTTGTTCTCTGTTTCACAAATCTGTGACACTAAGAACAAAGTTCTCTTCATTGAGAATGAATGTCTTGTCTTTGTCTAAAGACTTCAAACTCCCGGAAGAAACTTCAATTCTGCTGAAGGTTCCTCGAACTCACAACTTATACACATTCAACCTTAATGAAGTTCAACGGTGGTGACCTCACTTGCTTGGTGGCTAAAGCATCTCTTGATGAGTCCACTAAATGGCATAGAAGAATGGCGCATGTGAATTTCAAGACCATTAACAAACTCTCTAAAATGGGTCTTGTTGAAGGACTTCCACCAAAGTTTTCACAAATGATCACAATTGTGTCGCTTGCAACAAAGGAAAACAACACGAGCTTCTTATAAAGCTATCAATGCTATGAGCATCATTCTTGAACCTCTTGATTTGCTTCACATGGATCTGTTTGGTCCAACTCAAGTCGAAGCATTGATCATAAGTTCTTACATTTGGTAATCACGATGGCTATAGCGATTTTGTTGGGTTTTCTTTCTCGAACCAAAGATGAAACATCTCAAGTCTTGTTGAATTCATCACTCTTGTTGAAAATCGGTTGAACAAAAGGTTAAGGGTATTCGGTGTGATAATGGGACGAGTTCAAAATGCTATTCTTATAGAACTACGTGGGTCAAAAGGCATAAAAGGGACTATAGTAATCCAAGAACCCCACAACAAAATGGGGTGGTGAAAGAAAGAATAGGACCTTAATAGAGGCTGCTAGATCCATGCTTGCGAGACTCTAAGCGCCCACTATGTTACGGGTGAAAGGCTGTTGCCTTTGCACGCTATGTGCTAAGCAGGTGTCCATTACGGAACCACAACTCAAAACCCCATATGAACTTCTCTTTGGAAAGGTTCACATCATTCACTACCTAAAACCTTTTGGTTGTCAAGTGACCATTACGAACACAAGTGATCCGTTGGGAAAGTTTGATGAGAAGGCGATGATGGTTATATTGTGGGTTATTCACTCATAGTAAGGCCTACGGGTGTATAATTTGCAAGCCAAGAAGATAGAGGAGCGTTGAACACGAGATTTTTGGAAGACAAGCATAATGTTCAAGGGCGGGGTCATTCGTGGTCTTTTGACCTTGACTATAGCGACTCTTTGGGTTACACTAGACACTTGGCTAATCAAAATCACGGGTTCTCAAGCTTCTCCCACTAACAATGCGGGTCCCTTAGATGATGACTACGAAAATGAGTTTGAAGATGATGAGCAACCCATACTTGTGCCTTCTTTCTCTCCTAACAATATTGCGGTACCACCTCCAAGGATCTTCTTGATTCGGTGATGAAGATGACTCTCATTATCTTGAGGACCTTGCTAGGCTTGGACTCAAGAATTTCTTTGCCAAGCTTGAGCGGGCGAAAGAAGGGTAGCTAATGAAGGTCGTGAAACAACGTGTCTGCTGAAGTTGACTCTGTCACACCTTCCATCCCAAATCTGCTTGAAGGCTATCTTGTTCCTTCTCAAGTATCTTGGACTTTGGTGAACCCTATACACGCTTTCCAAAACCTTGGATCTTGGAAATCATCAACCCAAAGTGGCATCTTCACCTCACCCTCTTATGATCTTGAATTTGAACCAACCATCACTAATCTTGATTCATCCATTGAAGTCAACCCACTGCTACTCGGAGGATCAACATTGCTCATCCTCGATCCAACATCATAGGTGATCTTCGGCACTGTTAGAACTCGAAGGGCTATCACAAGTCCTCAATTTGGACAGATTGCTTTTCTCTCTATGTCTCCAACCAACAAAGAGACAATCACACGACTTCAAACATTGTCATTTGCTTGTTTTCTCTCAAGTGGAACCAACGGTGTATCTCAAGCTCTTAATGATTCAAGTTGGCTAGAAGCAATGCAAGAAGAGATGCAACAATTTCACAATCAGCGAGTTTGGATCTTGGTTCCACTACACGATGGCAAATATGCCATTGGGACAAAGTGGGTTACGAAGAATAAGAGATGCTCGGGGTGTTGTGATCAAAAACAAAGCAAGATTAGTAGCACAAGGCTTGAGACGGGAGGAAGGAATTGATTATGATGAAGTGTTTGCCCTGTTGCGAGTTGAAGCAATTCGCATTTTCTTGGCTTATGCTTCTTATATGGGCTTCATGGTGTATCAAATGGATGTCAAAGGTGCTTTTACGTATGGTGAGATTGAAGAAGAGGTTTATGTCTCTCAACCAAGGGCTTTGAAGACCCGGATCACCCAAATCATGTTTACAAAGTTGTTAAAGCTCTCTATGGCACATCGGGCTCCAAGAGCTTGGTATGCTCGGCTTTCATCATTCTGTTGAAGCATGGCTATAGGAGAGGTGCTATTGATAAAACTACATTCCTCGAGAAGAATTACTCCGACATCATTACGGTGCAAGTGTATGTGGGCGACATTATATTTGGTTCCTGAATGAAGCTTGGTGCGAGGAATTCGAGGAACTTATGAAGGTGAATTTCAAATGAGTGCTATGGGAGAACTTACTTTCTTTTGGGTCTCGAGTTCGTGAAACAAGATGGCATCTTTATCGGTCAAGATAAATATGTGAGGACATTTTGAAGAAGTTTGGTATGGAAGGTGTTAGGGCGCCACAACACCTTATGAAGCTCAAAGACTAAAGCAAATAATGAACGGATCTACACAGTGAATGTGCATCATGCAGGTCCATGATTGGTTCATTGATGTATCTGACGACTTCAAGGCACGATATTACGTTCTTTGTGAGTGTGTGTTCTCGACATCAAGTCACTCCACTTGCTTCCCATCTCAATCTTTGTAAAGAAGATCTTTAAGTACCTCAAAGGCCAACCTCTTTTAGGCCTTTGGTACCCAAAGAATCTCCTTTCAAGTTAGAAGCATATAGTGGCGGTGATTATCTTTGGTGCAAATCGGATAGAAGATCCATGGCTGGAGGCGCCAATTTCTAGGCAAAGGTTGATTTCTTGGCAATGCAAGAAACAAACCATTGTGGCCACCTCAACTCTTGAAGCGAGTGCGTTCTTCTTTGCAAATTCTTTGTGGACAAGTCCTTTGGATTGAGAACCAATTCTTTGGACTATGGGTACAACTTTATGAACACTACAATTCATATAGATAATCAAAGTACCATCTGCATAGTCAAAATCCGGTTTTCACGGTCGAGCGAAACACATTGAAATCGGGCACCACTTTATAAGAGATGCTTATGAAAACATTTGATAAAAGTGGCTAAAATCCATCTTGATGATAATGTGGCGGACCTATTAACAAAGGCTTTTGATGGACCAAGGTTTCAACACCTCGTGGTCAATATTGGAATGCTAAACCCTTGTTGCATAGTTTAAGGGAGGCATAGGCCTCGGGGAGGCATATGCCTCGGGGAGATTGTGCAAACTCTGCAGATTTTGTTTGTTTTATATTTACTCTGCATTTTTGTTTGTTTCTTTATATTTTAGTTTGTACTCTAACACTAACTTCTAATATTTCTCTAGTTTGTTTGTTTTGTTGTTGTGTATGTTTTAGTGTACATTTTGCGGTTATGCATCTTGCATTTTGTCTATTCCTTATACGGATTGCGGTTTATACATCCCATGATCAAGATCAAATTCATCAAGAGTGGCTCATTAGTACATGGTCGGATAGGCGAGAAAGTGTTGCTTGTTTCTTACGATAACAAATCTTGAAGCATACAATTTGATTCTCTTGAAGATATCTTGAAAGAAAAGAAATTGAAGTCAAATTGTTCATTCATTCATTCAAGAAGCAGTTTCTGACTTCGACTTACATAAAGTCAACTTCTATTTTGCATCCTCAAGATCTGAGTTGTACACTTAAGCTAAGCCTAATCTAATGTATATCTTTCATTCCGAAATCTAATGGAATCTTTGGATATGCGTTAAATCTTGGCTTTGCTTTTGTGAGTCTTGCATAACCACCCATTCGGTCTAGCGGTGGTTGGATATGCATGACCGACCGACGAAGATGCTAAGGACCAAAATGGAGGGATGGATTGATGAAAGCGATTGATGATGGCGATGACCACGTGGGATGACGAAGAGAACTATCGTGTCCTTTGTGCTTCATCTATTCATTTCAACCAAATGCAATCGATCCACCCTCCTCAAGCCCTTCTTCTATCGATGTGTGTTCATGCACCAAAAGATGGTGCGATGAGACCAAGAACCACCTCTCTATCTTTGGGGTGGCGGATTCACAGCACGAGGTCTTTGTTGAGACCGAGGTCTTTGGAGGTTGGGAGTAAGTTTCCCTCCTTATAGGAGTCATCGAATCATCGTGATTCACTTGGAGTCACTACTGTCATCTTACGAAGAAGAAAAGAAAGGCGATTTATTTGGTCTTGGATAGGGTTGAGGAAAGTAATGGAACCATGGGTTTGATTCACCACTTGATGATGATGAAGAGGATGAGGAAGATGAGGAAGTGAGATCTATGATCTCGGGTTTGGTATTCATGGTGCAATTGGGTTAATTGAGGTTATTTGGCTTCTAGGGTTTGTGGTAAATATTTGGGGATCTTGGTGAAAAGATGAGTTACATTGGGATCATTTTATAGGCGGTTCAAGGTTCAATGAGTTTAATGCAAGTAGGTGGCACGATAATTCTAGAAACTTACGAAGATATTCTTATCTTTGATGCATTCTGCGATGCCATAACTTGATGATTGATCTTGTGTTTACTGCGAAGTGTTATTTTGGGTTGGGTCAAAGATGTCATACTGCGTCGGCAATGGTCAACCAAGCGGTCCATTTTCTTTGACTATAATTTGGGCAAAACACTTCATCCACCATCACTCGCTTGAACAAACAAATTCCTCTCATTCCACTTTCACAAACACTCACCATTTCAAGAATCTTAACTCTAAACACTCATATTCCTCATGGCTCTTGAATTTAAATATGATCACAACAAAGTTGCATTTACGGGTAATGGCAAGGGATATGAATTATGCAACCAATGGTGGAATTCACGAAAAGGTCCAAGATTCGTTATGCTCTAACTCATTCTCCAAATGAGATATATGAATCTCGATTACTCAATTTTGGGCAGCTATTTGAGAAGAGGAGCAGGCGAGATTAGGGCATGATTGATGAAAAAGAGTACAATGTTCTGAGAGGACACGATTAGGAGGAAGCTTCACTTGGAAGATCTTGATGGAGTATTTTACTCTAATCGGGAAGATGTCTTGAATGGACTTAGGGCTATTGGGTATCGAGGAACAAACGAGATATGTGGCTAAAGAAGGAACTACGCCCAAAATGGAGGTTCTGGTTCACACTTGCTCAATGCATGAGCAACAAGGCGGAGGATGGGACGATTCTCTACAGGCTGGGATATGGTATTGTGTGTCTTTCTCGAGGGTAACTTTCAATTTTCTAAGTATATTTTGAAAACATGGTTGAAAATATTCAAAAGACAAAGGAAAATTTTAATGTACCCAAGGTTTTACAAATCATATTAGACACCTCTACCCAAGCCCAAGCTTTTTATCCTATAGGTTCTTTGTTGCTAAATTGTTTGCAACCATGAAAACTCACTTTCGGGGAACATCATCCCTTGCTAGCGCCATGTTGCCCCAGGTAATGAGGCTGCTAATGAGGAGAATGTGTCTCATAATCCTCTATCTCACTGTTGCTCTTGATGGTAATCCATTGGTTAACATTGATGAGGCCCATCTTCTCTTGTTGAAGCAACTCATGTTGCTCGGACCAACCACTGTCCCGATCCTCCACCCACACTTGATACTCATGATGAGTCGGATCTTAATAGACCACCCACACAAGTCACAGTGAGGATCCTCTTGATGAAGATCTTCCCACATTGAGCATGACCATGTTTCTACGAAAGGTCCAATGAGGCTCCCACACCACGAGCAATCTGCTGGTGGGTGAGGACTCCATTACACTCTCATCATGTATGCTCTTGTCAGGTATCTTTGCGAGAGGTTAATGATCGAAAAAGGAACTTGCGAGACCAAGTCTTCTCTTGGAGGTAAAATTGAAGAGCTGCAGAATCGAGTTAAGGTCTTAGAGCACAAACTAAAGGGTCTTCAAAAGGAAACTTGTGGTTTCCTCGATGAAGAACAAAAGTTCCTCCTTTGGATCTCTAGAAATGTTGGTGAAGTGTCTCTCAATGACCCTTCATCGATGGCGCCACTTCATCAAAGAAGAAGAAACACATTACGTACACGGAAGAAAGAGATCGATCTTCATAAGGTTTCTTACGAAGCTTGAGAGGAACACAGGGTTGATAAAGTGCATCTGGCGATATACAAATGGAGGATGCATCTCCGGATCTTGGACAATCTTCATCGTTCAAGAACCATCGGACCCTTCACCTTGATGATCTTCACGATGTTGTTGTCTTGACCACTCCGATTGATAATCTACATCAACATGTTGATCTAGGTACTCGGAAGAAATTCCTATAGTTGATCTAGCGAAGAAGAGTGTGCTAAGCGACGATGATAAAGGAAAAATGTCATCACGAAGATGAACTTGGTCCTAACACGGTGAGTGAGGAGGAAAGACTTGGTCAAGCAAGTAGATTGGCGAGTTTGAGATGTCAAAGGAAAGTGTAGCATTGGCTAAACAACTTGGAGCAGAGGAATTTTCATCTCTAACTCACGAGAGAAGAAAAGAACTAGATGAGCGAGGGTTCGGATGCTGCTTGAACAATGGGATATTCTAACTCGACAAGTCATTTCAAGACCTTCTCTAGCTCAAAGTATATTAGGTGAAGATTTCCTCGGTGACAATTATGTGGGCGAATGATGGCTCGGGGAAGACAAAGGAGGCAAGAAGCAATTGAACAAAGAGGGCCATCAAGCTCGAAGGCCAAAACAAACCTCCACTAAAGATGAAATAAGAAGGGTGGTGAAAAACCAATACTCACGATCCAACTCGGCCTAACAATGAAGCAAGTCAAGGCTTTTCACGATCATGTCTGTATCGAAAATATAACCAAATCATGGAGGAAAGATCATTATCTTTAGCAAAATCTCTCAACCTAAAGAGGACTTGAGAGAATGAAGGCTGCTCGAAGCCAAAAGACTCAAGGCGATGATGCTCCAACCAAGGAATCCTCTCCGGTCATTCTGCTTTGAAGCAACCACGAAGTTGCCTCCTCTCTTGCCAAGGGTCAATCTGTGAACCATCTTCCATTCCTCACGAAGCAAGCTGAAGCATCGGCTCCCTCTCCTCGGTAATACACGATGGCACCTGGAAGATTCTAAAGTTAAGGAAGGCGATCTCGCGAAACCAAAGCAGAAAAGGCTATAAGGATATCCCACGGGATGAAAGCACTTGCTTCAACCCGATCTCCATCTCTTGATACAAGTCCTACTATCAATGCGAAAGATGAAAATGCTCCCTCGAGGATATCTATCGACTGGGAGGAGGAAGAAGAGATGGCCAAAATATCTCCTTTGGATCTTGAAGGCGATGACTCGGCTTTCATTGTAGAAGATCTGCTGCTGCGATTTTCTGATGGAAACTCGGATGGGGTGATAGAGTGGAAATTAAAGGATGATGAGATGAATGTTCTTCATCGAAGGGACTCCACTTTAATGGAATTCACCTTTCTAAAGGAAATTCTACACTTGATAGGCAGGCGGACATAATTTCTCTGTTTACTCAAGTTACCACCCATTCTTGCAACAAGGAACCACAAGGTTACGGGATGTTTTACGGGGAGATCTTCAAGTTACATTGAACTCCCACATTCCCAACAACAAAGCATCTTCCATTTGGGAAAACTCACATCGGTGGAAGCTTATATCTTGGAGATTCTATCCTCTCCCTCGGGTGCATGTCCTTGAAACTAAGGGTGGAATCACTTTGTGTGCATGTTGTCGAAAGAAAGTACCCTCTGCCTAAAAGACTTATGGAAAGATCTTGAGCGAGTGGAAATTCCTCCGGATCCAGTGGGAAATGAAAGGCACTCTGCCTTAGCTCTGGTGGGATTGATCAAAACTCAACTTCAACAACTGCAATAGGCCTCTTCTTCATCCATATCAGGACACTTGGTACTCTCTGCACTATCTTGTTTTGTTCATTTTAGTTTGCTTTGTTTATGTTATTTGTCTATTTTTGTCTAAATTTTTTAAGTAAACGCTTTCATAAAAAGAAATCTCACAAAAACATCATTTTAAAAATAGTGATAGCGTTTATTTAATAAAAATTAGGTCTTTAATTTTCCTTTTCAAATTATTATTAAGCTTTTTCGGTTTTATAAATTTTCTTAGTTAAAAAAAAAAAAAAAAAAAAAAAAAAAAAAAAAAAAAAAAATGTTATTAAATTTTTTCGATGGTCTTTAACTCACCCGATGTACCTTGTGTATATCAAAGAGTTGGCTAGTCCAAAGTGCAGACTTTGGTAAAGACACATCAAATCATTGATAAATTGTAATGGTTTGCTCAAAATCATAGGGTTTGCAACCACCCATGCTTAGCTTCTTGAGGGTTGTATGGTCATCAATTCACCATGGTCTATTCTGTTTGGAATCCAAGAATTGGCTAGCCCACATGAATATGGCATGTGGTAAAGGCACTGACTCCATATTTGGTTCTCAATTCACCAATCCTAAAATTGACTAGTCACGAGCAAGCGGCTACGGTAAAGACAAGACAAATCCGTTTATATGGTTCTTTGGTTTGCCAATAAATCGAGATGGTTATCAATGTACCATAGTTTTCGAACTCAAACATGTGGCTACTCCGGTAGTAATGGCTATTGGTAAAGAGACATCAAATCCATTAATTTCGATGATTCACCTCTCACGAGTTAACACACACGGAAGTGATGAGAATAGTATTGAACTTATATGTTTTGATGTACACGATGTCATATGTTCTTTGCAAAGATCACGGTGTTTCACAGTTCGATTCATAGATCCTCAAGATCTTGTCCTCATTGCTCAAACAACATTATGGTACAATCCTCAAGGAAAATGTTACAATCCTCAGCGGCATTATCGATCTATCAAGGAAGCTGGAACTTAACCTAGTCAAATTCCGGTTTAGGGAGGATTGTTGGGAATTAAGGTAATCTCGATTACGCGAAGCACAAACTCGATTACGCGAAGCTTGATCGAAGAGATTACTGAAGAAGAATTGATCTTGCCAGAAGTTATACTTGATGAAGTGATAAAGCGAGACAGTGTGTTCTTCTTTTGAAGTGGGAACCACGTGGGAGAGATAAGCTCGGTTTAGAGTAAAAGTCGGTGCCGTATGTATAGGTTGGCGCCGTATTATGTAGAGCTTATCGGAATAAACAAAATGATTAACAAAACAATATGATTAGTTGCATGCTTGTCTAGTTGCATGCTTAGTCTAGTTTAGTAGTAGAGCGTAAATTGTCAGCGCTCATTAGGGTTTCTTGCCTATATAAGAAACCATATTAGTTTGTAATAGATAAGCTTTTCTTAAGTTTCTCAAGTCTTGTATTCTATCCGAAACATAGAGTTTCTATAATCAAAGATCCATAGAGGATCAAAAGTGTTCTTAGTTATTATAACTTGTATTTATTTTCCGCTACAATACCAAGTTGTAGAGATCTTCTATTAGTTTGCTTGTGATTACATAGGCAACACTAACGATCTCCAGTGCTTAAGATCTATCAAGGTCTTTGTTTCTAAGGTAGGTGTTCAAGATGTCCTTGAAGATTCAGGAGATAGAGATCTTCAAAGTCATTTGGTAGGAGATGTTTAAAGTCGTTTTCTTAAATAATATATTCTTTCCGGTCTGCTCTTTTAAGATCGATCTTCTTCAAATACTCATAGCCATAGATTAGGAAGACCTCTACTCGAACAACACTTAAAATTCTTAGCTTGGATCGAACATCTTTGCGACTCTTTTTAGCTGAATGTCTCTCAATGTAGAATTTCTTTTTCATGAACCACCAATGAGAGATTCCGTACGAAGCCGTGATGTCATATGCTTGTTCGTTGTCTGCCCAGAATTGATCTGGGACCATTTGTTCAAGCCCCTGATCATAGTAGGTAGCAGCTTTCATCTTTGAGATTGATAAGGCTGGTCTTCTTTCAGTAGAACGAGCACACAGATAATCCAAGTCATGATTGAAGAAGAATTCAGCCTGAATGGTCATATGTCCAGGTTCACCACCTAGAGGAAGAGGCTTGTTCATATTGAAACAAGCGATCCGCTCACCGACCGATCATTCGACATCTTATGGCATTCTTCCATCCGGTATTGGAGCCGGTTGGCATCTGAGTGAAAACCTTAACAATTTCAAAAGCTTGTCCTTCAAGATCCTTGGGTGATGGATGAGATACTCTTACATTCACAAAACCACCTAATGAAGCTTCCCATGTCACCAGTGAAGTGCAGAAGAGAGTCTTCAGCTGGAACTTCATAATTATTGGTGATAGTTGATACCCAATTGTTGTCAGGAATCATTGTGTCAGACTCTGGGATGGACCACGGAGGTTCTAGAGTATGAGGTCTCTCCTCAATGATCCAGCTTTGAATTGTATCTCTTGAAGGTGCAACTCTGGATGTGTTAGTGCGTTTACCCGCCACGTATGAATCAAACCAATCATCTTCAGATGGCTTGGGAATATGCTTGGTGGATGCATCATCGTCATCTGATTCAGACTCTATCATGACATGCGACTCTTCATGAACCATTTGATCTTCAGGAGTTGAAGAGACTGTGGGTGTGAACCTTGAATCAATCGTTGTCCAAGCAGCAGACTTCTTCTGAGTTCCCTGTTTTTTGGTAGGACTAGATTGATTGGAAGGCTTTGGTGGTGATGATGGTGGTTGTAAGGGAGGTTTTGGTGGTGATGATGGTGGTGGTGGTGGTGTAGAGGTTGACTTAGAAGATCCACCTGCTCTAGAAGTTCCAGCACCCCCAGTTGGAGGTGGAGGTGGAGGAGGATCTTTAGGACCTTTGCGCAATGTTTCCAACACTATGGTCCTCCTTTTCTTCTTTGCTTCTTTTTCTCCAATGTCTATCAAGAACTGTTCATGATTGTCGTACTTAATAGATTCTTCAAGAGCCTCATATAGCTTCTTATGGACCTCATGCTTATGCTCGCCAACTTTATACATCTTATCTGAAAGAACAGCTCTCATATCTGGAATAGGTAGATCTTTGAACCGTCTAAGCAGTGGAGCTTCCATTGCCCATTCCACAGCATCCTTAACTTCGCCTTCAATGGCGTCTGCAACCCCTACATCAAAGTTGAGGTGCTCCAACCTATAGACACGATCCAAAAGGGCATCAACAGATTTCGGTAGTTGTCTTTCAAGAGCTTCAATTCTTTTCACTGCTTTGTCGTGCAATTGATCTGATGTAAGTATTTGAGGTGGTGAAGTTGGTGGAGTTTCCATATCAGCAACTGTAACCACCGGTTCAAGAGATAGATTCTTTGCAAATTAAGGTGGTTGAAGTGCGGTTGCTTGAGCAAGTTTGGGAGGTGGAAGTGTCGTTGTAAGTGAAGATGCTGACATAGGTGGAATGGTAGATGTGTCTTGCTGAATATTGACAGTAAACATGGATTGTGCATCCTCTTTATCATTATCTTGCTTAGAAGACTCAATATCTATGGGTTTGTCATTTAAGAATTGATCTCCGAAAGTGAAGTCTATATCTAGGTTCTTGGTGAAGATAGAGAACCGGTGAGACAGTTTGGTTCTTCCATGTGCATGGTCTCATCAGATCTTGATTCAAGATTCTCCTGCGAGTCTTTATGCACCAAGTCATCAACATTCTGATCAGACTGAGTATCACTTGATGCAGGAGGTTCTTTTAAAGTTTCAGGCACGTTTTCCAACCCAGATTGTTCTTTAGCTGAAGAGGATTCAGTTCTTCTCTTTAGTTCATATTGATTGGTGGTTCTTAAAGGAGAAGATGAGATAGTTAGAAGCATTTGTGCGGCTTGTTCAGTATCAACACTAACAATCCCTTTTCATTTGTCTTGTGTGATTGGTGTTGTTTGTAAAGGCAATTGATCAGGTTCTCTTAACACTAATCCTCCAACTGGTGCACCCTCATTATGACTTTCTAGGCTTTGCTGGATTCCAAGTTGCAGAGCAGCATCATCTTCATCAGTCAACCTCATATTACCCTTGGAAACCTCAGTTTCCTCAACGTTTACTTTTTCCCCTTCCTTCTTCTTTCTTTTTTGCTTCTGGGTGGTACTGTCAGAAGTTTGTGACTTTTCACGTCTTCTTTTAGGAAGAGCAGCATATGAATTCTTTGAAGTCTTTGAGCCGGAACCAGACTTAGCAGCTTTGGGTTGTGGTTGAATGGGAGAGACACCAACTTCATCACTGGATCTGGAAGCCCTTTTCTTGAACAGTTTGAAATGATCCATCTTCTTAATATCTTCAGTGAGAAGAGAGACAGGAATCGGTAGTCCAAAGATTTCTTTATTCGCTCCACTGGGAATATATTTGAGATTGCCCAGAACAAATTCATCCTCAGCATTATGTAGTTCTGATTCAATCCTAGGGTTGAAGTTGTGAGACTGTTGCAAGTACTGGATAACAAGCTTTGAAAATCTGATGCTAGGAATCACAAGTTTGTTCAGTTTCTTTCGTCCCTGAGCTTTATTCTGAAAGTTTGTTCTATCAGAAATGAATGTGTTCATTGACGATGAAAATTCTTCCCAGATACGTTCTGAGACATTCACATTCACACCATTGACGATACCCCATAGGATTTGCAAGATGGGAATTCTTACTTTATCAAACCACGATGTTTTGCGGATAAGCACAAGTTGAGAACTGTTGTCATTGCTCTCCATGGTTGATACATGTGTCCGGTGATGATGTCAGAAGCCCTTGTAATGCTAGTCTGGTACCCCAAACCAATTAGAAAGACTATTAGATCGTCAGCACTAGGTGGAGGTTCAGATCGTATGTTGGGGTTGCAGGGAGTGATTCCTAGAGCCTTGCTAAGAATGTCAGAATTAATCTCAAATTCCCTATTATCCAGTTTGCAGGAATATTTAGCTGTGATTTTGTTACATTCAAGGGTGTTCCAGAATTGTTGTATGTAAATGGAGGGAATTGTGCATTGCTTTGTAAGGGCACCGAAGAAGTTTGTGTTCCTGAGGATATCAATAGACACTTTGAGGATACGATTTTGTTGCAACTTTTGTAGGTCCACATAACAGTTACTTTTTCCAATTTCTGCCCATTGACTTTTAGGAAGGATTTCGTCATTTGAAAGGACTTTGGGTGGAGCAGAAGATGCAATGTTCTCAGCTGAGGTTGTGTTTGCCATTGAAGATCTAAGGATACACACAAACAACAACAATGATTGAGAGCATGTCAGATTATAACTGGTTAGTTTAAGCAACCATGAATCCACCCTTGTGACAAGCACCGTAAGTAAGAGCTTGGATATAGTTCCCATAAGCAAATTGAAATAGATTGAGTAGGATAAAAGAGTTTTCAGGTTAACGATTCCATTTGATACAGTTTTCACGAGACGAGTTGTTTTGGAATTAAAAAGGTTAAAAAAAACACATTTGCTAAGAAATAATGTCATGAAACAAGATACAAATGTAGAAGTGATATAACAGTTTGTATGAAACAAGTTGTAATATTAATTTGCTACAAGGGAATCCTGAGTCAAGATTGTAAGCATGAGATTATCCTAGCAATTTGCCTTAACACATTTTAATAACCCTAGTCGCCATATGAAAAATAAACCAATTAAGTCGCTAATCATAAATGGACAAGTCGCTAAACAGGGCTAAGTCGCTACATGAACACTTACTATGTCGCTAACTTGTAAAGACAAGTCGCCATCAACAGTAACACAGCCAAGTCTCTACATATCAGTTCACAAAGTCGCTACAATTACTAAGTCACTAACTTGTAATGACAAGTCGCCACCAACAGTAATACAGCTAAGTCGCTACACATTAGTTCACTAAGTCGCTAACTTGAACGCACATAAAAGTAACAACTCGCCACGATGAACTTGTACACTAACTCGCTACCAAGAACATTGCTAACTCGCCATCAAGAACATAATTTACGCAACAGACAATCATCACCAATCAAACAATCATTCAACACCATTACATGGGCACACATAACAAGCTATATAGAACGGTTACAAATAAACATTTAACACACTTGCAATCGACAAATAACATCAAACTCAACACATTCAGCGGCACCCAATTGACGCACTACAAAAATCATTAATTCATTCCAATAAAACCTAAACGACCATTATACACAAGAAAATTGATTCCATAAGAGCATATTCATTAGCAAACCTACGTGGGAATCAAGTGACACGGATCAAATGCTCGGAGGGATCTGTGTAAAAAGATGTGTTAGACTAGCATCTAAGACATATAATTGAGAGCAAAGAGTGAAAGATGCAAATCATACCACTTCTAAGTCGCTAGCTTGAATAATTAACGAGAGAGAAAGAGAGAAAGTAATGTTTTTAAGTTTTTGAAAAAAATGGTAAGTCGCTAGGGTAAGTAGAAGAGATTAACCAAGAATACCAAGTTGTCCTTTCGGTCCCTGTGGTTTAGTGATTTGTTTAGCAACTCGCTATCAAAGGATTTTAATAAGTCGCTGATGTTTTTCAAAGCAAGTTGCTATCTAATCATATAATGAACACTAACACAATGAGCACCATGAAACAAATAAGCATTCAATACATGGGTACACAAAGATCACCACAAAGGCAATAACACAATGAACACTAACACAATGAACACTAACACAATGAGCACCATGAAACAAATAAGCATTCAATACATGGGTACACAAAGATCACCGCAAAGGCAAGACAAGACAACAACCTGCAACTGAGCACACACCATAACCATCACTGACGCAGATATAAACAAGATATCTTGAAAAAATCTCCCCCTCAATCAATGTCAACAAAGACCATTGATTGACTTTAACCCACCCGTTATAAAATAAGAATATATCAGTTGTTCGAACTTCATCTATGATCCCGTATCATTATTGAATGACATTTCTAGGACCGTAGATGTTATCGATAACAAAGAATATATCCTTTATTAGATGGAGGTAAATGACTAAAAGTATGAACTTAAAAGAATGAAATATTTAAACAGTATTAAACCAAAGTGTATAAAATGTATTTAAAAAGAATTTAATTTTAAAAGAATGAAATATTTTTTTATTTTTTATTTTTTATTATTTATTTTTATACTTGATTTGTACACAGATTTATAAGACCGAGTCCTGATTCAAGATGAATAGGAGTCAAAGTAAGAGGTACATCAATTCTGGCATGCTATAGCTCTGAATGAGCTATATTCATTCGATGGAAACCAAGTCATGAAGTTCTGATTGAATTGAGCATTGTACGAAAAAGGCGAGAGCACATTGTACTAGAAGCACATGTAGAATTGCAAGCTGGATGGGTTAGTGACATGAATAATCTCACTATTGGATGTAACACGTTTAATATAGGCGTATCATTATTAGAGATCCTTTTAGGCTCAATATACTTGAAGAGTTTTCCGTGGGCATCCACTTAAGGCAAGATCTAGGTATGTAAGTCCGTTTGGATTACGAGAACTTAAATAATCGCGGTGGGAATCCATTTAAAGTAGCTACTAGTAGCTTAGTATGTGTGCACTTCCTGTTTGACTATTTGTCCTTTTGTGATTAGTATGTTTCTTAGGGATTGATCGGCCAAATGATGTTTCTTATGAGAACTAGTCATACTTCTAGTATTTACGAACTTTGAGCTTTGAACATTTACAGGGTTTGAGATTGATCATATCGGAACGAAGCAATGAAGTGATGGTTTTGTCAAAACAACATTCTCATCAACTTGGGAGGCAAGCCTAGATTTCGATGGTTTAACTCTTTCGGTTCTAAAGGCATTAGGTCGCTTAACTCATGTCGTTGAGAGTGGTTACGAGCAGTTGACTTTCCCAAAGTTGATGGTTTTGCAAACTTAGTGTTCATCTTATTTCCAATAGATTTCCTAAGCTCATTTTTTAAGGCAACAATATTGAAGCTCTTATCCTGAATTTGGACTTTTAGGTCATCAATGTCTTTCAACAAGATGTTAGATTGATTGATCAACTTGGAATTGGTCTCCTCTAAGTTTTTCCTTAATGACTCATTTTCTCTTAATAGGTTGGACACACATAGAGCTAGTTCAGCATTTCTAGATTCAAGTGTATCACTCATCTTATGACAGTCATGCTTCTGCATATCTGAAAGAAGTAATTTCAGATTGCATATGGTTGAGTCTTTGTCCTGAATCTGGGTTTTTAATTGATTAATTTAAAAAAATTCTCGAAATTCTGGAAATTCTTGATTAATGCAAGATTTTTTTGCATAAAAGCTTTCATCTTTTTGATGTATTTCAATTTCCAATGAAATACAATGTTTTTCAAGAATTAAGTATTTGTTTGAAATTTCATCATATATCCTTTTTTCAATCATGTCATTAGCTTTAATAGTTTTAGATTCTGGCTCAACCAAGAACGATTTCATAGTATTTTGTTCAGAATTAGAATCAAGTACATTAACATATGAATTACTTTGATTAGTTAAGTGTACGTCATCACATGAAACCTTTTCTGACTCTGAGTCTTTGAAATCAGTACAGTTGTCTTCACCCTCTTTTATTGCAACTAAACTTCTGCATTCGGTATCATTCATTGGTTCAACTGATCTTTTGCATAACCTATCACAATCTTCCCATAGCATCACTTGACACCCATTCAATTCATTCAGCTTGTCATTCTCTTTAGCAGCTTCCTTAATGTATATTTCCACATTACCCATAAGTTGAATAAAGGTGTTTCTGAACTCATGAATTTCCATTCCAGTGTGTTTCTTGAATGAGATTCCAGTCATGTCATCATCAAAATCTGAGGAATATTCCCCCTGGATAAGTGGCTGAAATTGATTGTAGATTACTTGAAGAGCTGCATTAGACTTATTAGTTGAGAGCTTTTCTTTGGTAATTTGAAACCTCATTTGTTCTAAGTTAAGAAACACAGTTCTAGTCAAGATGGGAAAGTCCTGACGGAGGAGAGCACTGCTTGTTCGATCCATAGCTGTAGATAAAAGTAGTTTGAGATGCTGATGAAGTAGTTGAAAGGGATCAATGTTGCATTCCATTAGCTTTGCATCATTGTTCATTAACAAGTGTGGTTCGTTGAGGTTTGACTCAAAAGGTGAGGAGTTTTTATCACAATTTGTTGAATTAATCAAGGTAGGACATTCAGAAATGCAACCAGTTTCATTGTTCTGTGAGGTATCATAGAGTTCAAGCACTTTGGAGATAAGCGAATCGATGATGTAGGACACTTTGTGGGTGGAGGAGTATCTGCTGCATGAGCGTCCACGGCTATAGTAGATATAAGTGTGGACATGTTGGTAGACATGCTTAAGAATTACACGGGATTTATAACTCTATGATTAAACCGAGAAATAGATTCTTTCACGGGATTTTACTAAATCAAGAGAAAACCGTATTACACACAAAAATCAACCAAGTCGCTAATAATCCTTGCACAAGTCGTTAAGTACTAAGTTGCTAACTAATGACAAAGCAAGTCGCTAAGTTCCCAAGTCGCTACAAATTCTGACAGCAAGTCGCTACTCACCAAGTCGCTAAGTAGGCAAATCGCTAAAGAGCAACTCGCTAAGAACCAAGTCGCTAAGTAGTCAAGTCGCTAAATAGCAACTCGCTAGGCATCAAATAGCTAACACCAAGTCGCTACCAAACTTAACTACAAGTCGCTAACTTTCACCAAGTCGCTACCCGTAGTGGAGAATCCACTAAGTGTACTGTTTGTCGGCTTGTCTCACTAGACAAGTCGCTAAGCCTAAGTTGCTACCAACATCAACTACAACTCGCTACCAAATTGCAAAGCAAGTCGCTAGCTAGAATAACACTCCGTGGGTTAAGTCGCTAGCTAGACAATCTTACAAACACCACTTTTCAATCCAAAAACAACCCAACCATGATGATTCAAGCTTACCAAATCAAAACCCAAGCACATACAATGATTCTAAACACAAAACTACACCCAAGTTTCAAACTTTAACACTATAAATGATCCAAATGATGCAAAAACCACTAAACTTTTTCAAACTCTAAAACCACCTAAAAGTTACTAGAAATCCAAAGATATGTAAGAGATGATCAAACCCTGGCTCTCTGATACCATTTGTAATATATTGGATTTCAAATAAACATCATAACACAAACACACATACGCGTATATATGATTTCTAGAGAGAGAAAGTGGGATGTTTTAGAAAGAGAAACTTGTGGAATATTAGATTCCAAAATGAACATCCAACCCTCTACCTTGCAAGGTAGAGGGTATTTATAGGTTACAAACTAAACGACCTCCTGACGGCCTGTGGATCAGGTATACAATGGGTAAAGACCCGTCCTTCCTTCACGGTGTTGCACTAAACTAACTAAGAAACTACTTAATAACGTAAAGAACGACAAGTCTACGAGCTAACTTAGGCTAGATAACATTTGGGGTGACCGACTCTTTAACTTATGGAATTTCCAATTCCTAACATAAGGAATCTTAAGCATAAGCAGTCTATGCATAAGCATCCTACGCCTAAGGAATCCTATGCCTAAGGAAGTCTACGCCTAAGCAAATCCTACGCCTAAGCACCAATTCCTACGCCTAAGAATAAGTTTACGAGTAAGATCTACAACAAAACTTCAAACGGCCATAACTTTTGAACCGTAACTCCGTTTTCAGCGTTCTACCCATCAAAACGACCGTGAGAACGAGGAGATTGGCACGCCGAATAAACTAAAGGTCAACCTTCGAGTCCTAAAAACGCTCCGAACAGAAATTATTAAGGTTTTTAAGTTTTCAGACCAAATTTTCACTACAACAACCGAGCTTAATCTTCATCAAACACAACTCCTTTACCGTTGAATCGATCCTACATCAACTTTATCATCAAATACCTTCATCAATGGCTACTCAACAAGACATTCATGCCGCGGTGCGAAAACCGTCCTCCTATCTTTGGAAAAAGGTGGATATCTTCAATGGACAAGTCGTATGCTCCGCTACATCAAGACCAAACCTATTGGAAAACTCATGATTCAATCCATTACGAATGGACCCTTCAAGCCTCGACAAGTCCAAGACCCTGGAAATCCTGATGCAACACCTCCCGTCCCACCATCTTTTCATTTTCAATATGAATCAGAATACACTGAAGAGGATAACAAGCAGGTTCAAGCAGATGACATGGCAATACACATTATCCAACTGGGTTTACTAAGAGACATCTTTGCTGCTGTAGACAGCTGTGAAACTGCTTTCGATATGTGTGAACGTGTTAGACGGCTATGTTATGGAACAAAAATTGGTCAACAAGACATGGAGAACAAGCTGCTAACTGAATGGGAGAGGTTTACATCCACTCCAGGAGAATCCATTGAATCCTACTATGGAAGGTTTTGCACTTTGATGAATGAGCTTATCAAAAACAAGTTGGCACCTAGAACAATCGTGAGTAACATCAAATTTCTCAACAATCTTCCAGAAGAATGGGGACGATATGTCACTATTTTCAACCAAACAAAGGACTTATATCAAGCGAACTTTGATCAACTCTACGATTTTCTGAAACAAAACCAAGCTGAAGTCAATGAAGTTAGGAAAGAAAGATTGGCAAAGAATCATGATCCCTTGGCACTAATTGCAAAGACTCCAACTCCAGTGAACACACAACGACAACCTTCATCATCTTCCAATAACAACAACTTGCAGCAATACATTCCGCAACCACAAGCTGTTATCCCTCAACAACAATTCTATCCTCTAGAACAACAAGTCATTCATTAAGAACAGTATCCACAATACCAGGAACAAGGAATCCCTGACCTTGAACCTGAACAATCAGAGGCTTTGTCAAATGCATTTGCTTATTTGACTAAAGTATTCAAAGGACGTTATTCCACACCAACTAACAACAACCAACGGATTTCATCAAACACTCGCAACAGGCAAATTGCACAGCCGGGTGTTAATATGGGTCATCAAGGACAAATGGTTGGAGTTATTGGAAATCAGCAGGGATATGCTACTGGATTTCCGAATCATGGTCATTAGTTGGGTCAGAATGTTGGAAATCAGTTGGGTCAGAATGTTGGGAATAGAACAGTGGGTAATCCGAATGGGAATGTTGCAGCTCCAATCGTTGGGAATTTTGGAAATGTGAATCAGGGCAATCAGGTTAAGTGTTACAACTGTCAAGGAGTAGGTCACATTGCAAGGAATTGTCCCACTAAGCCAAACAAGAAGAATTATGCATATCTTCATAAAGCAATGCTGTTGGCACAGAAGTCTGAAGCAGGGATGCAGTTGAGTGCTGAGGAACATGACTTTTTTGCTATCATGGATGAATTCGAAGACCAAGAGGAACTCAATGCGAACTGCATTTTTATGGCAAATCTTCAGGAAGCTAAGTACGACACTGATTCTGACGCACCTCTTGTTTATGACGCCAATGTTGTCTCTGAGGTACCAATCATTGATCCATGCTATAACAATGTCATATTTGATGTGTTTACTCATGACGAACATCATTCTGTGACGCCAGCACCTACTTATGATACATGCCTGGATGATCCGAGTAGTAGTAATATTCACTCTGAAACTCCAGATGTGGATCCTAGTGGAGGCTGTGTGGCACAAAATACTGAGACTGATGAGGAAACACGTGCCTTATTTGAATCATTAATCAATAATTGTGGCATTGAAATTGAGAAAGTTAAAAAGGTCAATCGCGATGTTAAGACCGCGAATGATAAATTGACCGCTGAGCTTGAGAGGTACAAGGAGAATGCAAAAGCCTTTGAATTTCACAAAAACAAAGAGTCAAAACTAGAAATTGGTTATCAAAATTCCGTTTTAAAAGAAAAACAATTGCAAATCAAGTATAACACACTTGATGTTAATTTGAACTTTTAAATAAAATCTTTAAACGTAGAAATTTCAGATCTTAAAAACCAACTTTCTAAACAACAAGCAACCTATTCTGATCTTGAAAAAGAGAAGAAAAAGTTGATTGCTGATTTTTCAAAACGAGAAGACTCTCTTCTTGATGAAATTCTTGATAAAAATGAAAAAATAAAAATATTGGAAAATTTGCTTGTTACAACGGGTCATTCAGCCAAATCAACCAATATCTTTGATTAATCAAACAAATCCGTATTTTCATACCACTCAAAAATGGCTCTTGGTAACAAACCACCTGTTTCCTCAAGAAAGCTCGGAAAGAGCGAATGTTTTGAACAATGGAAAAGCTTTGCATGAACCCATAATGTTCGTGATTCTCTTGAAACGTTAGAACTATCGATGAGAGTAGATCAAAATGAAACAAAAGAACCCGGATCTAAAACCAATTGATTACAACAAATATAACAAAATTTACGGCATTTCTTTTGTTCCTCAAAAGAAAAATCAAAGTTTTCCATAACGCCCAAGATGTTTCAAACAATGTGTCAACACCGGTTCAAAACCGGTTCCAAACTGTTGTTGTCTCACAATCTCTTTCAAAATCGAACAAATGTCTTCAAACAATCCTTTTAACACAAGTGATGCTAGAAGCATTTTAGATGACGTTAAAACTAGAATTGGGGACTTCAAGAGATCATAAATCTAAAACCAATAATACAACTAATATCCGGTTTTCTAGTTTTGATGATGAAATGAAAAGTTTTTGAAACTCAAATTCCCCTCCATTGAATAACATCGATGCAAGGGTAATTCATTTTGAACAAGCCTTTTGAAAGAAACAGTTGACTTTGTCAAGGACCATAAATCCCTGGTAAAGAAAGCTAATGAAAGTGTTGAACACATCAAAGTCTTGGAAACTTTAAATGATTCTCTCTTCAAAGATGTTCTGACTACTGATATTATGTCCATTATCTTACAAACATATTCTGTTGAAGATCATGAAAGACTCCGGTTTGAGACCTCCGCAATTGTTTCAAAATATGAAAAAGCTCTTGAAAAAGAAAATGTATCATATTTTAAACAACTTGATCAAAAAACTGAGGAATGCAAGTATGACAAACTGTCATACGAGCATGCCTACAAGGACATGAAAGAGCAAAATGATCTTTTGAGGACTCAACTGGATTGTCAAAAAGGAAAGGCAGTGGATACTAAGATTGCAAAACCATTGACTGAGGAGAAAGAAAATGTTTCGAAACCAGTTTTTAAACCAAAAATGTCTATTTCTCTGCCTCCTCCAAAAGTCAATGAGATAAAAGATTTGTCAAAACCAGTCACTCCACCTGCCTTGCCTAAGCAAAAAGAAAAGATTGTTGAAAATGAAAAAGCGGTTATCGAGAAACCAAAAGTTTTAGCACCTGGCCTTTTTAAGATGAGTACCACTAATGCGTCTGCCTCCACATCTAAACCATATGGAACAAACGACATAAGTTTAAACAAGCACTCTAAAGAGACTAGGAAAGCTAAAACCACTTCTCTAGATAAAAATGTGAATCCTAATGCATGTGCCTTACCTTCTACAGGACTAGAAAGCACCTCTAGGAGCAGCAGACTAAAGCCTAAGAGCAATACAAGGAACAATAGAGTCTTGCCTGCATCTAAGAGTAGTAGCTTGAATAAAGAGAAGAAAGTAGAAGAATACCCTAGGAATTTACCGCTTTGTAATAAGAAAGACATTTCATCTGAATGTAATGAACCTATGAAATCTGCTAAGTTTAACGAATGTGTTGAAACTGTTTGTGTAACTTGCAAGAAATATTTAATTAATGTTCATGATGATTGTGTTTCTAAGAATGAGAATGTTAAGCCTGTTCAGAAGAACGTTCCAAAAAGAACTTATGCTAAACCAATTAGAAGACTAGTTGCAAGATTTAGGTCCTACACTACTGATAAGAAGCATACTGTATACTTTAGGGATGATATTTGGAAACCAACGGGTAGAATTTTCACACTCCAGAATGGTAGAATGAGTGATAAATTTGTATACCCAGTTGAAAACTTCTATGAGTGTGATCAGGATTTTACCCCTAACCCAAAGGAACCAAAATCAAAACGGTTTCCAAAAACATCTTCTTTTGTATTTGGCAGGTTATCGAAATATGTCTTTGGATCATCGACTCGAGTTGCTCCAAGCACATGACCGGGAATCTGAAGCTGCTGATCAATTTCGTTTATAAATTCATGGGAACCGTTCGTTTTGGAAATGATCATAGGTTATGGAGATCTACCTTTTGGAAATTATTTTATCACTCGGGTTTACTATGTCGAAGGGTTGGGACACAATTTGTTTCGATCAGGCGATTCGTGATGCGATTTAGAGGTTGTTTTTAGGAAAAATGCTTGCTTCGTTAGAAACTTGGATGGCACTAATCTCTTAACTGGGAATCGTGATACAAACTTGTATGTTATCGACATAAACCAAATGGCCTCTTCATCACCCATATGTCTTATGACAAGAGCATCTGGAACAAAGTCCTGGTTGTGGCATAGACGACTATCCCATCTCAATTTCGACACCATCAACAAACTTGCCAAAGACAACATCGTCAACGGACTTCCAAAGTTCAAATACACCAAAGAACACTTGTGTCCATCATGCGAACAAGGAAAAAGCAAAAAAGCATCATATAAACCCAAATCCGTACCTAGTTCGAAAGCAAAGTTGAATATGTTGCACATGGACTTATGTGGAGAGTTGAAAGCATTAATGGGAAAAAGTATATTCTTGTTATCTTTGATGACTATTCAAGATATTCATGGGTTAGGTTTCTAAGATCAAAAGACGAAGCACCAGGCATCATCATCACCTTTCTGAAGCGTATTCAAGTACTTCTTCAAGCTCCAGTAAGGGTTGTAAAAACAGACAACGGCACAGAATTTACAAATCAGGAGTTAAGAACTTATTTTGAAGATGTTGGAATAACACATCAGACATCAGTTGTTAGAACTCCACAGCAGAATGGGGTAATTGAAAGAAGAAATCGAACTCTTTTTGAAGCTGCTCGCACAATGCTAATCTATTCTAGTGCACCGTTATTTCTATTGGCTGATGTTGTTTCCACTACTTGTTTCACTCAGAACCGATCCCTAATCCATCCAAGATTCAATAAAACCCCATATGAGCTAGTGAACAACAGAAAACCTAATATCTCTTACCTTCACGTGTTTGGCGCTTTGTGCTATCCAACGAACGACAGAGAAGATCTAGGAAAACTGAAAGCTAAAGGTGATATTGGAATCTTCATTGGATACTCAGAAAACTCGAGGGCATTCAGGGTGTATAACAGAAGAACTAGGAAGATAATGGAGACGATGAATGTGAATTTTGATGAACTTTCACATATGGATTCTGAGAGACTCGCTCTAGAACCCACGCTTAATCTAATGGCTTCTAATCAAAACAGATTAGAACCCGCACCATACCCGCAGACTTCTGGACAAATCAGTTCAGGACTCATACAACAAAGAGCTCCATCAACTTTTGCTGACACTCCTCATGAACAAGAATGGGAGAATTTCTTCGAGTTAATGTTCGATGAATACTATGGTGGAACTTCGGAAAATGCATCAAACCATCATTCCGCTGCACCCGCTCAAAATCATCCACCACCACCAACAGAAGATGCATCTACCACAGTCGAAACCAATGCACCAACTCCATCAACGTCATCTACATCGACTTCTGAAAATCCTATTCTTGAAACAGTTTTACCAGCAGTTGATGAGCAAAACCAAAACATATCATTTCAAGAAGAACCTTCACTAAACCAGAACAATGCAACATTAGATGAAGACTTATTTGAAAACCCGTTTGCTACGGAATCGGCT